>OZ010604.1:77913736-77986236 GCA_963932145.1 Acanthosepion lycidas | reverse complement strand
TCAGTTCTCATGTGCTGGTGTCGGGCTGTCGGTTCCTAGGAACTGAGCTGCTTGACCATGACATGTCGAAGTCGACGGGGGAGTCGAGTATAAATATATATATATATATATATATATATATATATATATATATATATATGTTGAATTCAGAGTTGTCCTTCTCCTAGACCAGTTGCCATCCAAAGCTATAGAACCGAGTCTGTCCCGTTATTTACACAGAGCTGGAGGGAGAAGAAGAGGATTCATATATATATATATATATATATATATATATATATATATATATATATATATATATAATTCGTAATAGTAAGGGTAAAAATGATCAGTATCAGGGAAAAGAACATGTGAATATAAATATAAAAGTGGACACTGAGTTCAGCATCCAGTCTTATATATATATATATATATATATATATATATATATATATATATATATACATATATATATGAAGAAATATAGTCTTAATGTGTGCTATATTTATGGGATAAAATGCTCAATATCAGAGATAGAGCGTGTGTAAATATAAAAGTGAACATAGAAGAGGCGACAGTCTGTCTGTTTCATGCTACATGCAATCGTCAGGCCACCGACTGCATATAGCATGAAACAGACTGTCGCCTCTAAGTGTTGACTTCTATGTTCACTTTTATATTTATATATATATATATATATATATATATATATATATATATATATATATAAACACAAACACATGTGCATATATATATAAACACACACCCACACGCGTTTATATATATATATATATATATATATATATATATATATATATATATATATATATATATATATATATTTACTTACCCACAAATATGTTTTTGTTTTTTTACTTTTGGAATCTTGGTTCCTCGCTCATTTTTATCCCTTAATTGAACTTCCGAATTGTTTTCTGCTTTGCCATGGAAATCATTTTCATCATAAGTTATGCAACATCGTCTGACGAGGAACAATTTTCATGTTCCGAAACACAAATTTTTGTGTAGCGATGTATAATATTTTTATAAAAATATTATAATATCTATATCTATCTCTTTCTCTCTCTCTCTCTCTCTCTCTCTCTCTCTATATATATATATATATATATATATATATATATATATACAAGTAGGATAGGATTGGTTTATAGGGAATAAATTCCAATAACCAAAAAATAGTATTCTTAAAAGAGTGCTCAATACAGAGTAGACCAAATATAAATATTTATTCGAAAATTATAACATAAATATTCATCCAATGAATCGCGAGTGAAAGAATGATTGTGGACCTAATATATAATCCATGCTCACTCCCCTATATATATATATATATATATATATATATATATATATATATATATATATATGAATGGTAATACTCGTTTGAAAAAACCTTGGTTAGTTCAACTTGTAATCTAACAAATTGATGACCGAGGAAAAAATTGGAAATAAAAAAAAAGAACCAAGGACATAACACTGTACGAATCCTCCTGTCAAGTGATTGAGCTTCAAGTCCAAAGAAAAAAAAAACAAAACTAGCAAATGACTAAACGTAAAGTATTCAATACACAAAGTAGAGCAAAAACTAAAACAATTCTAAGGAGCCAGGCAAACCTACCTAAGTTTCACCTAAACGGATCGCATCTTCAGGGTAAAACTGGCTCCTGGACAGTTTTACCCTGAAGATCCGGCTCTTTAGGTTTATTTTAGTGTGTGTGTGTGTACACACACTAACACACACACACACACACATATATATAGAGAGATAGACAGATAGATAGATAGATAGATAGATAGATAGATAGATGTGAAGGCAAAAGAGTCCTTCAAATCGAAAATTGACCGACATTTTTATCTCCCGACACAATGGATAATAAAACAAGCAAGACACGGTAGATGAATAGATGGGTACGTTAGATTACCTCGCAATTTTGGATAGCACTTAATTTATATATATATATATATATATATATATATATATATATATATATATATATATATATATATATGTGTGTGTGTGTGTGTGTGTATATTTAAAATTTTTATAGGGTTAGATAATTGGCTCGTTTGATAGATAAATAGATATGAACAGACAGACAGATAGATATGAAAAGAGTGAGATATTAGGTTGGTGCAAAAATAATGACGCAATAATGTTGTTTTTTGACGTTAAAACATACGTCAAAAACGACATTATTACGTCATTATTTTTGCACCAACCTAATAGATAGATAGATAGATATGAGGAGACAAAGATAGATAGATAGATAGATAGATAGATAGATAGATAGATAGATAGATAGATAGATAGATATGAAAAGAGTGAGATCGATAGATAGATATAAAGCGAAACAGATAGATAGGTAGATAGATAGATAGATAGATATGAACAGACTTAGGTAGATAGATAGATAGATAGATAGATAGATAGATATGAAAAGAGTGAGATCGATAGATAGATATGAATAGAAAAAGATAGATAGATATGAATAGTAAAAGATAGATAGATATGAAAAGAGTGAGATCGATAGATAGATATGAAGAGAAAAAGATAGATAGATATGAATAGTAAAAGATAGATAGATAGATAGATAGATGTAGAACGTTCCAGTCATTGTTTAAAACATTTTTCAAGCGAGTATATTAATCATTTCCTCAATTTAACATTTCAACGTTGGACGAAGGTCATGTTGTCCAATGAGTTGACATGATCTGTACTCATTCACTCCTCAGCCATGAAATGCCTCCTAGAATGCACTCCAATGAAACATATGGCTGGAAAAATGGAATTTATTTACCATTTTCTTCGACGTTTTCGCACAGTGCCATGCCAGTAACATTTCATATCTTCTTACCGAAAAGCTTTTTTTTTCTCCATACAGTCTGAAATTGGAGAAGTGTATCTAAATATTTGCTTGGTCTGGCATAAGACTATATCTGTAGGAGGCCTAGTATAAGATGAGAAACAGATTTAATGTGGGCGATCATATTTGAACCGAATCTAGATTATTAAATTCTGATGTTTTTAAATTCTGACTGTTAAATTAAATTGGGTTAGTGGATTTAATCACATTTCAAGCATTAGTGATTGCTTCAATGTCCAATGAAAGTGTAGAAATCTTTATAATAAAGGTGCCTGCAATAGATTTTCATAGTAAAAATATTACCAGCAATATATTTTTGTAAGGAAAAAAATATTACCAGCAATATATGTAAAAGAAATTAGTAATGCCAACAAGATAAAGAAATTTCGGCATCAAATAACCCATAAAGATGTTGACATGCCGCTAAACAAACAAAACAAAGAAGCATTCATTCAATGTCTACATTATCGCTTTTTTTGTCTTAATATCCTTTATCTTTTAGTCCACAGATATGACTTATATGAATAAAATGGGTTCAGTTTAGCCATTGTGCATTAATTAACGCCATTTTTAAAAATGTTTTTATATATTTATAATATACTATATATATATTATTTATATAAGAATGTCTTGCTATGTCGTTAGGTGGTTTTCTAGGTAGGTAGGTAGATAGATAGATACATAGATGTGAGGTATTGAGATAGATATAAAAGGACTGAGATAGATAGATAGATAGATCTGAAGTATTGAGGTAGATATAAAAGAACTGAGATAGATAGATAGATAGATAGATATGAAGAGATTGTCATAGATAGATAGATAGGTAGATAGGTAGATAGATATGAAGAGATTGTGATAGATATGAAGAGACTGAGATAGATATGAAGAGATCGTTATAGATAGATTGATAGATAAATATGAAAAGACTGAGATAGACAGATAGATATGAAGAGACTGATATATATATATTAGGTTGGTGCAAAAATAATGTCGTTTTCTCACATAGTAACATATGTAAGAAAACGACATTATTTTTGCACCAACCTAATATATATATATCAGGATAGATAGATAGATAGATAGATAGATAGATAGATAGATAGATAGATAGATAGATAGATAGATAGATAGATGTTCTGGCGATGCCATGTTGAGCAGAGCGACGACGGGTGACTACTCTTCAGGGACACTCTGACGTACAGCATCCACTTAGGACTTTATCGGATTAAAGCGATGCCTCTACACATATGTAAAAGTGGTGGAAACGTGAACAAAAATCAATCAAAATGAAATCGGCAAGACTATATCCCAAAATATGTATAAAGAAATGGTATTAAATTTTAAATTCTCAACGTTCCTCCTCTTTCCTGTCCATGTGTTGTGGCATTAACGAAAAGATTCCTTTAGTTCAATGAAGTTCCACAGTCAAAACGCTTCACACGCAAACTTTATCCATTTTGTTTTTTACATTTTTGAATTCGGATTAGGTAGGAATCTGCCTCTTCTCACCCCCTATCTATGGGTTAATTAGTAAGACTTGTATCACTAAATAATTATCTCAAAAAAATTTTTTTAAATAATTCCTGGCTTTAATTAACTTGCAAAATGTTGTTAAGTCGTAGAAAACAATCAATGAATTAAAAACAATTTCGACACCGCAAGTTTTGATTCTTCATGAAAAGACTTGAAAAGAATGAGATGTAGTTCTATAAAGAACACCAAAGGACACAGTATTTAAGCAACGTGAAAGATCGAAATTTGGTTTGGTTTGTTTTGTTTTACGGCATATCAACCTAAATGGGTTATTTAATGCCGACAATTTTTATTGCTGGTAATATTTTGTTTTGTCAAAAATCTATTTCTGGTAACATTTTTCCTTCAAAAATGTATTGCTGGTAATATATTTAAAAAAAAATGTATTGCTAGTAATATTTATTTTCTAAAAACATTGTAGGTAGGCTTTCCTACGCCCGGTCAACATTCCTCCCCCTTCTCTTGGACATGAGTAGAGGCTTACGCCTTGTTTCTTGTTTAGGAAAGGGTTCCCGGTACTCTCTCTCTCTCTCTCTCCGGCCTCTGTATCTCCTGTTGCCTTGATCTATCCACTAGCCTTCTCCTCATCCTTTCTTCTGTCACTCCTATCTGATCTTGTTCCAAATCTTCGGTAACCCCTTGCGTCCTAGTAGCTTCCCGCCTTGAAAAATTTTTTCAAAAATGTATTGCTGGTAATAATTTTTTTTTCTTCAAAAATTTATTGCTGGTAATAATTTTTTAATGTGTCTCTGGTATCAAAACCTCTATTTAAACTTTCATAGTGTTTTTACCCCAGTTTCAGGGTTAACTGTTTGCCCATAGCTTGGACCCTAACAGATGATACCACTCCGGGTCAGGGTGGACCTGAGAACACCACTAAATCTAGAGGTGGTTCCACGCTCCTCAAAACCTCCTGATCAGAAGACTTGCTGCTGGACGTTTTACCCAGGACGTGCGAAAGATCTAATGAAAATATGAAATACACGGACACTTATAATTACAAGAGGAAAGAAACAGTTGAAAATTCTGGGACGCATTACGAGGAAAGACGGTCCGTGAAATTGACACCCGTATGAAGGCAAGAGAAGCGAACGGAAACAATAAGTCACTAATTTAATGAGTTTGTGTAAATGGAGGAGAGCACAAGAACAAAGCGAAATCGTTAAAAGTTAGGTAGCACAAAAAAGGCGGGAAGTTAAAGAGAGCTATGACTGCTTAAGCTCTGAAGGGGCATGCTAACACTGGAAGAAAAATGCTGTACTTTCTGTACTGAAATAAGGAATGCAAGGGAAAACAAATGAGTAATGCAATCACAAAGGAACGTTTATAACTTGAAGCCCTCGAACAGCTGCAGTTCATCTTACATAACACATACACACACGCACACACATAAATATATATATATATATATATGTGTGTGTGTGTGTGTGTGCGTGTATGCCGGTTGTAACAGCAAAATTGTCCAAAGCGTGTAAAAACAAAATTAGATTTAGATTAAGTTTGAACTGTTGTATCTTAGAAATGATTAAAGATATATTACTGGAATTCTCCGATATTTTTATAACACGACTGGACTCTACTTTGAGTAATAATGTATAATTACTCTATTAATAATTATTAATGTCTAATTACTCTCCAAGCTTAACAGAAGAATCGTGATGAAATCGATCGTAAATGAAAATCACATGTTCATCATTAATCAACCATAGCTAAGGATCGAAATAAGCACATGAAAGATTGAAATAAAGTTTAAACATATATATATATATATATATATATATATATAATTCTAGGATCACTTTCCAATTTATTCAAGATAAACTTTGCTCTCTCTAACTTTCTAACTTTCTGTCTTCGAGCAACAAAGTGTCTCACATATTTCCCATACGATTTCATTTTGAAGTCTTTTTTTACCGCTCCTTGGCCTGTCATAGATGAAAATCCTCTCTTTAGGGTCAAACGTCTTATGGATTGAGTTGGATCTTTTCTAATTGATGCCTTTAACTGTAAGTTGAAATGATGAACTCTGTTCCTGTTGTGACCTCCTGATTCAGTTTTCCTCCCTACTGGTCCCTCTCTTTTAAACTTATTCACCGTTCTCTTGATGGTTCTTTAATGAACATTGAGATGGAAGCCAGGGCATGAATGTTGGTACCATTACTGAAGGCCTGAATAAATTTCCTCTCACCATTGCTCATTTGAGAAGAGAGTGGGGCTGCCACAAAACGATTTTAATCATTTTTCTTTCTAGCTGAATAAGTCAAACGGTTCATCAGTGATTCTTACGACAAATGATGTCAACATGGTTAAACGTCTTATCTGAAAACCTGGAAAAAAGAAACCCAGTTTAGTGTTTTTTTAGATATTAAACATTTTGTGTATAGAGTATTATGCTGTAACACGATTTGGGCAATTTTGCTGTCACACCTGATATATATATATATATATATATATATATATATATATATATATATATATATATATATATGTATGTATGTACCGGATGTAACAGTATTTTTCCTTACATAAGCAAGATGTTAACATTTTAAAATATAGGTCAAGGTTATTTTAACCAGATACTAATTCCTACCTCTACTACCATGATATTGGGATTTTAATTAAATTTATGCTCAGATTCTCATTGTAACTTTCTTTTCATTCTATTTTTCCTCTTTCCTTCCTCCTCCCACTCCTCTTCTTCTTCTTCTTTTTTTATTCTTTGCATGTTAAAAAATGTTATCTTCTATTTTATTTCTTCACACCACTGTGTTGACAAGTCTTACAAGTGAATCTTGTGGGTCGAAACAGCTATTCGAATGAGGTAATCTTGGAATAACTATTCTTTGTAATTATATATATATATATATATATATATATATATATATATTATTACTGGATCATTTTCCAACTAACTCAAGATTATCTTCACCCTCTAACCTTCTAACCTTCTGTTCTGGAGTAAGAAGGTGCCGCAGAAATTTCACGTAAGATTTCATTTTCAAGTTTTTTTCACTGCTCTTTGGACTGTAATTTCAGAAACTCTTCATCCAAGTGTCAAACTAATTGAGTTGAATCTTTTTTAATTGATCACTTTAGGTCTAATTTGAAAAGATGATCCCTCTTCCTAGTGTGACCTCCTGATCCAATTTTCCTCTCTACTTTTCCCTATATATATATATATATATATATATATATATATATATATACATATACACACACAAACACACACACAAGCATATATATTTAGTGTGCTTGGGTAGAAAGGTCCACGGAAGTTGTTTGTTAGAGCTTTTTCTCTTTATTTTTCTATATTTTGCACCATGTTTTTCGTTAACAGAGGCGCGGCTACATCACGTTGAAACACCGTTAAGCAATGTCGAGTCTGGTTACTACCAAGATGAGTGATCTTTTGAGAATACCATGTGCTGATGGGGTAATGTATAGCGGCTCGGAATTATTAATATATATACACACACACATATATATATATTCACTTTTTCACACACAGACACAAAAAAAAAATGTTGTTTTAAGGTATGCTATATTAATGGGATAAAGTGCTAAATATCAGAGATAGAGCGTATGTAAATCTAAAAGTGAACATTGAAAAAAGTGAATATATATATATATATATATATATATATATATATACACACACACACATATATATATATATATATATATATATATACACACACACATATATATATTCACTTTTTTCACACACACACACAAGCATAAATATATATATATATATATGAAAAAATATAGTTTTAAGATGTGCTATATTTATGGGATAAATTGCTTAATATCAGGGATACAGTGTGTGTAAATATAAAGGTGAACATTGAATAAAGAGATAATATATATATATATATATATATATATATATATATATATTTATGCACACACACACATATATATATACGCATATATATATATATATATATATATATATATATGTATGTATTCACTTTTTCACGCACACAAACACACACATACACACACACACACACACACACATATATATATATATATATATATATATATATATATATATATATACACATATATATATATGTGTGTGTGTGTGTGTGAGTGTGTGTGTGTGTGCGTGTGTGCGTGGAGAAATATAGTTTTCAGGTAAATAAAGACCAATGTAAATTTTCGTTGGGGATTTTTCTCTTTATTTTTTCTTCAAAATTATGCGCCGTTTTCCTAGTTTTCGGTTGGCTTACGGCCACATCACGTTGAAAAACTGCTGTTCGCATGATCGACGAAGTTAAGCAATGTCAAGCCTAGTCAGTACCTAGATGGGTAACCCTTTAGGAATACCAAGTACTTCCACCTTGAATGTGCGGGTGATATAATGGACAACGGCTCATAATTGTAAATCGGAGAGCCGAGTTCCAATTCCGGTTGGGGTCGTTATATTCGCAAATGCCCTTGGGAAAGGTATGAATACACCTCTTCTGTCCCCCAGATATGGGTTAATTATTAAGATTTGTATCATTATGTCCGAAAACATTCTTACGATCTTAAAAATAATTTCTGGCTTTAAATAACCCGCAAAAGCTGTAAAAATACATATCTTTTTTTCTTCTTCTTTTTCTGCTCTTCTCTCTCTCTTTCTCTCTCTCTTTTTTTCTCTCTCTCTCTATTCATTCCATTTTCCCGCCTTTTGCTTTCTCCATTGCGATATTTTTGTCTTCCATCTTCTTTCCGCTTTAATTCTTGTTACAACTAATGCCATCGCCAGGCACTTGGACGAAATTCCTCATCACTAATAAAGGTGAAGTATGTCTAATGATAAGCCAAACTCAGGCATTTGTTTTAATTTTACCCCCTCCCCCTGGTATTTTTGGTACGAGGAGACTATACATGAGCAGTAATTACAAACAAAGCTTTCGTGTACAACCTGTACTTGTAAAAGTTCTGCATTCTGTCAGTATTGAAGATTTAATTACTTCTTATATTGCAAAGAGTTTTTTTCTTTCAACAATTCCAGACAAGACGTTTATCTGCTTAATTATTTGAGAAGGGAATGAAATTCTAGCGAAAAATCGCTTTGACGTGTCTGGACAAACTGGGTGGCAGACTAGATGACTGACTGGGTGGGTGGTCTTATTTTCCAGGCAGCTGCTTCTCTCTTCTAACCACTCAATCATATATATATATATATATATATATATATATATATATATATATATATATATATATATATATCGTTTTTCTTAATTTCCTTTCTTCAAGATTGCTATATTTTTAGAGATGGTGGGAGTAGCGCACGCACTGATACGTTAAAAAAAATACATGCATATATGTTAAGTATACATAGATATGTGTCGCGTTGAAATAGAGCAGTGGCAAATGACGTAGTCTCTTGAATATACTACTCAGTTGGGTTCATTCTTCAGATTACTCCATTAATTTTGCCTTGTACCGGACTAATTTATATACCGTATATTTCCGCAACCTTTAGATAAGACGATGTAAAAACATATACTAAATTTTCATGAATGTATCCTGTACCTGTAGCATGACATTATTCCTTATTGATTATATAAAGAAGACGTTATTGAAAATATTATTTACTGTATCCTTAAAAAATCAAAATAAACCAAATAACAAAACTGATTCTTTATCGTGTTTTTCACACACACGTCCCCTAAAAGGGAAACTATTGTTTTGTTTACGTTCCATCACGTGATCGTGTAGTGAACAAAACAAGATCTAGATTTAAAGTTCAAATGCTAAGCACTGACTCATTGATTTTGTAAGAAATTAAAAAGACTCGAATTTGCAAACTTGGTTTGACACACACGCAAAAGCGATTCAAAACAAAACTCGTGAAATTTCACACCTTGATGCGAAATGTTTTTTTTTGAGAAAACTAGAAAACATTTAAAAACAAAATTCAAATAATCTTCAATTCTAAGAAACAAAATTCTTTTACGGCCCTTATCGCGATCCGACGTGAAGTTTGTTCGTCATCCAATGGGAAGGCCCGAATCATATCCGAGAGTGAATTCCCAAATGAACTTTTCAAGCCCCACAAAAATCCCCCAAAAGACGGGAAAGTTCACCTGTCACCAGAGAGGAGACGAGCGTATTAACACATCTCTCGACAAACGTCAAGCGATCGTTATTATTATCTCGACATTTCTCCCTCACCTCACTTGATAAACGAACGGAACATTTTAAGACTGAGCGATTACTTCAAAGACATTCCTACTCTACGATAATGCTCATACATACATACATACATACATACGCTCCTGCCTACGTACACATAAACTCATTCTTGCAAGGACTACTACAAACTTTTTGACGACCTTTTATCAACCAAAATATATTAATTTTATTTGTAGGGACCTAAACTGATTTATACGTATATAAATCTGTTGTTTCACTTTACAATTTGATTTTCTTGTTTTATACACCTCTTATGGTTGGCTATCTAATTAACAAGGCCAAATCAAACACTTCAACACTCATATACTTCACTATAACTGATAACCCACTATAGACTCACTGGACACGAGTGGAGCGATTAAAAGATGGACAGATATCTAGATAAACAGATGAAGACAATTTGGTATAAATAAGAAAAGTGTCAAGCACTTGAATAGAAAGTTGGTCACATTAGTAGCTGACGTGATGAACAGTTTCAAACAAACGAAATGAAAGAAAAAGCAGAGTAAAAAAAAAAAATGCCTGCAACTGCAGAGATCAACTGACCAGCTGATGCATTGACCACGTTCGTTCAACAGATGTACAATGTTTTCTGTAAAAAGAACAAAGCCCATGGCTATTTCTCCTCGATAAGTGTATCAAGATTTGATCTTTCTCAGTGGATGCAAGCGATACTAAGAAACTCGTAGAATAACAGTAAGTGTGTAAAGGTTCCAGTGTGGCGTAAAGTGATAATTTTTGTTTTTGTTCTTGCTAAAAGATGTCGGCTGCATTTATTCTTGTACAACGCTTGAATGAGTGAGATCTCTGCACATTAATGCAACTGGTTTCTCAAGCGTTAAGACCCCAGCACCCCCCACAAAAAAAAAGAAAAGAAATCCTTGATTATTTTGTTATTGACTTACGTTTGCGTCCTAGCAAGAAGGGTGTGGACTACAAACGCGTATCCCCGACACAAGAAATAACGTCTCTGCCCCCCAGTGTTGCAATAACACACTAGAATCTCTTGCCAATACTGATTCTTCTTCCTCTTTTTTCCCCTATATCTAAACAGTAACAAACAGCCTGGTGTACTATTTTTTATTCAGTAAAATGGTTATTAAAAGTTAGCAAAAGATAAAGGTTGCTGTGTACGCAATTATAATTTATTTTCTCGACTTATTTTTTCGATTGAGCTTCTATGGATAAAGTTGATTTCATTCATATGGTATTCTTCTTCGAATTGGCAATTTTTATGCCAGTTATACAAAAGGTAGAAATGGTTTTATTACTTTTATTATCAGTTTATTTGACAATATGAATCTTTGCATGGGCGTTATTCGTTATCACACCGAGGCAAGGTTAGCCGACCGACAGATACCACTCAGAATTTAAGGTTTCTCTTTTTAGAATTGTAGTATAAAACAAACAAATACCCTTGGGAAAGGTATGAATCCATCTCGTCTTCGCCGAGCTATGGGTTGAATAGCACCACAGACTGGGTTCTTTAGCCTTGGTTGGCACCCAGTCTACCGCAGAAAGAAATGGCAACCGAATGCGGGAAAAATCTGCCCCGTCAATCTTGTATCGACAGATACATGATCGCCGAAGTGTGTATCACGTATGGCACATATCTGACTGAGTATAAGATGACTCCCAATTTTTAAGAGGGATTTTTGCGATTTAAATGTCGTCTTATACGCGGAAATATACGGTAAGTAAATACTTGGGGTTAAGCATAGCTTCATACACCACGCCATTGGATAATATTAAGAAAAATATTAGGCGGAGGCATAAGATAGATAGATAGATAGATTTAATATGAACAGATAGGGATAGATAGATAAATAGATTGATAGATATAAACAGACTAATATGGATAGATAGATAGATGAAAAGAAGTAGATAGATAGATAGATAGACAGATAGATAGATAGATAGATAGGGATGGATAGATATTTGGATGGAAAATGTTTAAATAGATAGATAGATATAAAAAGACTTCGATATGAACAGATATAAATAGATAGATAGTTAGATAGAGAGATAGATATGAACAGACTGAGATAGATAGATAGATAGATAGATAGATAGATAGATAGATAGAAATATACTTAGATACAAACAGATGGGGTTAGATAGATAGATAGATAGATAGATAGATATGAACAGACTGAGATAGATAGATAGATAGATAGATAGATAGATAGATATAAATAGACTTAGATATAAACAGATCGGGTTAGATAGATAGATAGATAGATAGATAAGAATTAGCGTTGATACACAAAAGCAAGTTCGGGCAAGCGAACGTAGTGTTCTGACCAGACAGATCGGAACTGAGTCAGATGAAACCGCGAACCGGTTTAATTTACTGGCTAGGAAAAAATCCCAGCATGCATTTGTGTATTTCTGCATTTAAAATGGGAGGGGAAAGTATTTTTCAATCATTCCCAGAGATTGAAACCAACAGGGACACATGATTAGGAAGAAGGGCTTGGAAAATCTGATACTCACAAGACAAATAAAGAATAAGAAAGACAGAGGAAAACAACACATAATATACTTAGTGAGCTTGAGTGAATGGATGGCGGAAGAAAATTTAGGAGAAATATAAGAAAGACAAAGTTTATTAAGAGCTACAAGAGACAGGAAGTTGTGGAGAGCCATGATCATTTCATCCTGAGGGGAAACGGGACATAAAAACGTGAGAGAAGAAAAAATAAAATAAACATGGTTCAGATTTGAAAAGTCAAATGGTGGCGACTGGTTTGAGAAACTTGAATTTTTGGAAAAATACTATATTTATATTCGATTTTTTCTCTCCTTGTGGAGGGAATGGAGTAGCCTAAACAAAAAAAAAAAAAAAAAAAAAAATAACAATCCATTGCGTTAAAAAGTTACTACAAAGAAGGAAACAAAGGAAAAATCTAAGCAATGTTTTTTTTTTAAATTCTATGTAACTTCTTTCCTGAACTTTTTCGAGTTAATAGTGAGAGAAGAAAAAAAAACAAAAAAAAAAAACATTATTCAGAATGGAAGAATCAAAGTAGATGCAATGAATTAATTTAGAACAGAAATTCAAAGTGGAAAGAGAAGATCAGCAAGGAAGATCATCTCAAAGAAAACCAGACAAAAAAAAAAAAGGAGTGGATGACAGATGAAATCTTTGATATGTTGAAAAGGAGACAACAAACAACGCCAAGTTATGGTACAGAATATAGAGCGCTGCACGAATAAATTAAAAAGTAATGCGGGCAGGCAAAAGAGGAAGTCATTTACAGGATTTACATTGTTCAGACGATTACCCTCATCTTTTTTTGTCATAGTCAATAGTCCGAACTTTGTAAATACTGTAAATATCCACAATACGTCATCTCAGAAATATAGACAGATCCTGAAGAAGGCCGGAGTGCGCGGCGACAGAAACGTCGTGGATATGATAAAAAAGATGAGGACAATAGCCCGAACAATATAAATATGTAAATAATCGCAATACCTCATGGCAGACATATAAGCATATATTGAAGAAGGCCGAAGCGTACAATGGCCGAAATGTCGTGAATATGACAACAAAGACGAGGAAAATATTCAGAACAATGTAGATGCTGTAAATAATCACACTACCTTGTCGCAGATATATAGACGGATACTGAAGAAGGCCGGAGCATACAACGTTCGAAACGTCGTGATTATGATGATAAAGATGAAGACAATAGTTCAATAAATCGATCCATTTTCATAGTGCCGCGTATGAAACCAGGCGCAAACGAATATGGGCTGCATCAGACAATCAGAAATCATATAACCAGAACACGTTATACGAATTTTAATAAACAGAGCGTAGATTCGAATTAGACAAGAAGTGTGAAGAGTTTTTCTTTCGCAAAAGACACTGGAATGCGATATTTATGTCCAGAATGATACCATAAAGATCAATACAAATGTGAAAAGATGTATATCAATGTTTTATAGATTATGCAAAACCCTTTTATAAGAAGCAAAACAAAGAACTGATAAAGTGCTAGATAAGCTTAATTTATTCGGGAAAGATATCAAACTACAGACATACCTCGGGTTACGTCGTTTCGAGTTAAATCGTTCTCGATCATACGTCGTTTGTCAAAAAATATATGGAAAAATAAAAATCAATTTTAAGTCATTTTATTCGACTTTACGTCTGTCCGCCACAAATATTGAAGTAGTAATATCACTAGAAAAACGTTAAAAGCACATAAAATCATGTTACAGTCAAATAAATAAGAATAAAACTAGTAGGTTGGTGCAAAAATAATGACGTAATAATGTCGTTTTTTGACGTATTTTTTAACGTCAAAAACGACATTATTACGTCATTATTTTTGCACCAACCTAATATATAAAATCATATTAAAATCTGTACATTTACAGTAAATGTTAATATAATCATCATAAATCCTAGAGAACGAAATATGAAAACATCGGTGTTATCTTTTTATTTAACGGTCTGTACTTGTTATTTAACTTTACAAAATCCTTTTATTCTATAATGTCTTAAAGCAAACCACATTCACAAATAAAGAATCCGCGATCTACTGTAAAGATCACCAAATTAAAAACATCTACATTTACAATTATGTAAACAATTATAAAGATCACCAAATTAAAATCATCTACTTGTACAATTATTTTACAATTATAAATAAAATACAGAACTGGGACTGGTTAGTTGTTGCTTAGCCTAGTGACAAGTAAATTCGGAAAGAAGTAAATTCGACTTAAGTCGTTTTTCTACTTAAGTCGCCTCTCCTGGAACAAATTACCGACGTAAGGTGAGGTATAACTGTATTATCGTTTATTATTGTTGTTTATAGAAGGAATATCAGGTGGCTATCCGTAGGGATCATGTGACAACAGGACGTCTTTAAATATCATTGCTCTCATCAGTAATAACGATGAATCCGCGAGTCACAAATAAAGAATACGCGATATATTGTAAAGATCGCTAAATGGTAAACATCTACACTTACAATTATGTACATACATGTATTCGCAAATTTAGATTACTTTTTTTCTGTATTATATTAAAAATTAAAATTTATTTGTTTGTAAGCTTAAAATAGATTCTTATTGATAATATCTTATTAAAAATGCATTTATAAATTCATGTAAAGAATATGCATACACCTGGGTTCCCCCTCACAGTAATATGATTGGCTAGTGTCAGCCATAAATACAGACTGATGTGGAGGTACATGACGACGCCTATTGGCTAAGACTATTGTCTTCGCCTATTGCCTACGCCTATTGTCTACCACTACGACGAGGACCAGTCCATTACGGTTACCTGCTAGATTGTCCTACTCGGTTACAGTAGTCCAAAACCACTTTGCTACTTCGAACAAATATATCCCTTTCCGGGACATATCATAAATAAAATCCAGAACATGGAAATTGTGGTTTAGCCTAGTGACAAATAAATTCGGAGGTAAGTAATTTCGACTTTAGTCGCCTCTCCTAGAACAAATTTCAGACGTAAGTTGAGGTATACCTGTAATCAAAAACTTATACTGAGAGCAAACCGCCTGCATACGGATAAAGAAAGAATTTAGTAACTACACACAAATAAAAAGGGGAGTAAAACAAGAATGTAACTTCTCAATTGATTCATTCAACCTTTTCAGTGAGCTGATCCTGAGAGAATTAGATCTACTGGTGGCAACGATGTCAACATTAGATATGCAGATGAAACAGTGTTAACAGCAGATACAGGAAGGTAACAGGAGGAATTCCCACAGGAGGCATGAAAGGAAAGCGAGAAGAAAGGACTAAGCATCAATTTTAAAATGACGGAATGTCAGCAAAAGTAACACTCCAAGATGCGAACTACGAATTGGTCTCAAGCAAGAACAAAAATTTAAATATCTAGGAAATCTTTCTACAGAGGACTGAAAATGTGGCACCAAAATAGAAGGTTGTATTGGAATAGGGAATAATGCCTTCCAAAAGCTAAGCAAAGTATTAAGAGAGAGGAAAAATTCGTTAGAAGCAAAGAAAAGTATTTAGAACTCTTATGTAACATCAGTGCTCCTATATGTAAGTGGATTCTGGGCAATGTCTTCACGAGTGAATAAGAGACTTGAAACAACAAAAATATGGTTCTAAAGAAGGATGATGAGAAGAGCATGCACTGAACTTTTGAGGAACAAGGAAGTTTAAAGGAAAATGAAAATTAAAATGACACTTATATTTAAAATCAGAAATAGACAGTTGAACATTCCAGGGCACATAATGAGGAAAGAGGGCTTGGATACTTTGACACTCACCGGACATACTGAAGGCAAAGGGACAGAAGAAAGCAACGAATAACTTACCCCAGAAGCTTGTCTGAATGGTTGGTAGAACATGGACTAAGAGAGAAAGCAAAAAAGAAAATCTTAATCATAGCTACAAAGCCAGAGGTGTGGTCTCCTGGATCCTGAACGGACATGAAACAAGCCAAAAGAAGAACATATTTTATCAATTATTATATTCATAAGGAATAGTTATTGGGGTTAATAATAATAATAATAATAATAATAATAATAATAATCTCAGGTTACGGAGATAGGACCTGTTACAATTCTATGGGACTACACAATACACACTGACAGAACAATCAAGGCCAACCGCCCAGATATTGTTATTAAAGACCACAAACAAAAAAGTACCTCCTTATTGATATAGCAGTCCCTGCTGACTGCAATGTATCTTTGAAGATATTCAAAAAGCTGTCAAAATACAAGGACCTTGAAATAGAAATCTCAAAAATGTGGCACATGGGAACATCAACAATCCCCGTTGTAGTTGGAGCCCTAGGGTTGGTTGGAAAAGATTCCAGTAGACTAATTGAAGGGATTCCTGGAAGTCCATGCCTCAAAGAGATACAAAAAATTGTTCTAACAAGTACAGGCAACACTTTACGGAGGGTTTTATTTATGTACTATTTATGTCAGTGGGGAGTGTCATGATGCCATTTCTAACCTTAGGGTCCCTGGGCGGGACCCAGAAAGAAATGTGTAAACGCCAGAAATTAAAGGAAATAATAATAATAATAAACTTCTCTTCTGATAGGTGTTGCGGCCGTCAAATGCACAAGAGCAGCAAGACCATATATGAATCAAATTCCTGGAAAGCCGAACATATATGGATTGCACCCCCCCCGAAAAAACACCATTCTCATGTATACATCTCAGATTTTGAGTAAATTTCTTTCCATACAATGAGCGCGATTATATTATCTTTTTTCTTTCTGGTAGCTTGACTCAAATCTCATCTGTTTGAATCTTCTCATGCCAAGGAAAAACTTGTCTCTTGATGTCTCTGGTTGTGACTTGGGGTTATCTCGTACTTCTCAAAGGGTAATGGTAATAATAACCGTTTCCTTATAAGGAAATATCTGGCATTCATTGATCGAACAGCTAGTACTATTGCTGATTGAAATCTTTCTTGTAAAACAGTTTTTCAAGGAAATAAACAAGTTTCTTAAGTCCAGTAATCGTTCTTTCCACTAGTGATTTGGGTTTCCTTCCTTCTAAAGTGTGGAAGATCAACATCTTGATTACGTCATTATTTCTCTTCCATTATAGTTGTTGCTGCTGTTGAAAGTCTTCAGGTAATGTCGCTTCTATTATTTGGTACAGTTCTTTGTGATTATGTAGCTACAGCCCGCAAGATTTGAAGCAGGGTGGTCTTTGCCAAAACCCACAGCCTTCACTCCCTCAAAGCAACAATAACAATAGCAACAACAACTACAACAACAATAAGCAGAATTGAAGTAAATAAGCCGGCTATAATTGTCAACTGAACACCGTAAGGCCGTAACACGACGGAAAATAGAAAAACGAGGCGTGACTGATAATATATGGTGGGAAAAGAATCACCACCGTCTGTTGGACGAGGTTGAAATTATAGACAGAGAACATCACTTGAAAATAGGTTAAGGAATCAGCGCATATGCTATGCTACAAAAAAGCCCTAAGACGACCAAGCATATGCATGAATCCAATATGGGAACCAGTAATAAAGCGAGCTAGAGAAAAACAAGAATAAAAAAAAAAAAAACAACTGTAAAAAAAATAAAAATGATAACTAAGAGATTAGATTTATAAATCCATAATATTCACTCACTTGACCCAGTGTATAAAAGCATTGGATTAGTGATCAAAAAATTGAAATGACCCAACCAAATTCATTTGAAGAAGGCCGGGGCGTAAAACCTCCGAAACGTCATAAATATGGAAATAAACATGAGGACGTCAGTCCGAACAATGTAAATAGTGTAAATAGTTACAATACCTCATCTCAGAAATATAGACTGTGAATATGACAATAAAGATGAGGACATCCGTCCAAACAATGTAAGCAGTGTAAATAATTACAATACCTCATCTCAGAAATAGAGACATATGTTGAAGGTTAATATTGCAATAAAGATGATGACAACAGTCCGAACAATGCAAATAGTGTTAATAGTTACAATACCTCATCTGAGAAATACAGACAGATGTTGAAAGTGAATATGGTAATAAAGATGAGGACAACAGCCCGAACAATGTAAATAGTGTAAATACTTCTCCACTGTCTTAACAGGGCGTTAAACTCTCACTCTTTGGTTAAGGAAGTGGAGAACTTGGAGAGGGAAATTAACAGGAGATAACTGATAACTGACATCCATTAAACATGTCACGTAGAACTAGAACAGTCTACCCCAGTGAGCGAAATAAAGGGTTCAGTTCGACATTCCAACCACCTGAAGAAGGCCGGAGCGTACAACGGCCGAAACGTTGTAATAAATATGGTGACAAAGATGAGTACAATAGTCCGAATAATGTAAATAGTGTACATAATACCTCGAGTCAGAAATATATTCAAGTGTAATGTCAATCGACATCTCCAGTTGCCTTGATCTATCCACTACCCTCATCCTTTCTTCTATCACTCCTATCTGATCTTGCTCTAAATTTTCTGTAACCCCTTGCGTCCTAGTGGCTTCCCGCCTTGCTTAGGGTGAAATGCTTAAAAAAAAAAGAAAGATACTGAAAGGCCGAAACGTTGTAATAAATGTGGCAACAAAGATGAGGACAATAGTCCGAATAATGTAAATAGTGTACATAATACCTCATCTCAGAAATATAGACAGATACTGAAAGGCTGAAATGTTGTAATAAATATGGCGACAAAGATGAGGACAATAGTCCGAATAATGTAAATATTTTACATAATACCTCATCTCAGAAATATAGACAGATACTGAAAGGCTGAAACGTTGTAATAAATATGGCGACAAAGATGAGGACAATAGTACGAATAATGTAAATAGTGTACATAATACCTCATCTCAGAAATATAGACAGATAGTGAGTGTTCTTTAACATCACAAAAAATACCTTGTCAGATTCTTCAGGACAAACGTTTCTTTCCTCGCCAATAAAAACAGATAAACTGCTAGACTAGATTAGTTGGCCCAGAAAAAAGAGAAATATCTCATCCACCGCTACAGGAAAATCATTGCTTTAAATGACTTTATCAAAATATTGACTGAAAACATAACAAAATTATTTAAAAAATTATAGATACATTTTTTTCACGAATGAAGATATTTTGAAATGCCAGGATGTAGATAAGTCATGTTTTTTGTTAGTGATAATACCATATTTAGAAAAATAAAAAGAAGCAAAGTTGGTTACTAAGTATGTATTAGTATATGTTATTGGCCATACAGAGTTTACCGACTATTTTGTTTTAGGAAGAATAATGCGTTTTAGCCTTCCAGTAGTATACCGAGTACTAATATTAGCATTAGTGTAGCCATTGATAGACTAACACTGAATGCGAATATAGAAAGACGAAATACGCGAGCGTAACAAACAAAGCATTGAATAAGGCAAACAACTTACATATATTAAAAAGATTTACATATGTCCCAAAACAAATGATTGTTCATACTGTCAAAAGGAACGGGGAGGTTTACAAACCGAGAACAAAGGAATTTGATCGTCCGTAGATAAATGAATAGAAATTATTTTTTCCTTTCGCTAGACCGTGCACATGCTGACCATTTTCCACGTGTGTGGACGCTCCGGTGGTCAGGAAGGTAAATAGGCCGTTCCTTAAAAAAAAGAAAAAAAGAAAAAAAAGAAGCAAAAACTAAAAGGGACAGAAGAGTTCTCCTCTCTAGAGGGGCCGAACTCCCATGAGCTCAACACAAGGGATAACAAAAGTGGACTCCCTACAAATCGAATAACAAATTAACATATCACAGGAGAATATAAGCTGCTATATGACAATAAAAAGCCTACTATAATACTAGCGAGATATCTCGTCAGCTGTTGAAAGAACAGAAAAGTATCGCGGGATATCTCGTCAGACCCTGCAAAAAATGTATGACAGGATATCTCGTCAGACCCAGCAATACAAAAAAGTATCGCGGGAAATCTCGTCAGCCCCTGCAATACAAAAAATATCGCAGGAAATCTCGTCAGCCTCTGCAATACAAAAAATATCGTGGGATATCTCGTCAGCCCCTAAAATTAAAAAATGTATCGCCGGATATCTCGTCAGCCCCTGCAATACAAAAATGTATCGCGGGATATATCGTCAGCCCCTGCAATACAAAGTGTCGCGTGATATCACGTCAGTCCCTGCAATTCAAACATGTATAGCGAGATATGTTGTTAGCCCCTGCAATACGAAAAGTATCCGGGATATTTCGTCAGCCCCTGCAAGAAAAAAGGTATTGCGGAACATCTCGTCAGCCCCTACAATACAAAAAGTATCGCGGGATATCTCGTCAGCCCCTGCAATACAAAAAATTGTCGCTGGATATCTCGTTAGCCCCTGCAATGCAAAATGTATCGCGGGATATCTCGTCACCCCTCTGCAATACAAAAAGTGTCGCTGGATATCTCCTCAGCACCTGCAATACAAAAAATTGTTGCTGGATATCTCGTTAAGTCCTGTAATACAAAATGTATCGCGGGATATCTCGTCAGCCACTGCAATACAAAAAGTGTCGCTGGATATCTCGTCAGCCGCTGCAATGCAAAATGTATCGCGGGATATCTCGTCAGCCCCTGCAATGCAAAAAATTATCGCTGGATATCTCGTTAGCCCCTGTAATATAAAATGTATCGCGGGATATCTCGTCACCCCTGCAATTTAAAAAGTGTTACTGGACATCTCGTCAGCCCATACAATACTAAATATATCGCGGGATATCTCCTAGGAATCTCTTATCTGTCGGTGGAAGACCAAATTTGTCGCAATCTATCTTGCTTGTTTTTGCACGAAAAATATGTCAATAGATATCTTGTCAGCCTCTGCAATTAATACAAGTTATCTTTGGACACGGCAAGAACAAGGGATGCTCAAAATGGCAACGTTGGACAAAGTGCTTAAAGGCATTGCTGCACATGCGTTTTTAACTTTTCGCCGAATGACCGCAAATGTAGTCGGCTGTCTGCGATATACAACATCTTACAGTAAATAGTGTTATCGCAACATTTTCCTTTCTTGAAGTGTTCATCTATTTATCTATCTATCTATCAGGGCTAAAAATACCGCATGACATCTCGACAGCCGTAGCAAGGCTCAGAATATGGCGACACATCTCGTCAGTTTTGGCAAGCCTATGAATATCGCGTCATATCCCGTCAGCCGTAGAAAGGCTAAAACTATCACGAAACACCACGTCACCCATGGCAAGGCTAAAAATATCACGTGATATCTAGTCAGCCGTCGCAAGGCTAAAAATATAGCGTGATATCTCGTCAGCCATGGCAAGCCTAAAAATATCGCATGACATCCTGTCAGCCGTAGCAAAGCTAAAAATATCGCGTGACATCTTGTCAGACGTGGCAAGGCAAAAAATATCGCGTGATATCTCGTCAGCCGTGACGAGGCTAAAATTATCGCATGAGATCTCTTCAGCCATGGCAAGACTAGAAATATCGCGTGATATCTCCTCAACCGTGGCAAGGCTAAAAATATTGCGTGACATCTCGTCAGCCTGGTCAAGGCTAAAAATATCGCGTGACTACCCGTCAGCCGTGGCAAGGCAAAAATTATAGCGTGACATCTCGTCAGCCTTGGCAAGTCTAAAAATATCGCCTGATATCTCGTCAGCCTTGGCAAGGCTAAAAATATCGCGTGACATCTCGTCAGTCGTGGCAAGGCTAAAACTATCGCGTGACATCTCGTCAATAGTGGCAAGTCTAAACATTTCTCGTGACATCTCGTCAGCCGTTGCAACGCTGAAAATATCGCATGATATCTCATCAGCCGTAGCAAGGCTAAACATATCACGTCATATCTCATCAGCCGTGGCAAAGCTAAAATTATTGCGTGACATCACGTCAGCTCCTGCAAGTCAAAAAATATCGCAATATATCTTATTAGCCCTGCAAGACAAGAATTGTCAAGAATTGTCACGGGATATCTCGTCTGTTTTTGCAAGACCAGAATTATTTCGTAATGTTTGGTCAGACTTTGCTACACAAAATTAATATCTAGATATCTTTTCAGCCACTCAAAACAAAAAAATATCGCGGGATATCCCATCTGTTGTTGTAAAACAATAAAGTTAAAAGTACAAATAGTCTGCCAGACTGGAAAAATGTAGAGAATGAAGCGAGTGAAATATAAAAAATGTGTGGATTAAAAAAAGTAAAAATTTTGGCGTGGAAATCGGAATTGGAGAGACGAACTGAAATTCCACTCGAATTACTTTCGGTTTACTTCCAGGAATGTTGATAGAAAAACGAAAAGAAAGAGGACAATGACATTGACAAGAGCCAGAGGTTGACTGACAGACAGAAAGAGAGAGAGAGAGAGAAGGAGGGTAGAAAACTAGAGGAAAGAACAAGGGAAATACGGAGATGAGATTGGCAAGATAAAAAATTGATAGAGAGGGAGAGAAAGATATATATATATATATATATATATATATATATATATATATATATATATATACAGAGAGAGAGAGAGAGAGAGGGGAGAGAGAGAGCGGAAATGTGATGAAAAAGATGTGATAAAGAGAAATAATGACATAAAATGTATGAAAAAAGAGAATAGAATAGAATACAAGAGAATAGAAGAGAAGAGAGAGAGAGAGAGAGAGAGAGTGAAAGATAGATAGATATATAGAGAGATAGAGAGAGATACAGCAAGATTCAGAGAGAGCGGAACTGCGATGAAAAGAGTAGCGATGATAACGATTTGTAGAAAGAGATAAAGATAAAGAGAAATAATGATATAAAATGTAAGAACAAGAGAAGAGAAGAAAGAAAAAAAGATAGATAAATAGATAGATAGAGAGAGAAAGAGAGAGAGAGAGAGAATGCTTGATAGAAACAGAGAAAAAGAAAAACAGAGAGGTATGAAAGAGTTAATTATGAGAGGGGATATATAAAGAGAGACAGGATCAAGCAAAGGAAAGTAAAAGTTATGAAATGGACAATTGTAATAAATTAATGAGAAAGAGAGAAAAAATCAGAGAGGAATGTGTGAAATAGGGGATAGGTAAGTCAAAATAATGTAAATAATGCAAGTAATCATAATACCTCATCTCAGAGATATAGAGGCCGAAAAGTTGTGAAGATGGCAATAAAGATGAGGATAACAGTCCGAATAATGTAAATAATGCAAGTAATCATAATACCTCATCTCAGATATATAGAGGCCGAAAAGTTGTGAAGATGGCAATAAAGATGAGGATAACAGTCTTAATAATGTAAATAATGCAAGTAATCATAATACCTCATCTCAGAGATATAGAGGCCGAAAAGTTGTGAAAATGGCAATGAAGATGAGGATAACTGTCTGAATAATGTAAATAATGTAAGAAAGAGATTTGTTTAATTAAATGATTTGTTTCAACAAATGGCCTTGAGAAAGGCATGAATCCAAATTTTCTCCCTCACCCACTGCTATGTGTTAATAACAAGATAACAAGACTGTATTCTCTAGACTTGAGTGTTAATCAGTCTCGAATAAAAACTAGATTTCCAAAAGGTGCAGATGGTAATGGGTAACTATACCACTATCTTTTCAAAATCGTCATGGCAATTCGCAGATATTAAAAGTCAATAAAAGGAACCTGTGGAGGACCATGATCGGTTATATCTTGAAAAGATTTAGCATAAGAAAGAAAGGATAAGGATGATGAAAAAAGACAGAAATGATTTAATTTATCTAAAATGTAACAAAGTGTCGTGGTCTGTTAAAGCGCTTGTTCGCTGTAAAGGAACTCACTGATGCGTGTCTGCTATAAATGCTTAGAAACTCAGCCTATTCGTCCAAGACAAGTTAAATTAAGAAGTGGAAAACATTGTCAGCGGAATAAATGATTGACGTTGGACGACGTACAATAAAATCTCAGCGAAACAGGAAGGGAATGTGAGAATCACTATAAATCACAGATTTTATTTTTTCATACTTGTCAAAAATTGTCATGGGAATAGGGACTACTTTCTGTGTGGTCGTTTTATTTTAAGAAACTTGAGGGCGTGGTGGACACAGGTTTGTGTCTGTGGAAAAATATGACCGTCTTACACAGTGTTTCTATTGGCTTTTCTATTTGGCCAAAATTGGCACATGGTCAGTTTAATGTAGTACCAAATACACGACGTGTGGAGGTAGCTGCAAAAATAGATAGATAGATAGATAGATAGATAGATAGATAGATAGATAGATGGATAGATGGATAGATAGATGACAAAGACAAAGAGAATGAAAAATATGGGCACTATTACAAAAAGATAATGAAAGAGAAAAAATAAATGAATAGACTGATATATATATATATATATATATATATATATATATATATATATATAGGGAGAGAGAGAGAGAGAAAGAGAGAGAGTTAGATTGATAGATAATAAACATACTGGGATAGATACACAGAGAGAGAGAGAGAGACAGAGACAGAGAGACAGAGTGTGTGTGTGTGTGTGAGGAAGAGGAAGAGGGAAAAATACGCATTGACTTAGGTAGGTAGAGAGACAAACAGATAGATAGATAGATAGATAGATAGATAGATAGATAGATAGATAATGAACATAGTGGGATAGACAGAGAGATAGAGTGTGTGTGAGGAAGAGAAAGAGAGAAAAAGATATGCATAAACTGAGATAGATTGAGATAGATTTATTTTATAATCTATTTGACTAAGGTATGAAATAACTGATTCAATTATGGAAAGAGACAGAAAGAAAGGGGCAGAGAGGTAAAGGGGGGGACAAAGAAAAAGAGTGCGAGAGAGACGAGCAAGTTTGATAGAAAAAGAGTGTGGCTCATATAAGGAGTCAAAAGTGAGAGATTGATATAAAGAGGGGGGGAATTGTGATAGAAAAGAGAAAGAGAGTATGACATGCGCAAGAGTAAGAGGTTTACAGAAAACGATAGCGGGTAAAAACAGGGGGAAAGAAAAAGAGAAATATGAACAGGAGATTGACACAATGAAGAATTTATAGAGAGGGGGATAAATCGGGGGAGAGAGAGAGAGAGAGAGAGAGCAGAACTGCGATAAAAATCGATTTGTAGATAGACAGAGGTGTACAGAGAAAGAGTGAGAGGAATTGTATGAAAAGTGGGAAAGAGAAAGATTGATAGAAACAGAGAGAGGAACAAAGAATAAATCCAGAGAAGGTATGAAATTATGAGAGTGGATATAGAAAGAGTGAGACATAAATATAGAGAGGGACAGGAACAAGAGATAAAGAGAGAAAAGCTAATGACAATAGTAGCAAATTGATAAGAAAGAAAACAGATAGATAGATAGATAGATAGATAGATAGATAGATAGATAGATAGAGAGAGAGACAGAGATAGAGAGATAGGGAGAGAGAGAGAGATGAAATGGGTGGAATAGATAGGTAGAAAGAAAGAGATCTGTTTAATTAAATGATTTGATACAAATGGCGGGAAAAAAAAAGAAAATTCTGTTCCAAGTTGACAGACGCCTTTAAAGGTGACAATGTCATCGAATGCAAACGTCGCTCTTTTCCAGCGACGATGACGAAAAGGAAATAGCATTGCTGAAATTAAAACGAACACAAAGATAATGTCGAAACGGTAAAACGCAGTCAGGTAAGAGTAAATTAATCTAAAAATATTAGACTAATTACAAAAATCGAATTTATTAAATTGAATGCAAACAATCAAAACAAGTAGGAACATTCATATTGAGTCAACGAGAACTGTCTCGTGCGTTGCAACATTGGGCTGAAAGATGCGAGGTTAGTTATTGCCTTCTCAGTTCGAGGCTATTAAGAATTACACTGGTCAAAAAAAAAAAAAAAGAAAAAAAGATTGAAACGGTGTCGAGATACCAAACATCTTTTTTAACTAATTTGAGGGTGATGAATCTGAAAATGACTTTACTTTTTCTTTGTTAGCTACTGTTTCTGCTGTACAGAAATGTCACATTTTTGAAAAAAAAAAAAGCATTTTTTTCATTTGTTTTCTGTATATATGATATTGACCGATAGCAATAAAATCACAGAAGCATCTCAATTCGTGTTTAAATTACGATATTAGTCTGTTTACTGAGAAATACTATTTTTGAAATAACAATCAGACCCCAAGTCTTTATAAATAACACGATTGAATATCCCAAGGCCAACAAACATTTTCATTAAATCATTTAATAAACTAACAGCAGAAATAAAACCTTCGTGAACATAAGAACCATGGTAAAAAAATTCTCTTTCTTCATTGTCTGTCATGATCAATGTTATTTAAGTCCATTTTTGATACAACAGCAGTATCATGTACAATGGAATGGGCGCATTCAGTTAGGATATCTTTAGTTGGAGTTTCTTTCCAACTGTGAAAGTAAATGTGCTCTTAATGTGCTTGGTTTCTTTCCGTAATGAAGGGATAAATTTATGAATATTAAAAAGAAGTTTTTTAGGGTTTCATTTTTTAATGTCACCTTAATTATCAGGTTTACTAAAGTGTATTACTGATAAAGTTTATCAGTTAATTTGAATATTGGCGAAAAATTGAAAACTTCCATAATTCTAATTTAACATTTTTGACTGAAAAACCCTTTTTTTCTTATAAAAATATATTATTTCAGATGGCTGACATAAATTACTCGGCCTACCTGAAAATTCATGGATTTCTAACACCTTTATTAACCAAATTTTGCGATCAGCGGAGATTTTAAATTCATATTTTTCCAGAAATGAACAATTTCAATACAGCAGCTAACCATGAAAAACTAAGATCATTTTCGGGATCAGCGCCATCAAATTAGCTAAAAAAACGTGATTTGTTTCTTGGCACCAAAAATCGTGTTGACCAGTGTAATCAATATCAATAATAATCAATTATTATTCTGTTTTTATTTACTTTAAATGGATTGATTTTTTTACGGATTATCAACCCTATATACGTTATTTAAACGAAAAAGCAATAAGGAAGTTCGAGTAATTAGGAATTATTAAAGATAATCTTTTAGAAAAGATTTTATTTTTAGTTAAAGAAATGTTGAAGGGAGCGCAAACTTAATATTTTGGTGGTGGCTTGGTTAGATGGACCGTAGAGTCGAGCAAAATATTCAATAGAAAATTTCAGGAATAAACTAGTGCAGTGTTTCTCCACTGGTGCAACCGGGTGCACCAATGCTCTCGAAAAGGTAGGTGCACCTCAAGATAACAGAAGAATAATTTAGAATTATTTTTATATTCTAAAAAATATGTTTTTAAAAAGCCACAGACGCCAAACAAAATGGCTTCCATATTTAAGTCATTTTTGTCATTTGATATTTTAAAATAATTACAAAATTCCTTCATCTTTAAGAAGGAGTGGATAATCCTTTCCCTTTTCCCTTCCTCAGAGGTATTTAAATCGGTCATT
This sequence comes from Acanthosepion lycidas, assembly GCA_963932145.1. Taxonomy (NCBI): domain Eukaryota; kingdom Metazoa; phylum Mollusca; class Cephalopoda; order Sepiida; family Sepiidae; genus Acanthosepion; species Acanthosepion lycidas. The sequence goes on along the minus strand of OZ010604.1, from coordinate 77,957,782 downwards.
ATCGGCCTATTTCTAAACAAAATAAAAAGCAGATTCTTCATAAATCTCTTCTAATGAAAACTACCGCTTATCTTCATTGGGGATGCTTAACAAAAAATTTCTATTTTCAAATTTCCTAATTAATTTTTCCTAAATAAAATTTAAAGAGCACACCACAGTTTTAGTTTTTCTACAAGTTCATCCCGAAGTAATAAAAAAATAAAAATAAAAACGATTGAGAAACACTGTCCCTGTGGATTATAGCGTTGTTGCGTGAATTTGGTAACATTTGGTAACTGTGAGTTCAATCCTTTGTTCGGGCAGTATGTACTTGGATTCAGTAGAAACAGGATGAACAGTATCCGAGCCGTACTAAAAGTAAGAAATAGATGAAATATCCCTAGACCTGGGCTGTGAAACGAGAATAGTCTACTCTCGTTGATTAAATAAAGTGTTAAATTCGGAATTCCCTGTAAGTTGCCCGGATCGATATACACCTGATGAAGGCCGGAGGGCGCAATGGCCTAAACATCTTAGGACCTCGTCCGAGAGCTGGCGAATTTGTAGAATATTATGGTAACACGCACTGCTAATAGCTTAAAGACTCTAATAATGAGATTTATAACAATTAGGTCTTCTTGAGTCTGGCAACAATACTGGAGGAGGAGGGTTGTGTGTTTGAGACTTGATCCTCATATGCATCTGATGATGATGAAATAATAATAATAATAATAATAATAATAATAATAATAATAATAATAATAATGGCAGTAGCAGTGACTTAGATGTCTTGGTACAAGAAATAAGTTTGTTTCTTTCTTAAATAAAATCGTTAGTAAATCTCCTATCTCTTGTTGGATCTTAGCTGTGAAATAGACGAATAATTAACGCACTGAAAAACAATTAAATATATAATTAAAAATAGTTAATGATAGAGTTGGCGGGACACGGTTGAAAGTTGTACCATTGAATATAAGTAATCATAAGACTTGTTTTAATTGTTAAGTTTTCTTTTAACAAGTGTCATTTTTCAAGTCCAACAAGAAACTAACGCGCCATTCGAGGGTTGGTAATCGTGGGTTTTATTTATTATTAATTCATAAAAATAGAAACAATGGGTTGTGGGTTCAATCCCGGGGCCGGACAGTGTGTACATAGAATCAGTAAAAACAGTGCCAGCAATAATTGAGGAATATTTAAAAGTAAGAATGACAACAGTCTACCCACGTAGATTAAATAAAGGTTTTCAGTCGGAATTCTCTGCAAGGAAACTTGATCAAATGTTATAAAAAAAAAAACAAAAAAAAAAATAACGGATGTTAACGAATATTTATCTATTGACTATTGATAAAAGTTGTAAAGTTTTACCAAGTATAAACCCAAACAATTTTTCCCTAAATGCTCAAGTTTTAATTACGATATTTACCTATAAACTCAAGTATAATATTTAACTATGAATTTAACTATGAATTTAAGTATACACCCGACAATATTTATCTATACACTCAAGTATAAGCCCGGTCAATATTTACCTAAAGTCTCAAGTACAAAAAGTACCTGGATTTGACTATTGGCACAAGTATAAATTGATCAAAGTTCATCAATCTACTCAAGGATAAACCTGATCAATTTTTACCTAAAGGCTCAAGTATAAACAGTACATGGGTTTGTCTATAGGCACAAGTATAATTCGATCAATGTTTATCAATTGATACAAGGATAAGACCGATCAATGTTTACCTATAATAAACATGAGTAACATTTATATATCGATACAAATGTATAGCTCATCGATCTGTATCTATTGTTTCAAGGACAAACACGATAAATATTTACCTAAAACCTCAAATATGAAAGCAAGCGATATTTACCTATTGACCCAAGTGTTATCCCGATCGATTCTCCCCTATAGATCAAGTACAAAAATTAAACCAAAGGCTAACAAGAAACTATCAAGAAATTATCAAGCCTATGAATATTTACAGATAAAGTCAAGTATAAACTTGATCGATATTTACCTATATACTCAACAATAAATACAACGAATATTTACCTAATGACGGTAAATCCGAAAAATTTAATTTATAGACTCAAAAACCTATATGAATCATCTATAAAGACAGTCAATATTTACTCATAGATTCAAGTCTAACCCCCAACCAATGTTTATCTGTATATTTAAGTATAAACCTAAAATATATTTACCTATAAACCTACTATAAAACTATTTTTTTTAACTACAGATGCAAATATAAATCCGATCAATGTTTACCAATAAACTCAAGTAAATACAGCGAGCGGCAGAAATACACCCCACATATACTTCCAGAAATACATTCCCCAAATACCTCCCAAAAAATATCTCCCAGATAATGGTCAATCAACGGGGGCGATGGGGTCTTCATCTAGCTCAGGGGTGGGTAAACTTTGGCCCTCGGCTCACCAAAAGAATTCATGCGGACCGCCAAATGGTAGTAAATCTGAAAAAGAAAGTTACCAAGCAATGCCAAATAATATTGTGAGTATTTTCCTCCCGCGGGTGTGTACGCATGCGTGGGAGAGTGCTGATCAAAAGGTTACAGACACCGAAAGTCTTCACTAAGACCGAATGACTCCCATCTTGAGCTCAACTTGGTAACAATGTCTAATCTGGCAACATTGTTACCGCGCCAATGATTTTATTGCCTTTCATTTGAATCATTTCAGTGTCCTGGCAGATACCGAAAAAGTTAAGACGTGGGGCGTTTTATTTCAGCCTTGTTTTTATTATCTTACAAACTTTACCAAAAATGAGTATTCGAAGCCATCTATAAAGCGAAAAATTGAAAACGAATGCCGAGTGTTTCACAATGAATGGACTGAAAGATATTTCTTTACTGACGTTGGACTTAAAGCTGTAATACAATTTGAAATGGCACTTTCAAAACAAGAACGCCATCTTTGGACACAGTTTATCAAAGCGAGAACTGCAAAAGAAGGCAACTGATCTGTTAAACGGTTTGAAGCAACAGTAAACTGTGTTTGAGAAAACTTCATTTTTACAAAGGAGCGCGATAAATGCAAGTTTTGTATTGGCAAATAAAATTGCAAAGCAAAACAAGTCATTTACAGAATCAGAATATATTAAAGATTAACAAAGCTGATGCTGTCTGTATTTTGTGTTGTCAGTGTTGAGGAACAGTATAAGAAACCTGACGCCTAATTTTAACAAACCCGTAAATAACTGCAGTTTTGGGTTAATAAACGATGCGGCCTGACAAAATTGTGATTTTTTTTAATGTGGCCTTTGCACTAAAAAAGAGGTATATGTGGGATGTATTTCTGACCTAGCCTGTATTAATATATATATATATATATATATATATATATATATCGACCTTAAATATTCGAGTAAGTGTTGATTTGTTGTAAAATCTACCAATCCATCCCAACCCAATTACTTTTTACATAAGGCTAGAATTTTGGAGCACTTGGAGAATAGAGAATTGTGTAATAAGTTAGAATATTATCTTGTCTGCCCTTATTTTCTGGCGAATATCATGTGTTAAGATTATTAAAGCTCAGCTTAGTATGGTACAAGCGTTCATGATTGTTGAGTATTCTGACTTATATCGATGCCAGTTTGTTAAAACGGAAGCGTATTCTTTCTTTAAAAGTCGATCATCACTAATCTAGTAATTCTAGGACCAGACAGGTGCCGAAATTATGGATTTTTAAAAAAATCATTGAAGCTTTTCGTTTGAAAACACGATATTGTCTGAACACTAATGATGTTATTTATATTTATGAAGTTTTCTATTAAGTAGCGTTCTCTCAAAAATCAAAACATAATAATTCGTTCAAGTATGCTTCTATGTCAGTAACCAAATATGGAAAGTAAATGATTTAACGGTGATCTACCCTCTAGACAATACCTTCCCATAACAATGTGAAAAATAAAATCAGAAGTACAGTTTAGTGAAAATTACTTGAAACATCTGGAGTGACAGGGTATAATCGGATTCTATTTTGTCCTCAGATTACGTCATTTGCAGTAGCTTGCAGTAATATGAATCCATTTTAGGGGTGTATGATGAAATTTGTTTGCCCTGGAAAAATATTGCATCACCCGTGATTGCATCAGATTTTTATAACGCTCAGACACTATTGTCTCGACTGTCGACTAGTTGTCCTAAGATTGATTTATTTCAAGGAAGCGTACGAAAATAATGCTGCATGAACACACTGGCAAGCCTTATCAGTGAGCAAATCAAAGTACTATAGACTGACCCGGAAACTCTCCTGATTTAAATCCAATCAAGAATCTGTGGTGAATCTGCAAGGAAAAACTTCGTGGAATGGACATATGAACTACTAACATGTGCACTGTTTTACGTTTCGTTGGTAAAAAGTAAATAATAATGTAATTATTTATTATGTTTCAATTAATTTGCAGAACGGTGTAGCTCAAGCTAGTCTTTGGCAAATATTAGGTTGGTTCAAAAATAATATCGGTTTTTGACGTTAAAAAATACGTCAAAAACCGATATTATTTTTGCACCAACCTAATACAATCATTATTCCATACAGAGCTGTATTGGATGTGTAAGTACATTAGTCTTCACAGCTATCTTCAAACCAATGTACATAAATTGCATTGTGTTTTTTGACTCAAAGTAAATCATCCATATTTTCACCAGAAGAAGAGTTTTCTCGTAACATATACCACAATGCGTATGGTCTGTATTGTCTACTTTTATTGTCTTTCGACAGGAATTTTTTTACCAACTAGGATGTAGGGATTAAGAGAAACTCCCCTATGCTAGCATTGTAGGACTATTATAAAAAAAAAAGAAAAGAAATAATAATGGAATTATTCGTTTTGTTTCAATTAATTTGCACAAGGTTGTATATATAAATAAATATTCTAAAAAGAAAAAAATATCCTACAGGAAAAAAATTCTCCATTATCCCGAAACAATGCTTGGAAAATATGACACTTACAGGACATATTGTAAGGAAGAAGGACAGAGGAAAGCAATGAGCGAACTCCTCCGTACCTAGCTTGTGTAAATAGGTGGCAGAACAGGGAGTAAAGTATAAAGTATTGCAAAGAGCTACAGATGATAGGAAGTTGAGAAGAGCCATGATCGCTCATGTAGTAGAAGAATCAATGTGAAATAAAAATTCTGTTTACCGGTGATCTGTTTTTTAGACGCTACCTCCTCATTGCAATGGGAAATTTTGTAAACTAATAATTCTGAACGAAAATGATAAAATATTGTTCATAAAGTATTAGATAGGTGGCAAGGTTTCATCAATTTACAGTGCAAATGACTACAGGTAACCCTTAAGTTCTACACTAACAGTTTCTTCTATCGCACTTCTTGCTTGTGGAACTCTATTCCGGTTTCTGGCTACCTAGTCGATATTGATGCTCAAAAATTTAAATGCAATGTCAATCTTTATCTTCTATCTTCTTAATTCTTGTTCTTTTATTGTCCTCTCTCCTTAATAGTAGTTTTTCTCATATTCTCTAACACCCAGTAACCCCTTTGCGTCTTAGTGGCTTTAATGCGTTGCTTGGGAGGAAATTTAAATGCAATGTCAATGGTCATCTTATGTCTCCTTATTTCTTGTTCTTTTATTGTTCTCTCTCCTCAAATGTGATTTTTTCTCATATCCTTTAACATTCAATATGCGCTTTGCATCTTAGTGGCTTCATTGCCATGATTGGCGTGAAATGATTAAAAACAATTAAGAAGGTTTATTGTCAGAAAATGCCAAGATATTTCAGATCAATCGAGCTCCTTGTGCCGCTGGTTATAAAAGCATTTCGGCTGATACATTCTTAGGCCTTCTTCAGTAAGGAATATACACATTTTTTTTAGTCGTTTCACCCCAAGCAAATACATACGCAGGGAGCAGGGGATTGTGAAAGAATATGAGAAAAAGGAAAACATCATACCTATCCAAGCGGATTTGCACGAAGCGCATGGGATTTGAATCGACTTTTTACCACTGCGCTACGAGCAAGCCTTAAGTGTAACCGCAGTCAATTCGTAGTGAGGCTGTGGGATTAAAAGAGTACTGGGAAATTTTGCAAACACATAATATAGTTTGGATTGGGACTTCGACGTGGTGTAGTGGTTAACGATCTTGTCTCGGTTGATCAATTACAACTGAGTAGAGACTTCGCTTGAAGATGCAACAGAACTTACTTTAATTCAATTTAATTCAAATAATTATATTGAAGTTTTCGGCTATTGTTTTGAAACATGAGAACTCTTATGTAGCGTGTTGAAATCATATTTTCAAATAAATAATTATATTTATGCTATACTTTTGTATCGAGCACTATTTTTTAAAAATAATAACAAAAATACTAAAGAACTTTGTATTATTTACCTAACGAGTTCTTTCCTATTTTCTATATATTTTCACACACACACACACACACACACACACACACACACACACACACACATATATATATATATATATATATATAAAGAAAGAACAGTAAGATATATAATCCGGTTTTCTTGTTATTTTTTATTTTTATTTTTACAAAACAGTGCTCAGTGTAAATTTAAATTTACAGAGCATAATATAAATTAACTGATTTAAAATATGTTTTTTTCGCTACATAGTAATAACCATGTTTCAAAAATAGAAGCTAAAAAGATTAAACACTTTTTTCTTATAAAAATATATTATTTCAGATGGCTGACATAAATTACTCGGCCTACCTGAAAATTCATGGATTTCTAACACCTTTATTAACTAAATTTTGCGATCAGCGAAGATTTTAACTTGATCTTTTTCCAGAAATAAGCAATTTCAATACAACAGCTAACCATGAAAAACTAAGATCATTTTCGCGATCAGCGCCATCAAATTAGCTAAAAAAACGTGATTTGTTTCTTGGCACCAAAAATCGTGTTGACCAGTGTAATGAATAAAAATAATAATCAATTATTATTCTGTTTTTATTTACTTTAAATGGATTGATTTTTTACGGATTATCAACCCTTTATACGTTATTTAAACGAAAAAGCAATAAGGAAGTTCGAGTAATTAGGAATTATTAAAGATAATCTCTTAGAAAAGATTTTATTTTTAGTTAAAGAAATGTTGAAGGGAGCGCAAACTTAATATTTTGGTGGTGGCTTTGTTTGAGTTACCGTAGATTCGAGCAAAATATTCAATAGAAAATTTCAGCAATAAATTAGTGCAGTGTTTCTCCACTGGTGCAACCGGGTGCACTAATGCTCTCGAAAAGGTAGGTGCACCTCAAGATAACAGAAGAATAATTTATGAATTATTTTTATATTTTAAAAAATATGTTTGTTAAAAGACACAGACGCCAAACAAAATGGCTTCCATGTTTAAGTTATATCTTTGTCATTTGAAACATGGTTATTACTGTGTAGCGAAAAAACATATTTTAAATCAGTTAATTTATAATATTATATATATATATATATATATATATATATATATATATATATATTTATTAAAGACATTTTTTATGTTTAACGTTCTTTTTATACATACAAGTATTTAAGTAAATGCTCTGTTTATAATAAACAGTATTAAATAACATTTACCGGCCTGAATGTCCGAGAAATTTTCATAGAAAATATTCGTCCTTTGACAGGATTCGAACCTGCATCCTATACGGAAGTAAATTCGACCTTGCCAACCGAACGATCCTTTGTGGCCGAGCGGTTAGGCACGCCGGGATAAATGGCGGTTCCGTATTCTTTAATAAATAAATTGTCGGACTTTGTCCATTTCTTAATGTATATATATATATATATATATATATATATATATATATATATATATATATATATATATATAGGGTGAGTCAAATTATGTTACCACCAGTATGTGAGGAATCGTTTATTCAGAGTTTACTGCATAGTCTCCACCTGTCCACCAACACGATTGATGCATAAAAACCAGCGATCAACAGTACAATTAAGTGCCTTGACACACATTTCATGAGGAATGTTTGATATTTCACCATTTATTCTGTCCCCGATTTCTTCGGTGTCTCTAATGTCTTAACTCTACACACAATCCCTTATCCTACCCCATTGGTAAATTAGGTGATTTAATTTTTAATATAATCACTAAAAATTCATCTCGATGCATTTCTGAAGCTTTCATAAAATTAAGTATTTTTGGGAGAAACCATTGTAAAAAAATATTTTTACCAAAATTTTGTAATAAAAAAAAATCTCAAAAATAATTTCATTTATTTATGAATAAGTCTCGAAATTATTTTAAATTAATAGATGGGGAACAATACAGCAGAAGACAACAGTATTTAATGTCTACTGTGGTTTTTCATTTTAATTACGGGCATGTATTAATTATCATGACTGGAGCATTGAGGGAATTCGAAAATGCGATTTAATAATTATTTTAACGCTTTAATGACAATCATTTTGAAAAAAAAATTTCCTTGTTGAGACTTTTCCGACAATCAAGGACGTTTTTTTTTTTTTTTTAATTCTGAATCATCCATGTCAGAGATAGACATCAATCACGGAAGTGTGTGAAGAATCATAGTAAACAAATTCCACGATTAAATTCTTTAATTGTACATCTCCAAAATACGAACACTAATTTGTTTAAATTTCTGCATAAACAAAATTTAAAGTTTTAGAAATCTAGCAACATGCTTATTGGTTAGTTTGGACTTCATATGCTTTGTACTTGTATTGTGTGCGCATGCGTGGAACAGTGTAAGCAGACATTTCTTCTTGTATTTCTATGCAATTGTTTGGGTGTTTGAGGATTCGCTTGAGCGTGTGTTCGTAATTAGACAAATTCAATCAGCTATGCTTGTTTCATATTCATAATTAGTTTAATCGATTTCTTTGTTCTGATCGATTTCTTAATTAATGCCAGTAATACAGTGTATTGAGCGATCTGACACGTTGTTTGCCTCCATTTTTGTCTTCCTTTGATAATTTTGACAATAAACCTTTTTCCCACCTTCATAACCCGGGAAAACAGAGACGAACAGTGCCGTAAAGTGTAAAGTGGATGATTTTGGCGGGAAGTGAAAAATGGCGGGACGAGGCACAAGGTGATAAGAAAAACGCGGGAAAAAGAAGGAATAAACTTTATAAATACTGAGTAGGCCAAAATACAAATAAAAAAAATTAAGAGAGAGTGAAAATCAGACAGTGAGAACAGAAAGAAAGAGATAGAAAAAGCAGGAAAACATATTGGAAAAGAGTAAAGAGAGCCTGGGGAAGAGTAAAAAAGGATAAAACGAGAGAGAGAGAGAGAGAGATAGAGAGAGAAAGAGAAAGAGGGAGGAGAATGAGAGTAGATAAATATGAGGAGAAAAAGAAAAAAAGAATATAAACGAGAGAGAGGAGTTGAGAGAATATAGCACTATAAAAAGAAAGAAAGAAAGAAAGAAAGAAGGAAAGAAAGAAGACTAGTTGACATAGAAGAGAAGAATTAAGGAAGGTGTAGAAAAAATGAAAGAAAGAGAGGGAAAGAGAGAGAAAGAAACCGAGAAAGAGAGAAGAGAGAAAGAGAGAAAGAAAGAAAGAGAGAGAAAGAAGGAGATAGCGATAGAGAGAGAAAAGTGACAAAAAAAAAAAAGAGAGGAAAGCGAGAGAGAGAAAGAAAGAGAGAGAGAAAGAGAGAAAGCATGATAGAAAGTGATAGAGAAAGGGAGGAAAGAGAGAGAAAGAAAGAGAGAGAGAGAGAAAAGAGAAAGGGAAAAGAAAGAGAATGTGAGAGGAAGAGAGAGAAAGAGAGAAAAAAAGAAAGAAAGACAGAGAGAAAGCATGATAGAAATTGATAGAAAAAGGGAGAAAAGAGAGAGAGAAAGAGAGAGAAAAGAGCAAGGGAAGAGAAAGAGAGTGGGAGAGGAAGAGAGAGAAAGAGAGAAAGAAAGAGAGAAAGAAAGAAAGAGAGACAGAAAGCATGATAGAAAGTGATAGAGAAAGGGAGAAAAGAAAGAGAGAGAGAAACAGAGAGAAAAGAGAAAGGGAAAAGAAAGAGAGTTGGAGAGGAAGAGAGAAAGTAAGTGAGTAGCAAAAAACCGTAAATGGTCAACTGGAACAAATTAAGCGGAAAGCAGGTAAATTTCCTGATGGCAAATAAAACGTTTTGAAGAAGTAAAAAGAAATGGAAAGAGAGAAGAAAAGAAAGAACTACAGAGAGAAAGAAACAGAGACAGAATGGGAGTAGGAGTGGGAGAGAGAAAGCAAGAGAAATTTAAAGAGGAATACTGAGTGATAGAAAGAGAAAAGGGAAAGATAACACGAGAGAAAAAGAAAAAGAAAAGCGACAAAGAGCAAAAGAGAGGAAGAACAAAAGAGAGGAACAATGAAAGAGAGGAAGAATAGAAGAGAGGGAGAATGAAATAGAGGAAGAATAGAAGAGAGGAAGAATGAAAGAGAGGAAGAATGAAATAGAGGAAGAATAGAAGAGAGGGAGAATGAAAGAATGGACGAAAGAAAGAGAGGAAGAATGGAAGAGAGGAAGAATAAAAGAGTGTAAGAATAAAAGACAGGGAGAATGAAAGAGGGGATGAATGAAAGAGAGGAAGAATTGAAGAGAGGAAGAATAAAAGAGAGGGAAAATGAAAGAGTGGAAGAATGAAAGAGAGGGAGAATGAAAGAGGGGGAGAATGAAAGAGAGGAAGAATTGAAGAGAGGAAGAATAAAAGAGAGGGAAAATGAAAGAGTGGAAGAATGAAAGAGAGGGAGAATGAAAGAGTGGAAGAATGAAAGAGAGGAAGAATTGAAGAGAGGAAGAATAAGAGAGAGGGAAAATGAAAGAGTGGAAGAATGAAAGAGAGGAAGAATAGAAGAGAGTGAGAATGAAAGAGTGGAATAATAAAAAAGAGGGAGAATGAAAGAGAGGAAGAATGAAAGAGAGGAAGAATAAAAGAGAGGGAGAATAAAAGAGCGGAAAAAAGAAAGAGAGGAAGAATGTAAGAGAGAAAGAATGAAAGAGTGGAAGAATGAAACACTGAAAGAATAAAAGAGAGGAAGAATAGAAGAGAGGGAGAATGAAAGAGTGGAAGAATGAAAGAGAGGAAGAATGAAACAGAGAAAGAATGAAAGTGTGGAAGAATGAAAGAGAGGAAGAATAGAAGAGAGGAAGAATGAAAGAGAGGAAGAATAGAAGAGAGGGAGAATGAAAGAATGGACGAATGAAAGATAGGAAGAATAGAAGAGAGTGAGAATGAAAGAGTGGAAGAATAAAAAAGAGGGAGAATGAAAGAGAGGAAGAATAGAAGAGAGGAAGAATGAAAGAGAGGGAGAATGAAAGAGAGGAAGAATAGAAGATAGAAAGAATGAAAAAGTGGAAGAAAGAGAGAGCGGGAAAATGAAAGAGAGGAAGAATAGAAGATAGGGAGAATGAAAGAGTGGAAGAATAAAAGAGAGGAACAATGAAAGATTGGAAGAATGAAAGAGGGAGAGTGAAAGAGAGGGAGAACGAAAGAGAGGAAGAATAAAAGACAGGAAGAATGAAAGAGTTGAAGAATGAAAGAGAGGAAGAATGTAAGAGAGAAAGAATGAAAGAGAGGGAGAATCTAAGAGAGGAAGAATAGAAGTGAAGAATGAAAGAGTGGAATAACGAAAGAGATAAAGAATGAAAAGGAGAAAAAATGAAAGAGAGGAAGAATAGAAGAGAGGGAGAATGAAAGATTGGAAGAATGAAAGAGAGGAAGAATAGAAGAGAGGGAGAATGAAAGAGTGAAAGAATAGAAGAGAGGAAGAACAAAAAAGAAAAAAAACTAGAGTTAAGAAGAATGAAAAAATGAAACAGAGGAAGAATAGAAGAGAGGAAGAATAAAAGAGAGGGAGAATGAAAAAGAGGAAGAATGAAAGAGTGGAAGCATGTAAGAAAGGAAGAATGAAAGAGAGGAAGAATAAGAGAGGGGGAGAATGAAAGAGAGGAAGAATGAAAGAGTGGAAGAATAGAAGAGAGGAAGAATGAAAGAGTGGAAGAATGAAAGAGAGGAATAATAAAAGAGAGGGAGAATGAAAGAGAGGAAGAATGAAAGAGAGGAATAATAAAAGAGAGGGAGAATGAAAGAGAGGAAGAATGAAAGAGAAAAAGAGTAGAAGATACGAAGAATGAAAAAGTGGAAGAATGAGAGAGAGGGATAATGAAAGCGAGGAAGAATAGAAAAGAGGGAGAATGAAAGAGTGGAAGAATGAAAGAGAGGAAGAATAGAAGAGAGGAAGAATGAAAGAGAGGAAGAATAGAAGAGTGGGAGAATGAAAGAATGGATGGATGAAAGAAAGGAATAATGGAAGAGAGTGAAAATGATAGAGTGGAAGAATGAAAGAGAGGAAGAATAGAAGAGTGGGAGAATGAAAGAAGCGAATAATGAAAGAGAGGGAGAATTGAAGAGTGCAAGAAGAAAAGAGAGGGCAAATGATAGAGTGGAAGAATGAAAGAGAGGAAGAATGAAATAGAGGAAGAATAGAAGAGTGGGAGAATGAAAGAAGCGAATAATGAAAGAGAGGGAGAATTGAAGAGTGCAAGAAGAAAAGAGAGGGCAAATGATAGAGTGGAAGAATGAAAGAGAGGAAGAATGAAATAGAGGAAGAATAGAAGAGTGGGAGAATGAAAGAGTGGAAGAATGGAAGAGAGAAGGAATGAAACACAGGAAGAACAGAAGAGAGGGAGAATGAAAGAGTGGAAGAATGAAAGAGAGGAAGAATAAAAGAGAGGGAGAATGAAAGAAGTGAAGAATAGAAGAGAGGGAGAATGAAAGAGAAGATAATAGAAGAGAGGAAGAATGAAAGAGAGGGAGAATGAAAGAGAGGAAGAATAGAAGATAGGACTAATGAAAAAGTGGAAGAATGAGAGAGAGGGAGAATGAAAGAGAGGAAGAATAGAAGAGGAGTAGAATGAAAGAGTGGAAGAATGAAAGAGAGGGAGAATGAATGAGAGGCAGAATAAAAGAGAGGGAGAATGAAATAGATGACGAATAGAAGAGTGGAAGAATGAAAGAGTGGAAGAATGAAAGAGAAAAAGAATAGAAGATAGGAAGAATGAAAGAGTGGAAGAATGAAAGAGAGGAAGAATGAAACAGTGGAAGAATGAAAGAGAGGAAGAATAGAAGAGTGGGAGAATAGAAGAGATGGAGAATGAAAGAGTGGAAGTATGAAAGAGAGGAAGAATGAAAGAGAGGAAGAATAGAAGAGAAGGAGAATGAAAGAGTGGAAGAATGAAAGAGAGGAAGAATAGAAGAGAGGAAGAATGAAATAGAGTAAAAATAGAAGAGAGGGAGAATGAAAGACTGGAAGAATGAAAGAGAGGAAGAATGAAACAGAGAAAGAATGAAAGAGAGGAAGAATAGAAGAGAGGGAGAATGAAAGAGTGGAAGAATGAAAGAGAGGTAGAATCTAAGACAGAAAAAATGAAAGAGAGGGAGAATCTAAGAGAGGAAGAATAGAAGAGAGGGAGAATGAAAGAGTGGAAGAATGAAAGAGAGGAAGAATAGAAGAGAGGGAGAATGAAAGTGTGGAAGAATGAAAGAGAGGTAGAATGTAAGATAGAAAAAATGAAAGAGAGGGAGAATCTAAGAGAGGAACAATAGAAAAGAGGGAGAATGAAAGAGTGGAAGAATGAACGTGAGGAAGAATAAAATAGAGAAAAAATGAAAGAGAGGAAGAATAGAAGAGAGGGTGAATGAAAGAGTGGAAGAATGAAAAAGAGGAAGAATAGGAGACAGGGAGAATGAAAGAGTGGAAGAATGAAAGAGAGGAAGAATGAAACAGAGAAAGAATGAAAGAGAGGGAGAATGAAAGACAGCAAGAATAGAAGAGACGAACAACAAAAAAGAGAAACAACGAGAGATAAGAAGAATAAAAAACCAGAAAGAATAAAACTGAAAGAATAAAAGAGAGAAAGAACAATAGAGAAAAAGAAGAAAAGAGAGAAGAAGAAAAGAGAGAAAGAATAAATGAGGGAAAGAATAAAAGATACAAAGAACAAAAAAGAGGAAAAATATAAGAGAGAAATAACAAAAAAAGAAGGAATAAAGAGACAAAGAAGAAAAGAGAAAAAGAATGAAAGGGAGAAAAAAACAAAAGAGAGAAAGAAAAAGTGCCTGATTGAGAAAGAGTCAGAAAAAGAGGCATAGAAAGAGAGCGAGAGAAAAAGTAAGTAAGAAAGCGGGACTGAAATAGAGTGAAGTAGAGGACGCTTGTACGCAAGAGAAAGAGATAGGCACAGCGGAAGAAAGAGAGAGAGAGAGAGAGTGGAACAGAGAGAAAGGGGGGAGAAAAAAGAAAAGAAAAGAAGTGAGATAGAAAGAAAGAAATCAAGCAAGCGACAGGGAAAGACAGAAAGATCGTGTCTCTTCAATTAGTTATGGAGTCATTTTTCTAATGTTTTAAGTTTACGTCACTGAACAAAAAGCCATTTATTCGGTCTGCATTTTTAACCACCCAGAATCTCCAGTCTTGACAGTAAAAACAAGAAACAATATGAAGGCGGGATTCTAGTGTATTCTTGTGTTTTCGGAACTGCACGAATACGAAAATGATGTCAGCACAAATTAGCTTGCCACTTTTCCCCCAATAAGAGTGATAGAGATTCTTCAGCTGCAAGAGCAGCTAATTATTACTTCCTGTAAGATTAAACTGTATTCAGTCCGTCTAAAACGACAAGGCCAAGTCGAACGCCAGAAAAAATTAGGTTAGGAGTGTGGATCAATACATCTGCTGCCTGACCCGAAGTTATTAACCGAATTTTGATCTGAAACTTTCGCTATATAACGTTCACACTTAATGATAAGCATTTACAGCTGAACTAAATGCATTAGTTAAGACGCGTGTCCTAACAGATGGGGTAAGATCAAGCCGCTAAGATCCCAGTGCAGGGGGGCAACTCTCACCTCGTCAAAGGGGTCACATATATGCCGTATTATCTACGTTTTTGTCTCTGGTGCAAACGAATCCTGTAGCTATTAGGTTGGTGCAAAAATAATTTCGTTTTCTAACATATGTTACTATGTGAGAAAACGAAATTATTTTTGCACCAACCTAATATTATATGCTCTGGTGCAAACCGGATATACATACGAGATCGCTAAAAAAAGAGCATAGCATGAGGAAAAAGACGCCAAACTTCAAGAAAACAAAATTTTATCGTCTAAATGTTTATATTATTATTACGAGGAAAGATCAAAATTTATTTTAACTATTTTTAAAAATTTTCCCTTCTTTTTAGAACATTCTGAATTTTGATTTAAAAATACTTGTTTCTCTTTGTATCGCCGGAACTAGTAAATAACAGATACAATTTTTAGCACTTATGAAAACGCTAGAAATTCGATCAAGTCCACTTTAGTAATTACAATAGTTAAAAGCACAAGGCTTTGAGGAATGCAGATCATGTTTTTTTTTGTTTTTAATTGGACCCCCCTCCCACCTGAAAATCAGCTCTGAATTGTAACTTACAAAACTCAATACACCTACCTACCTGTGGTTTATCAAAATGAGATAATTTCTCAAAAAATAACCTGGAAAATGTTATTAAGCCTTAAAACAAAACAAATAAAGAAGTATGTTGAATAATAAATACATTGATTGATTTGTTACGGTTTATCAACTCCGTGGAGGTTATTTAGAGCGAGAAAATATTTTTAGACAGTGACATTTTTTAGATAATAACGATATTAGTGACACAAGTATTACTAATTATCCCATAGCTGGGGGAGAAAGTACAGATTGATACAGTTCCCAAAGCTATTTGCGCGTAACGGAATATAACCCTGATTAACAATTCCGAGCCATTATTCATTACACCACTCACACATCTAAGTTTACATCCCCTGGTATTCCTAAGTGGTAACCCATCTAGGTACTGACCAGTCTTGACGTTGCTTAACTTTGGTGATTGTATGTAACCCGGTGTTTTCAAATTTATATGGCTGCAAGCAAGTAGAAGTTGAGTAAAATAAACACATTTACTTTAATTGAGATGCAAACTTACTAATGTACTCCATCTGCATATTCGTGAGTAGGGGCGTGCTGGTGTAATCGACGAACCGTCGTTAAATTCTGGGTAAAGTAGTTTCTGTTTACCTCTCACCAATAAGAAACGTATGGACCCATCTCTTACAATATATTAACGATGGGATTACTCCTTACTGCCTTATTCCGCTAGGATTAACGAGCTTGAAACCTTGACTTTTCGATTAGAGTATTCCCCTGAATAAAGCCGTCTGCTTTCAAGTTGCCTTGACCTTTTTGGCTCGCCGAGATGCCAGAAGGAGGCATCAAGTAGAAAAAGACATATCGGTATTCATGAGCTGGTCTGTAATTTAACTAAACCGCACAAACTTTGGCTAGGAGTCTACAGTAAGTGCAAAGGCCATTTTTCACCGTTCCTCGCGAAAAAGCCAAGCCAAGCCAAGGCAAAGCAGTGATCCAACAATCATTAATCATAATTTGTTACAGGTAACGTTCAGGTAAAAGACCTCCACGGCCAGGACTTGTCAGGCTATGTATACAGTCTTGACTCATCTTCATTGCCTTCATATTCCATTGGTAAGGCAGAAGATCCACACAAACAGCTTCGTCCCCAGAAATTCATCTAATAGACTGTCGAGACGATGCAATTTTAAAAAAAAATCGGATTTACCTCAAGAAAGGCAAGAAAACCACTAAGACATAAGGGTTTGCTGAGTGTAAAAGAATTAGAAAACAGAAAAATTATTAAGAAGTGTGTATTAACCCATTGCGAGCAGGAGGATTTCTTTGGTAACAAAGAAAAGAATGTGTGACATGTGTCCTTCTTTACGGCAGCGAATGCTGGATGATTTCCTCAAAGATGAAGAAGAGACTCGAGGCGACAAAGATTTTCTACAGAAGGATGCTTAGGATATCATGGACCGAGCGTGTGAGCAATGATGAGGTCTTGGAGAGGATGCAAACAAGGAGGAGGCTTATACTTAATACCAGGAAGAGGCAGCTGAAGTTTCTTTGACGCATAAAGAGGAAAGCAGGCCTGGAGAATCTGATACTCACAAGTCGAATAGAGGGAAAGAGAGCCAAGCGAAAGCAGCGCGTGACATACCTGGCGAGCTTAGGTAGGTGGATGGCAGAACGTGGTCTGGGAGAAGAAGCAGATGGAAAGAACTTGGTGAGAGCTGCAAGGGATACAGGGAGGTGCAGAGCCATGATGGCCTACGTTCTTAAAGGATATAGCACATAAAAATAAAGAAAGACTATAGAAGAGTAATCAGGAAGACAGTAGATAACGATTGATATTTCATTTAAATATTTGAAGATGAATCTTAACTGGAAAGCATGGAAGTGAGTTCCACAAACAAGAAAAGATTATGTTAACATAGAACTTACGGTTAAATCTAGCCAATTCAGCTGTAAAATGTTGAGACCTACTTGCCAATCTAGTACTGCGCTTAAATTCATAAAGGTCTAGGTACCATAGTGGAATGTTCATCAGAACAGTTACTCTGCACAGGGAAGTAACTTTACGGTAGTGAGAAAGTGACTGAATCCGAGTTGCCAGATCAGGATCAATAATATTGCAGATTCTTCTTTTGATTTTATCAAGAATTTCTGCATATATCGACTGTCACGGCAAAATTGTTGAAATCGTGTAACAGCAAAAATTTCCAATTGTTAGATTAACTTTGAATCATTGTATCTTAGAAATGATTAAAGATATCTTACTGGAATTCCACAACGTTTTTATAACACTATAGGACTCTACTTTGAGCAATAATAATGTATAATTACTCTCCAAGCTTAACAGCAGAAACGTGATGACATCGATCATAAACGAAAATAACATGTTCATCAGTAATTAAAACATAGCTAAGGATCGGAAGCTCATGAAGGATTGATATAAAGTTCACACACACACACACACACACATACATATATATATATATATATATATATATATATATATATATATATATATATATATATATATTATTCCTGGATAATTTTCCAACTGACTCAAGATGATCTTCGCCCTCTAACCTTCTAACCTTCTGTCCTGGAGTGACAGGGTGGCGCAGGGGTTTTACGTACAATTTCATTTTCAAGTCTTTTTTTTACTGCTCTTTGGACTGTGATAGCTAAAACTCCTCTCTCAAGTGTCAAATGTCTTATGGATTGAGTTGGATCTTTTCTAATTCATCTCTTTAGGTCTAATTTGAAATTATGATCTCTCTTCCTGTTGTGACCTCCTGATCCAGTTTTCCTTTCTATCGTTCTCTCTTTTTTAAACTTATTCATCATTCTGTCTATGGTTCTTGAATGAACTTTGAAGTTGAAAGCAAAGTATGAATGTTGGTACCATTACTGAAGCCCCGAATGATTTGTATCCACTCACCATTGCTCATTTGGGGCAGACACAAAATGATTTTAAACTGTTCTCTTTCTAGATGAATAACTAGATATAGGGATATTCAGTGTTTTTTACGACAAATGGTTTCAAGATGTCTAAACATCTTATATGAAAACCGGGAAAAAGAAACTCAGCTAAGTGTGTTTTTTTTTGTTTTTTTTTTAGATAGTAAATATTTTGTGGGATGGACAATTTTGATGTGACACCAGGATTAGTAAATTTGCGGCGGTAGGAATCTACCGGTCAGATGGTAGCAGTTAAGTAAGGTCTTGGACTAATACGTCCGTTTTACTGTTAGAATGGAATAAAAAGAGGACACGTATTAGACTTCGTTTAAGAATAGAACGCCTCTCGAGGAGCAATGCTAAGTCACAAAAACCATTTATTAAACCCTAAAACACTAACCATGGGGATAATATACCGAGCGCAAATTTTCCTATTTTTATTAGGTTGGTGCAAAAATAATGACGTATTAATGTCGTTTTTTGACGTATTTTTTAACGTCAAAAACGATATTATTACGTCATTATTTTTGCACCAACCTAATAATTAATTTCAGTACTTAATTTTCTTACCTAAATAATATATTTTTCAGTTCCTATTAATGTTAACTCAAAGTACAAAGTTTGAAATGCCTGCATGTAAAATATTTCAAATAAAGATTTATATTTAATATTTGTTTTGATATTTTCAAAATCGGGTATGATATACCCATGGTTAGTAGGGGTGTAACTTTAATTGATGGTTAGTGTTCTAGCGTTAAATTAGTCTTTTAATAATGATTGATATTCTTACGGTTCTAACATAGCGCAAAACTAAAAAAAAACAACTTAGAAACTATGTATAATTGTTCCTACCGTAGAGAAGTAGTAGACTAGATAATCTCGTAATATTTTCTTTAGTGTTACGGGATTGGGTCTCATGTGCGTTCCACGACTAAAAAAACACACTCAGAGGGGACCCCAATCCTTACGTTCCAGCCTTGATATAGTTCAAAAGTTTTACGCCGCCTTGTGGGCGATGATTTATTTTTCACCTTAAAATCCGGAAATACACAGTCGCAAGTCTATCGCTACATTGTCGCTATTCCTATTACCAACGTTCACGAGAGCTCCATTCCTTTAAACTTGGACATGCATAGCATGCCAGACCTTAACAGCCAAGGCCCAACATGCTCAGTTTAAACAGTGGGATCACCCTTGTTCTATGCTTATTCCATTGGTCATAAGAATGTTCCACTCAGAATGTAGCTATTCTTGGGGAGAAAAGCTACTTTGAAGCATAGATTTCTGAAATGACGCCTCCCCAAATATTACAACACTAACCTCTTCAAGTCTTGGGGTAACAGTCAACTATTCTCTATAAACTTATATTATTCCTATGAGAATCAGTGAAGATTGCAAGACTAGATTAATGAATGGTCTTTGCGACTAAGCATTGCTTTACGAGAGACGTACCATTTTTAAAGAATACCTAAGAATTGTTGTTTTTTTAATTCCATTCTTGCAGTAAAACAGACATACTAGTCGAAGTCCTTACTTAGTTGGCACCATCTAAACTTACCTTATTTCATCAAAGTTAAGCTTTTTTATAATCGAGAAACATAATTTCAGGAATCTATTCCCAGCGGCCTTCCATCTAAGTACTAACGAGGATCGGCGTCGTTTAACTTCGAGGATCGTACGGTAACCCACCTGGAATTGGAAATCTTCAATTATGTTCAATTCTGGTCCGTTATCCATTTCACCTCATGCCCATCTAGGGATACAGTATTTCCAAGCAGCCATCCGTCTAAATTCTGACAGGGCTCGACGTTGCTTAACTTCGGTGATCGTATGAGAACTGGTATTTTAAGATGATGGAAAAATGGTCAGCTCATTCTATCACAAAAGATTTGGTTTGGTCTATTTTACGGCATATCAACCTCAATGGGTTATTTAAGGCCAACAAATATCTTTTTTCTTCATAATTCTATTTTTGGTAATATATTTTTCTTGAAAAATGTATTGCTGGCAATAATTTAAAGAAAAAGTATGTCTGGTATTAATATCTATTTTTACACTTTCATAGTGTTTTGATCCCAGTTTGGGTGTTAACTATTTTGCCCATAGCTGGGACCCTAACAGGTACTACCACCCCTGGTTTGGGTGGACCTGGGAACACCAGGAATTGAGAGGTAGTTCCACGCTTCTCAAAACCTCCTGATGAGAGGCCATGCTGTTGGACGTAGTTTATAGGCTTACCAGGACGCGGATGTAGTTTATCGTCATACCCTGGACGGTTATCACAAATGGATATATCTGGCTCATTCATCGAAGTTTTGTATTTACAATAGTCATATTAGACTAACGGTAAATTATTTCCATATCTGAGCTGGAATGGTCGTATCCCCATTGTCGAACATTCATTGACTTTTAAATCGTCTTCTCTGTGGGTGGAGCTGCGGCGTAGTTTTTACTATGGAGGTAGTTTCCCAGAGACTCAACTTGACAAGCCCATCAATACTCTATCGCTATGTCCATGACAAATATTCAGAAGAGGTCCACGCTTTACGCTCGCCACTTCAGTCCTTTACAGCTAGGACATTTACACAGTCCTTTGGGGGAAGACTTCTATTTCTAGCCTCTTTATCGCTATTTCCATGGCAAATGTTCAGATTAAATTCATTCTTTTGTTCCACAAGTGGTGACCTTTACAGATAGGATATTTACACATTACAATTTGTAGCTTCTTTACCAAAGAAGGAACATTGCAAACTCATCAATACTGTATCACTATTTCCATGTCAAATATTCGGATGAGTTCCGCTCTTTAGTTAGGCCAGTTCAGATCTTTACAGCTTGGTCATTTACAAAGTCTTTGAGGAGAACCCTTCTTCTGTAATCTGCAGCCTCTTTCCCAATGAAGTAACATTGCAAACCTATCACTAATCAATCGCTATTTCCATGGCAAATGTTCAGAAGAGCTTCAATATTTAGTTATATTATTCCAAACATTTAAATCTATGCTACTTTTACATAGTTAAATCAGCTTTTGGTAGCAAAAAATACCTGACAACTTCTCATAATGCATACAAATAAAATGATTTTATGTAAATGTTTTTTTAAAAAAATGAATATATCTTTGATCTATTCTCCGCTCTTTAGTTAGGGCAGTTCAGACCTTTACAGCTTGGACATTTACAAAGTCTTTGAGGGGAACCCTTCTTCTGTAATCTGCAGCCTCTTTCCCAATGAAGTAACATTGCAAACCTATCACTAATCAATCGCTATTTCCCTGGCAAATGTTCAGAAGTGCTTTAATATTTAGTTATATTATTCCAGACATTTAAATCTATGCTACTTCCTCGCAGTTAAATCAGCTTTTGGTAGCAAAAAATGCATGACAACTTCTCATAATGCATACAAATAAAATGAAATGTTTTTGTTTTATTTATATAATGGTTTTTAAAAAACGAATATATTTTTGCTCTATTCTCATATATAACTTAAATGGCATTGCCCCACACTACCATGACTGCTATAATAACAATAAACGTTTGACACATCCTGATAGCATACGTCAACTTTGTAAATCCCTTAAGAGCGTGAAGATTTCCCTGCAGTAGAGCGAATGTCAATTCTCAAAATTGATAATGTTATTGTTTAGCGGACATTCTAAATGTCAGCTGGCAACTCGTAACGCTGGGCATTGTTGCCCAGGGGTGTAATTCGGTAGCGACCGGAAGTTCAAGTGCCCCCAAGTGCCTTCTCAATCTTGATCAGATTTCGATCGAATTAAAATAAGGTTAGGCTTAGAGTTAATCTCGAACCTATGTTTCCCATTTCGTGCATACGCCCTTGCTTTGGACACTTGCTGATTTTGTTAGCAACGGACTTGCTCAGATCATCATGAGTGTTGGCTGCTATACATCCGATCTCATGTATATGCAGCCTATAGGCTTCTCACAATCTTTCTGTATATATGTTAAACTAGCAGGTTTCGCCCGCTCGCTATCGCTTGCAAAGTAAGATATATTCACTATTAAATCTTTGAAACAAAAATTTTAAATGAAAATTTAATTCATAAATTAGCTTGTTATAGATAAGGAAAGTTTTACAAATAGATGCCAACTTGTTGAAAGCCAAGTAAAATGAAAATCTCAACACTTTTCTGCATTATATAAGACAATATTCTTACACAGAACTATTTTTTATATGAAAATCAAAACAATCCTCGAATAAAAGAACAATAAAACAGCAATGATAATTTTAGTTAATGCTACATCATTTTTAAAACTCAGTATGCAAATTAGTTAAAGAGTGATATTCCCTAGAGGTAGATAACACATAATACTCATATTGAGCTTTTAGCGTGTAAATTACTCTATTTGCGGAGGCTCGGTGAATTTTTGTTCATTGCCCAGGTGCACGCGCTCGGGATCCCCACATCAAACCGAACTTGTATCACAACCTAACCCCGTGGGGGGGGAGTAAATACAAATTACACTTTTTGAGTAATTTCACGTATAATTGTCATCTCTCAGTTGCGTCTCTGTCTTTGGGCAGAGTGCACTCAGGGGCGACTCCGTCAAAGGACATAGTCGCAACCGAGGAAAATTATACTGAGAGGTGCTAGCCCTGGGGAATAGCTGCTCGAGGCCGCGTCTTCTCATTGCACTAGAGAGAAGGATCGGTGCACGCACCGAGGCCAGCGCAACCGACGGTTGCTGGGGCTCAGAAAATTTTTGTTCCTTGCCCAGGTGCCCTCGCTCGGGATCCCCACATCAAACCGAACTTGTATCACAACCTTTGTTACTGTCCCAGGTGTACGCGGTCGGGTCCCTACCTGAAAATAGACCTTGAGTCATATCTCGTCCTAGTGGAGGTACAAAGTAAATAATGCGTGTAAATTACTCTTTTTGAGTAATTTCACGTCTTCTTATCATCCCCCAGTTGCGTCTCTGTCTGTGGGCAGAATGCGCTCAGGGTCTTCTCTGTCAAATTACAGAGGGGCAACTGAGGAAAATAATACTGAGAAGTACCCATCAATGAGGAACAGCTGCCCGAGACCGCGCCTTATTGCACAAGAGAGAAGGATTGGTGCCCGCAACGAGGTCAGCGCAACCTACGGTTGCAGGAGTTGGGAGAATTTTTGTTCCTTGCCCGGGTGTTCGTGCTCGGTTTCCTATCTTAAAAAAGATCTTGTGTCACATCTCGCTTCAGTGATTTATATTTTTGTATATTTACTTAACTTCATTATATTTACTCTCTTCATGCTGGCGATTTTCTGCCAGTATAGTTTATGGATTCTTTTAACATCCTACCCAAATGTGCCATGGCTAACAGGTAGTCCCAACAGTTCTTTGTAACATACATTATCAGGGGCTTTTGCATAATTTATAAAACATAAATATACATCCATATGTAATTTGTATTGGTTTCTGACATAATTCTGAGCATAAATATTGCATTTCTTGTTCCAGTGTTTAATGAATCTGCTCCCTTCTTGTTCTATTTCAGGTTTCAGAATTTGGATGATAATTTGTTTTATAAGGCTCATTTTTCCTGACAACCATGCATTCCATCTTCTTGAAATAGATATTTAATCTTGTCTTCTTGCTTTCCGTCATTTCTTTCTGTCAGAATGTTTGTAGTTTTCTTTCTTTGTCTGCTATCAACACTACATGTTGTTAAGATTGTGGCTACAAATAATGAATCCTGCTAAGACTTCTAATTCTCTCAGAATTGCCTTGCTGTAAAGGTTGAATAAGTCTGGTGAGAAGGCACATACTTGTCTTATAGTTAAGAAAATTCTTAAAAAACTGTTAAGTTAGGCTCAGCTGAATGTTGAACAGTAAGAAAACAGAATTCGGATGATAATTTGTTTTATAAGGCTCACTAGGCTGATTGTCCAAATGAGTTCAGACTGTGATTTTTTCATCTTGATATCTCCAATGTGTAATTTCCATGTTGGGCTGCCCCTTTTGCTGACTTTCGTAGTTTACAGTAATATTTACAGACATTCACTCTCTACTTTGCTTTCTTTTTCTTTCTTTCTTTCTTTCTTTCTTTCTTTCTTTGCATATCTCACATTTTTCTTTCCTTTTAGGCACCAACCTGATTCACTGATTTAAAGCATCTCAGCCTGTGACACGGTCATTTCAATATTTGAACGAGAATGAAATTTTACAAGAACATTTCCACACAGATGCATTGGATTCAGTATCAAGCATGCACACATACACACTCACATGCAGGGAGAGGGAGAGGGGGAGAGAGAGATGGAGAGAGGTATACAAGGGCATACAGACTGACATTTTTATACAAACATACATATAGGAAGACATACATATAGACAAAGATACCCGTATACACGCACATAATCAGACGCATTATATGGACACACACACACACACAGAGGTAAGAGCCTATATACGGAATAAACTCGCATATGCGTACGAACGGATATATACACAGACAGGCACATACAGATACGAATACTACTTACCAACACCACACATATATGACAGGACACACGGGTGTAGAGAAGAGTACACACACTTAAAGGGCTTTCAATACATTCGTACATATAGTTATGTGACCTTATTATAAATTTATAGTGATTTTCCAACCGTAGCTTAGATGTGGCACAAGGCCGAAAGTAGGGGGCACCCAGTGAGGATCGAACTCACATCAGTTGTAATTGTTCTAGCAAGAAAAGCTTGCTAACCATTACATCGCCTCGAAGTGCCCAAATGATTTCCTAAGCGTATCTTAGATGTGGCACAACGCCGAAAGTAGTGGGGCACCCAGTGAGGTTCGAACTCACTACTCCGGCGTAATTGTTCTAGTGAGACAAGCTTGTTGACCATTACACCGTCTAATGGAGGCGTTGTTATAAATTTATAAATGCCCAAGCAGAAAATCCAAACATGTATTTACATTTTTGAAAGAAAATAAACTATCCGTTCTATACCCGTTGTAGTTAGGGAATAAAATCTATAAACACCTTCTGTTATCTTCCATACTTACAAGAACCAGATCAGGTCAAAAATGGAGAACTGCTGACATATATTGACAGGAACTTCTCAATCTCGATAGAGTCTAACAGGGCCTAGGCATCTTTGTAGGTGATGAATTATTTTCTCACTTTTTAAACCCTTTCTCCCAGAAGAAACGTGGCAAGCCTCTTGCTACTCTATCGCTATTTCCATGGAAAGTGCTCAGATGAACTACATTCCATAGTTCCACCAGTTTTAACCTTCACAGCCAGGACCTGACTGTTCCTTCTTTCCTTTTCCTTTACAAGAGCCATATAAGGCTGTAAGTTGACTACCGTTGCCATATATGGTCTGGAGCTACCCAGTCTTCAATTTCCACATTGCTATCCCTTTCTCATAGACAAATCATTGCAAGCCTCTCGCTATTCTATCGCTATTTTCTTGGAGAGTGTTCAGATGAATTATATTCCTAAGTTCAAACAATTAAAGCTAAGACGCCATACCACGAATATTCCTTTCGTATTCCATTGGGGAGGTGTACATTCCACTTATTTTCTACACTGTGGTACCGACTCATAATAGGATGCTTCCCCCATCACTGCAATCTTCCCTACATATCCTCAAAAATTGTGTCTTTTAAACTGTAAACCTTGTGGCATTGCATTAGTATTGATTTAAACCATTTTAATAACAGTAGAAAGGTTCACCTATCGTCCGGTTCACACTCTTCACATCCCTCTTGAACAGAATTAAACCATTTTAAAAAAGAGTAGATAGGTTCATCTATCGTCCGGTTCACACCCCTCACTTCCCTTTTGAACAGAATTAAACCATTTTAATAAGATTAGATAAGTTCACCTATCGTCCTGTTCACACCCCTCACCTGCCTTTAGAACAGAATTAAACCATTTTAATAAAAGTAAATAGGTTCACCTATCGTCCGGTTCACACCCTTCCACTCCCTTTTGAATAGAATTAAACCATTTTAATAAGAGTAGATAGGTTCACCTATCGTCCGGTTCATAGTCCTCTCCTCTGTTCTGAACAGAATTAAACCATTTATATAAGAGTAGATAGGTTCACCTATCATCTAGTTCACACCCCTCACTTCCCTTTTGAACAGAATTAAACCATTTTAATAAGAGTATATAGGTTCACCTAACGTCAGGTTCACAGTCTTCACCTCTGTTTTGATCAGAATTAAACTATTTTAATAAAAGAAGATAGGTTCAGCTATCGACCAGTTCACAGTCCTCACCTCTGTTTTGAGCAGAATTAAACTATTTTAATAAGAGTAAATAGGTTCACATATCGTCCGGTTCACACTCCTCACCTCCCTTTTGAACAGAATTAAACCATTTTAATAAGAGTAGATAGGTTCACCCATCGTCCGGTTCACACCCCTCACTTCTCTTTTGACCAGAATTAAACCATTTTAATAAGACTAGATAGGTTCCCCTATCGACTGGTTCACACTCCTCAATTCCCTTTTGAACAGAATTTATTTATTCTTGTTTTCAGTTTAGAATTTGTTTTCCTATTCCTTCTAACCTCTACTTCTGTTGTATACTTTTAACGCCTGTGCTTTCTTACGCTCTTATAATTTCGCATTGTAACCCTCTACCTTGAGTAGCTCTTGATTCTTGTATTGGGTGAGCATTAGCATAAAAAATAAAAAAAATAACAGCTTTTAAATTTTTTATACCTGTATGCAATAACGTCTTCACTGACGTAATGCTAAGCCACCGGTTGAACAGTGGTAGAGAAAAATGACTTAATATCTAGGCACCGGTTGAGCGGTGGTTAAACACTTGTAATTAATTTTATATCTACCGTGAAACATTACATACAAATTATTTGCGTATTTTGACTCTGTAGCTCAGACAGAAGTATTGAAATTTTTCAGGAATGCAGAGCTCAAAGGGTTAAGTGTGGACATTTTTAAATACGCAATTCGATCACCCGATAAAAATGGTAATATCCGAATTTATGACGTAGTAATAAACATGTTTGTCTGATAGCTATATAAATACACTTATAAGAGGAAGTATGTATACTTATAGGTACACATTATCAGTTCTCTTGGGGTCATATGTACACACAACCGATCAATGATGCATTCAGTGACTAGTATATAAATTTAACAACACAGGAAGCCGCCATTTGCAATCTCATTGAAAAGCCCATTCATCAGTGAGGAATAACGGAATGTCGCTCACACTCAGCTTTTCTGTTAATTGAGAGTTGCTATTTACCTTGAATATAAACCGAACTTCTCATTTATAGCAGACGACACCTTTATTCCTTCGTATTTTATTTTATTTTTATTGTTTATTCTTTCTGTCGGTATTTCAAGTTTTCTTCTGTGTTATCTTTTGGTTTACATATTGTTTTAAATAATTTAAAAAAATAATTATCTTTCTTCTTACCCAGCCATTTTTAAACTCCACTTTTTGACTCCATTTGACTCCCAATCTGCGTATTTCCTTTTACTCCTGCTTCCGCTATATGCTGTTTAGTAAGCCTCCATCCACACACTTGTCAGAACTCAAACTTGACATCGTGAACCAACTCAGGTGAAAATAGAACTTCTTCTATATGCCATGTCTCTTTAGGTCGTTAATGATCACGGCTCTCCATAACGTCCTATCCCTTGCAGCTCTTAGCAACATTTGTCCCTTTGCCATCACTCCCACACACCATTGAGCCATCCATATATACAAGGTTGTTAGATAAGTTGGCGCGTTAGACTTCGCTTACCTATTTTGGCTTCGATATGTCCTTTGGGTATCAATTTCTCCAATCTCCCCTTTCTTGTTATTTAAATTTCAGCTGTCTCTTCCTGATTCTGAGCATATGTGCCTTTTATTTTCATTTTCATTAAAACTTTCTTACATGTTCCTTCATAATCCTTCTGTAGAACTATACTTTTGTTGCCCCCACTTTTCTCTTCATCTGTGAGGAGATTGTCTAGAATTCCCTAGCATATAAGTGTATTAGTTTCACAAAAAATTCAGCAAGCCTTCTTTGTTTCTCGCGAAGATTTCTTCTTTCTTAGCTTTTGGAAGACATCCTTGCCATTCGAACGCGATTTCGGGTTTTCCATCCCCTGTTAAAATATTTCTCAGATATTCCATCATTGGTCTTACTCTGGTCTCAATTTTAATTAATGACCTTCCCAGTGATATTAGCTCTCAAATTGGCATCTACGCTGATGACACAACCATTTACTCCGTCCTGGGTATGACGATAAACTACATCCGCGCCCTGGGTAAGACGATAAACTACGTCCAACAGAAAGGCCTCTGATCAAGAGGTTTTGAGGAGCGTGTAACCAACTGTTAATTACTAGCGTTCCCAGGTCCATCCTGACCCGGGGTGGTAGCACCTGTTAGGGTCTCAGCTATGGGCAAATAGTTAACACCTAAACTTGTGTAAAAAGAGGTTTTAATACCAGAAATACTTTGCAATAAAAAAATTATTACCAACAATAATTTTTAAAGGAAAAATTATTATCTACCAAGTGAGAAATTAAAAAAAAACTTTTTACGGAAATAAAACTATCCAAGATTGTAAATTACTTAAAAGAAGTTGGATTGTACTAAAAAATATGAGTAATTAAAAATGGTTAATAAATATATATATGTACATACACACCTTTTTTTTTTTTACCAATCTATCGCTATGAATCTATTTCAAAAATTTTGTTGGCATGAAATGACCCACTGAGGTTTTGATATGCCATAAAACAAAACAATCAACCAACCAACCATTTACTCCTGCCTTGATAGTAATGCCTGATCTGTCCGACAAGATCAAAATGGAGGCGCTGTCCAAAACCTCTCAGTCCTTCGTTAACTGGTGAAAAAGATGGCTTGTTAATTTTAACGCCTCTAAAACTAAACTTCTCTCCATTAACTATACGAGAGAACCCTTTCTGTCTTCCATCAGCATGACTGATGCTATCCTCCAGGAAAGTGACTCGTTTCACCTTCTCGGATTCCTGTTCTCTGCCGATATGAAGTGGAAGACTATATTGTATCTATTGCTCGTTTAGCTGCTAAGAAATGTGGTTTACCGTTTCATGTGATACAATTTCTCCCCCCAGAATCAATCATACAGTCTACCATTCTTCCAAGCTTAGAATATTGCTGCCATAAAAGGCCCGGTGACCCTGCTATCTACCTTGAGCTCCTTGGTAATATCCAAGTAAGAATCAGCAATATTATTGCTCCTGATTGCCGCAAGGTTACCTCTCTGTGTCTTTTCTATAAATACTTTCATGGTAATTGTTCGGATGATCAAGATCTATGGTACCCAGACTTTTTGGATATAAGCGCAGTACTAAATTGGCGTCAAGGTTTCATCAATTTAGAGTTGCGGTGGCTAGATGTAACCGTAAGTTAAATGTTAACAGTTTCTTTTCTCGCACTTCTCGCTTGTGAATCTCCCTTCCGGCTTCATGCTTTCCAACCAATTTTAATCTGTAAAAATTACATTTTCCTTATCACGCTAATTATTAATGTTTCTGTTCCTAATTCTTCCGCCCCCAGTAATCCGTTGTATCTTAGTGGCTTTATTGCCTTGAAAGGGGTGATACCGATTAAAAAGAAATTAAACCTTTGTACTAGTTTGATTTTGAAATCTCCAATTCGCAGTCTGCGTCTTTAGAGTTTTTCTCTTCTTACAACCATACATTCTGTTGATAGTCCTTTCTTCTCGCTTTCTTTTATTACTTCTCGCAACACTTTTGACTAAACTGTGAAATTTGCACGATAACCATCGCATCTTTAGAGTTTTTCTCTTTCTTACAAGCATACATTCTGTTTTCTTACAGGTGATAGTTAGTCCTTTCTTCTCGCTTTCTTCTACTACTTCTCGCAACACTTTTGACTAAACTGTGAAATTTGAGA
Source organism: Acanthosepion lycidas (assembly GCA_963932145.1). Classification (NCBI taxonomy): domain Eukaryota; kingdom Metazoa; phylum Mollusca; class Cephalopoda; order Sepiida; family Sepiidae; genus Acanthosepion; species Acanthosepion lycidas. Next base: position 77,927,527 of record OZ010604.1, on the reverse strand, counting down.
GATAACCATCGCATCTTTAGAGTTTCTTACAAGCATACATTCTGTTTTCTTACAGGTGATAGTTAGTCCTTTCTTCTCGCTTTCTTCTACTACTTCTAACAACCCTTTTTACTAAACCATGAAATTTGTACGATAACCATGGCGCGATCGTATGTGCTTTTTCCAGAGAGGGATATTGACCACTACCAAGCTTGGTAGTGTTCAATATAGTCTTTTAACTATTGCAGGCACTTCATAAATAAAGTTACTTTTTATAATTTGGGAAACAATTTTCTTGAACCACTAAATCTTCAACTGCTGTTCATCAAGAGTTTTGTTCATAAGGTTATTATCATACAGAACCCCCTCTAGCCCAGCAAAATGCAGAAACATGGTGTCACATGATCCCTAATGAGATGCTATCTCGATAGATGTCCACTGCTCTCTGATAATTGTATGTACAAGATCTTACATGCAAATAGACTTCTTCACCACGTTCCCAATAATGCTCGACTGGGCCAACGTGAAGGTCACACTATTTGTTGGTAGTCTCCTGAGCGCACTTCAAAACAAATTTGTGTAACTTAAGCTTGATGGCATGTTGCATTATCCTACTGAAATAAGGCACGGTCTTATGGCTACAAATAGTCACTTAGTGGTGCATACTGGTAACCAGTCAATGTTTAGACCAGTGGTTCCCAAATGATGAGGCGTTCTTCATACGTGCAATGGAAGAGGATAACAGTTGAGGGGGAATGATTGAAAGACAACCAAAGATTTAGAAACTGTTTCAAAAATAAATATGATTTCAAAACTTAGAACAGATATAATAAGGACACTTCATAATTGTCACGTGGCACTAAAAAACAATGCCCAGAGGGAGCCAAAAATCAGTGTGTTGACCAATAACAATGGTCCTCAGACAGCATGGTGCTCCTCATAGATCCGTTTGAAGAGGATAACAAATAAGGCAGAATGATTGAAAGACAGCCAACGATTTAGAAACAGTTTTAAAAAATTCATATGCCAAAAATATGGATGCATATCTTTGCCAAAAGTATTTGCACATAAGCGAATATAATGAACCCAACTGGAATTGGAACTCAGTTCTCTGATTAACAATTCTGACTCATTAACCATTACACTACCTGCATATCCAAGCTTAGAGTACCTAGTATTCTCAAACGTAGTAAATAGGCTGTGCAAATTGGAGGGGAGAGTTATCAATGATAATCTTCTGACTTTGAATCCCTGATTATCTCCCTTTAATCATCTCTTTGTTTTTTTTTATTTTTAAATGTACTTTTTATCACATAAATTTTGGTGAGGGATGAGCAAATTTTCATTCCAAATGATGAAACAATAGACCACTGGTTCCTAAACAGGTGTGATGCACCTTATAAGTGTGGTGAAACAGGAGAGCAGGCGAAGCAGGATGATTGAAAAACAATCAACAATTTAGAAACAGTTTCATAAATAAATATGATTTCAAAACTTAGAACAGAGAAATGAAAGACACTTCATATTTGTCACGTGACATTAACATCCAGTGCCCAGAGAGAGCCAAAGAATAGGTGTGCTGACCGAGAAGATTGGTTTCTAAATGGTGTGGCACACCTCATAAACGCAGCGGAAGAGAATAGCAGATGAGACGGACGAGGATAGCAGATGAGGCGGAAGAGGATAGCAGGTGAGGCGGAAGAGGATAGAAGATGAAGCGGAAGAGGCTAGCAGATGAGGCTGAAGAGGATAGCAGCTGAGGCGGAAGAGGATAGCAGGTGAGGCGGAAGAGGCTAGTAGATGAGGCGGAAGAGGATAGCAGATGAGGCGGAAGAGGATATCAGATGAGGCGGAAGAGGCTAGCAGATGAGGTGGAAGAGGATAGCAGGTGAGACGAAAGAGGATAGCAGGTGAGGCGGAAGTGGATAGCAGATGAGGCGAAAGAGGATAGCAGGTGAGGCGGAAGAGGGTAGCAGGTGAGGCGGATAGGATAGCATGTGAGGCGTAATGATTGAAAAACAATAAAAGATTTAGAAACATTTTCAAAATATTCATATGCCAAAAATAAATATTTCAAAATTTAAAATATTATTCTGGATTATTTGTAATTGCCAATATGAGTCGCATTATAAATTGACTGATTTGATCATTGTGATAGTTTTGTATTATATCAAGTATTAACGATATGGTAACTAGTGTACGCAAAGTGGAGGAGGGTGTTATCAATGATAATGTTCTGACTTCGAATCCGCGGTTATCTCCCTTAAAATCTCTTTCTGTTTTTAAGCGTACTTTTCATCACATAAAATTTGGTGAGGCGCGAGCAAATTTTCATTCTGAAAATGAAGTTCAGAGAAAAAAAAAACGTTTGGGAAACACTGGTTTAGGTGGACGCAACACATGCTGCAGAAACCCACCCCATGTCCATTATAGGACCACCCTCACTCTTCATGATGGTTTGTTGATAAGTGGGGTCCATTGCCTCATGAGGTGTACGCTATGCCCGAACGTTACGATCAACTCGAAACAATTCGAACCGTGACTCATCGGGTCACGACCTCCACGTCCTCCAGGCTCCATTTAACGACATCGCAAGCTCAAGTGATACGCTGTTTGAGTTGTAAGTGTGTTATTAAAAACAACAGTAGAAAACCGGAATTGGTTTAACAACAAGTTTATTCTCTTTTGGTACAGGGAAACGTGATGTAGAATAGAATCTAGGGAAGAGAATATTTGACCATGAATGACTATATGCTTTTAGCAAAAGCCACTGCTGCTCCTTCTGATGTAGGAGTATTTATATGTCTTCCACTCATCACACTAAATATCTGACTTTATAAACTTAAATTTACAGTGAACACAGAGAAAATTGAGCCATTTTGTTGTAAGTGAGTTATCAAAAACAACACTAGAAAATCCATATTGGTTTAACAAGTTTATTACCTTTTGGTAGAGGGGAAACGTAATGTAGAATAGAAACTAGGGAAGAGAATGTTTAGCCATGAATAACTGTTTTCAGCAAAGGCTACTGCTGCTCCTGCTACTCCTCTTGATGTAGGTATATTTTTATGTCTTTCGTCCGACGACCTAGTCCAAACTTAGAGGGAAATATTCTTCTTTACAACAGTTTGGTATTGTTGCATTAACATGAACACCAAGAGGGATCTATTGTTTCCATACCTCATGAAAGCTAAGTAACGTTAAAATTGACCTGCTGGATATTCGTCTGGTACGTAATCCCTTGAATACTGAAGCGCTTTGAGTTTTCCTTCACTGTTTCGAATTCAAGGTTTCCTTTATTTTTATGCCAGTTCGTACGCAAAACTACAAAGACCAGTTTAACCTGCATTTATGTGACTTGAATTCTAGTCCAAAATCAGCACGAAAAAACGACACAATCCTTAGTACGGAATGCATTCTGGATAATCGCTATCGTATTTTTCTTTTACATACATGGCATCTGCACTCCGTTCTAGCGATCTTTGTAGGGCTTCCGGTGGTTGACTGTTACGGTTTTGAAATCAGAGTCGTCCTTTGTGTAGACTGGTTGCCAACACGTTTAGAAATATCATCCTTCCCTGTTATTTAATCTACAGCTGGGAGAAATGAATGTAACAAACCCGATCTAATTTCGAGATCGGCTCGCAGAGTTCTTGATCCGGGCGGCGAGCTATTACTCTACCTACGTATCCGAATAATGCATAAACGTAGATTTATGTATCGAGGTTTCTTTAAAAGTAATGAGCCATTTTTCAAAGTGATACATTTAACTGCTATATGTTAGCTCCGAGATAAATTTCCTCACTTAGTAAACTCTTCGAGGATAATATTGAACGGCATTGTTTCTCGACTGTCACTCACTTAAACCTTGATCACAACCCCACCTCCAAAAATAAAAATAAAATGTCTCAGATGTCGAATAGACAAATAACTTCGAAAACCCATCAGAATTTAGCTTCTTTGACAAGTTTGTCTGGTTTAGTGTTTAACAACAGAGAGCGGAATTAAGATCTGACACAGAAAAATAGACGAGAAGAACAACAGTCAAAGGCGAAGAATTGGAAGGGGAGACCGGCTGGGTGAAGTAAGAGGGAGAAAGAAATGGAGAGAGAGAGAGAGAGAGAGAGAGTGAGAGAGAGTGAGAGAGAGAGAGAAGGTCTAGAGAGAGAAAAGGAAGGAAGGTTGATTTGAGTGGAAGCAACTCAGAGTGAAACAGATGGGAAAATAAAATCAAGAAAGAGGGAGTAATAAAGACAAGAAGGAAAAGGATTTTATAAGGAAATGCAAACAGGATATATATATATATATATGTGTGTGTGTGTGTGTGTGTGTGTGTGAACAGGCTGAGATAGATAGATAGATAGATAGATAGATAGATAGATAGATAGATGCGGAGAGAAAGGTATACCAACAGACGAGAGAGATGGATACATAGATACATAGTAACAGACGAGATAGATAGATAGATAGATAGATAGATAGATAGATAGATAGATGCAGAGAGAAAGGTATACCAACAGACGAGAGAGATGGATACATAGATACATAATAACAGACGAGATAGATAGATAGATAGATAGATAGATGCGGAGAGAAAGGTATACCAACAGACGAGAGAGATGGATACATAGATACATAGTAACAGACGAGATAGATAGATAGATAGATAGATAGATAGATAGATAGATAGATAGATAGATGCGGAGAGAAATGTATACCAACAGACGAGAGAGATGGATACATAGATACATAATAACAGACGAGATAGATAGATAGATAGATAGATAGATAGATAGATAGATAGATGCGGAGAGAAAGGTATACAAACAGACGAGAGAGATGGATACATAGATACATAATAACAGACGAGATAGATAGATAGATAGATAGATAGATAGATAGATAGATAGATAGATAGATAGATAGATAGATGCGGAGAGAAAGGTATACCAACAGACGAGAGAGATGGATACATAGATACATAGTAACAGACGAGATAGATAGATAGATAGATAGATAGATGCGGAGAGAAATGTATACCAACAGACGAGAGAGATGGATACATAGATACATAATAACAGACGAGATAGATAGATAGATAGATAGATAGATAGATAGATAGATGCGGAGAGGAAGGTATACCAACAGACGAGAGAGATGGATACATAGATACATAATAACAGGCGCGATAGATAGATAGATAGATAGATGGATAGATAGATAGATAGATAGATAGATAGATAGATGCGGAGAGAAAGGTATACCAACAGACGAGAGAGATGGATACATAGATACATAATAACAGACGAGATAGATAGATAGATAGATAGATGGATAGATAGATAGATAGATAGATAGATGCGGAGAGAAAGGTATACCAACAGACGAGAGAGATGGATACATAGATACATAATAACAGACGCGATAGATAGATAGATAGATAGATAGATGGATAGATAGATAGATAGATAGATGCGGAGAGAAAGGTATACCAACAGACGAGAGAGATGGATACATAGATACATAATAACAGACGAGATAGATAGATAGATAGATGTGAACAGACTGAGATGCATAGATATGTAGAGACTAAAATAGCTAAATGTAATGAGAGACAGAAAAATTGATAAAGCAGATGAAATCATAGATAGATAGATATTAAGAGCCTGAAATAGATAGATATGAACAGACTGACATAGCTAGCTAGCTAGATAGATAGATAGATAGATATAAACAGAGATAGATAGATACATATGAATAGACTAAGACATATAGAAGGATAGACAGCCAGAGAGATTTAAATATACTTATATTGATAGATATATAGAAGATATGAATAGATCCATATAGGTAGCAGTCAACAGAGATAAATATAGATAAAAGTACATGTTCTCTCTCTCTCTCTCTCTCTATATATATATATATATATATATATATATATATATATAGAGAGAGAGAGAGAGAGAGAGAGAGAGAGAGAACACATGTACACATCAATTGCACCAGACCAGCTGCAATCTTCAGTTCGGCCCATTAAGCTCAGTACCCTCTCCACACGGTGGACCCGCAACAGCTGGATGATGTTATGTTGCAACCGGTCTATATTAGTTGGATGCAACTCGATAAGAATTCTGGGTAATCCATGCACTGCCTTCCACCGCTTTTTTACCAGAAGTCTTTATCACCTTATTCGGCATTTGGATACCAGCACACTTGAGAAATCTCTTTATGGAAGCAGCAGGAAATACTCTACAGTCAACCTCAAATGGTACCAGGGTGCAGCCATATCCTCTCTCACGGACTTTAGCCACCAGTTCCTCATAACGAAGCAAATACCTTTCATGATCCTCTTCAATCCCTTCTTCCCATGCCACTGTCAGCTTGCCAAGCAACAGAAGTTGCTTCTTGATATCAGTTAACACTAGATCTGGCCTCAGTCCAGAAATAATAACCTCCACTGGCAGTGTAGCACCAACCAACACTCTCCACTTCCTTGAGTCCTCCGATCTGGTCTTCTGCATTCTGTCAGTCAGACCTTGCTTTAGGAAGGCAATCCTTCGCAGGTCTGTCGAGAGTAGCACTTCTCACAGCTGCTGCCACGACCTCCACAACCAAGTTATGTCTGAAGGTGTACCAGCCGTTCTGTAGCCGTTATATATATATATATATATATATATATATATATATATATATATATATATATATATATATAGGTAACTATACTCGTCTCGAAAAACCTTCGAATTTTTGATTTGCCAATAATCAAATCAATCACGAAGGAAAAAAGGTTTTAAAAAAAGAAAGAGCTAGAGACATGAAAGTCTGTCGAAAAAAATCGCACAGATACAGGTTCAAAGCCCAAAGAAAAAAAACCCGACCTAATCAAACCTAGTGAGCCAGAGAAACCTACCCAGGTAGGTTTGTCTGGCTCACTAGGTTTGACTATATATATATATATATATATATATATATATATATATGCAGAATCTTCATTCAAACATGGTTCATTGAAAAATATAGACATTATTCAATGAAACGTGTTTGAATGTTTATATATATATATATATATATATATATATATATATATATATATATAGAGAGAGAGAGAGAGAGAGAATGCGACAGAGACAGGGAAAGGCAGAGAGGGAGAGAGTAAACACACTAGATAAATATAAACAAACGAGATAACTCTCCTGTATAGTACCCAGGCTTTATGAGTTTAAGCGCAGTACTTGATTGGCAGCAAGGTCCCTTCATTTCAAGAATTGAAACGGCTACATGTAACCGTAAGTTCTATGCGAAGTTTCTTCTCTCAAACTTCTCGCCTGTGGAACTCACTTCCGGCTTCTTGCTTTCCAGACAACTTTGATCTTAAACATTTTAAAGGCAATGTCAATCGTTATCTTTCCGTTCTTCTATTGTTCACTCTCTTTAATTTTCTCGCATTACCCAGTAAAACCCTTGCATCTTAGTGGCTTTATAGTCTTGTTTAGAGTGAACTGATTAAAAAAAATGGATAGATAGATAGATAGATAGATAGATAGATAGATAGATATGAAGAGATTGTCATAGATAGATAGATAGATAGATAGATAGACATTGAACAGATTGAGATAGATAGACAGACAGACAGACATACAGATAGATAGATAGATAGATAGATAGATAGATAGATAGATAGATAGATAGATAAGAGAAACAGACTTGATGTCATCTCTCCCTGGGGGTGAGGCTATGTTTATAAAAAAATGAGAAAATTTTGATTTCTAAAATCGGAACGTCGAATGTTGGAATCAGATCAAATTCATAGTTGTCATTTATTTTTGAATGAGTGTCGAAATTCTCAAGTTTGGTCGCATCCCTCGTGTCCGTTTGACAGCCTATGACGATAGTTATGAAGGGGCCTTAAAATGTTGTTCTACGCTGTAGTATCTAAAAAGATACTCTTTGGAGGAGATCAAATACAAAGTCGAAAAAACCACGGAGCCAATTTGTCCTTTTTTATGTTTCGCAATTGATAGATAGATAGATAGATAGATACATACATACATACATATATACATACATATATACATACATAGAAAGATAGAAACAGATTCAAATAGATAGATAGATATGAACAGATTCAAGTAGATAGATAGATAGATAGATAGATAGATAGATAGATAGATAGATATGACCAAATTCAAATAGATATGAACATATTCAGACAGATAGATATGACCAGATTCAAATAGATATGACCAGATTCAAACAGATAGATATGAACAGATTCAAATACATAGATAGATAGATATATAGATAGATAGATATAAACAGATTCAAATACATAGATATATATATATATATATATATATATATATATATATATATATATAGATAGATAGATAGATAGATAGATAGATAGAAAATATTACCAGCAATAAAAAATATAGTCAGCTTTAAATAACCCATTGAGGTTGATATGCCGTAAAACAAACCAAACCAAACCAAACCAAACCAATCAAAATGACTAGCTATCCGCGTGGTTAGGTACCGAATGAAGTCGAATTGAAATTGACACCACTTTGAATAGATTGAATGTATTTTTACGGCTTATCAACCCTTTTCAGGTTATTTAAAACCAAAAATAATCTGAGACTGTGAAATATTTTTCGAGATAATAATGATTTACTTACTAAGTAAGCCACAACTAGGATGAAAAAAAGGTGGATCCATATCTTTCTAAAGAGTTTGTTCTGCGTAAATGAATATAACGAACCCGTCTGGAATTTGATCTCGGTTCTCCGAATTCAAATTCCGTGCCGTTATTCATCATAGTACCTGAACATCCAATCTTAAAGTACCCGATATTCCCAGGCAGTTACTCATTTAGGGTCGACGTTGCTTAACTCTGGTGATTGTACGGAAACCAATGTTTTAACGATATATAGCCATAAGCCAATTATATCACCCGTACATCCAAACTTATGGCACTTCGTATACCCAAGTGGTCATCCATGTAGGTACTAACTGGTCTCAATGTTGCTTAACTTCAGTGATCGTACGAGAACTGATGTTTCATCTTCGCCCATTATATCACCCGCACATCCAAGCTTAAGGCACCTCGTATTCCCAAGCGGTCACCCATCTAGATACGGACATATAACGACGTTGCTTAACTTTGGTGACCGTAGAAAGAACTGACGTTTTAACGTGACATAGCCGTAAACCCATTGTATCACTCGCACATGCAAACCTATGGCCCCTTGTAATCCCAAGCGGTTAACCATTTAGGTACTGACAAGTCTCAACGTTGCTTACCTTCGGTTATAAGAGAATCGTTTTTTTCGATGTGATATAGCGATATGTCATTGTATCATCCGTTTATCCAAGCTTACAACACCGCGTATTCTCAATCGGTCACCCATTTAGTTATTGACAAGTCACGACGTTGCTTAACTTCTGTGATTGTACGAGATCCGGTGTTTCATCGTGACATAGCCGTAAATACCAGTATATCGCTTGCACATTCAAGCTTACAGAACATCGTTTTCCCAATCGGTCACCCATCTAGTTATTGACAAGTCTCGACGTTGCTTAACTTCTGTGATTGTACGAGATCCGGTGTTTCATTGTGACATAGCCGTAAATACCAGTATATCGCTTGCACATTCAAGCTTACAGCATGTCGTATTCCCAATCGGTCACCCATCTAGTTATTGACAAGTCTCGAGGTTGCTTAACATCTGTGATTGTACGAGAGCCGGTATGTCAAAAGAGGCATTGGAAAACGGATCCGTTCAAATAATCTGGTTCTTTGCATTTTAATTTAAATAAAAAAAAATCAACCAAAGGTTTTGATGAATTTCCCCAGGTCATTCTAAGTTTGGTTACCCACGTGTTAGCGCCTTTCTTTTTCACTTGGTGACACCCAAACGTACTTTGAGCTTTGCCAGAATCACAAACTTGTTCGTCTGATAGTATAGTTATTTTCCAAGCGAGGCTTAGATATGGCACAAGGCCGAAGGTTTGGGGCATCCAGTGAGGATCGAACTCACTATCAAGTCATAATGGTTCTAGCGAGCCAAGTTTGCTCACCATTACGTGGTGCCCCCGTCCGATATTCTAATATTACAAAGTACTATTTACATTGTTCGGACTATTGTCCTCATCTTTGTCGCCATATTTATTACAACGCTTCGGCCGTTGTACGCTCCGGCCTTCTTCAGTACAGGATCCAAAGAGCGTGAGTTCAATACTCGGTTAAGGCATGGAAAACATTCAGATGGGAATTAACAGGAGATAACTTATAGCTGACATCCATTAAACATGACACGTGGAACTAGAACAGTATACCCAGTGAGAGAAATAAAGGGTTCAGTTCGACATTTCAACGACCTGAAGAAGGCCGGAGCGTACATCGGCCGAAACGTTGTAATAACAAAGATGAGGACAATAGTCCGAATAATGTAAATAGTGTACATAATACATCATCTCAGAAATATAGACATATACTGAAAGGCCGAAACTTTGTAATAAATATGGCGACAAAGATGAGGACAATAGTCCGAATTATGTAAATAGTGTACATAATACCTCATCTCAGAAATATAGACAGATACTGAAAGGCCGAATCGTTGTAATAAATATGGTGACAATGATGAGGACAATAGTCCGAATAATGTAAATAGTGTACATAATACCTCATCTCAGAAATATAGACTGATACTGAAAGGCCGAAACCTTGTAATAAATATGGTAACAAAGATGAGGACAATAGTCCGAATAATGTAAATAGTGTACATAATACCTCATCTCAGAAATATAGACAGATACTGAAAGGCTGAAACGTTGTAATAAATATGGTGACAATGATGAGGACAATAGTCCGAATAATGTAAATAGTGTACATAATACCTCATCTCAGAAAAACAGACAGATACTGAAGGGCCGAAATATTGTAATGAATATGGAGACAAAGATAAGGACAATAGTCTGAATAATGTAAATAGTGTACATAATACCTCGAGTCAGAAATATAGACTGTTATTACAAAGCAACTTGAGAATCACATCAAAATACTTTGGTACACTCTGAATGACCTGCTTGCCTTTGTTCTTAATAATAACAAAGATATAAACAACTTTTAGAATCAAAGTCCATCTATCTGTCTATATTTCAGAGATGAGTTATTGCAATTATTTGCACTATTTACATCGTTCGGACTGTTGTACTCAGTTTTATTGTCATATTCACGACGTTTCAGCAGTTGTAATCTCCGGCTTTCTTCAGATGATTGGAATTTCGAACTGAACCCTTTATTTTGTTCATCGGGGTAGATTTTTCTAATTCCACGTTCCATGCCGCTTCCGCATGTCTTAGCTACCTCCCTTTAACTCAGCACACCAAGTTTTCTTTACCACTGTCGTAAGATAAAAGCGTTGTCTGGGTCCAATGACTTGACCCAAAGGGCTGTGAGTTCGATACCTGGCTACGGCAGTGTTGAACGTCGCAGGTTCTTGCACATCTATAAATCTGTTCTGGTGATCCTGCTATATATCTTCAGATTGGGCACCTGCGGCGGTGTAATGGTTAGCAAGCTTGTCTAGCTAGAACAGTTACGACTGAGTAGGGAGTTCGATCCTCACTAGACGCCCCATACTTTCGGCCTACGCTTAGAAAATCCCTATATTTCGAGATTCTAGAAAAAATCCAAAGAGGGGTCTGTGATGTTCTCGGTCTTGACCTGGGATCTCAATTTCAGTAACGTGTTTTCTCTCTGTCTTTTTTGTAAAGATTTTCATGGCAACTGTTTTAATGAGCTTTCTTCATCCCACAGATAAAATATACATATGGGAACTAGTTAGGATTTCATAGAGACATCGAGGCATTACAGTGAGTGTAGTAAGAATGATAAGCAAGAATGTATTTTTTGATTTAAGTGTGTTATGCATAGGTCAGTGATTCTGGCTAGCTAAGTTTAACGTAAGACAGATTGAAGACCAGCCTCCCCTATCCCCATTCTGGCCTTGTTCCACATTTTTGTATTCTCAAAATAAATATTGCCTTCCTCCTTGTTATATAGACCGAATTTAAGCGCATTTCTAGATTGGCAATTAGGTCTCATCGTTTTACTATTGAAATAGCAAGATACAACCGTAAGTTCTATTCTAATAGTTCCTTTTATCACACTTCCAGGCTGTGGAAGTCTTTTTCGGTTTCTTGCTTCCCCTGTCAACTACGATCTTCAAAAATTTAAATCAAACGTCAATTGTCATCTTCTGTCTTCCTAAAAATTCTTTTATTTTTCGTTCTCTTCGCAAGTTTATAAATCTACGATTTGTCTATGCATTGAATTTTATTTCCACATCTGCTAACATACTTCTCTTATGTATCTAGAGATTCTTGAGAAGATCCAAAGAAGAATCAGCTATGTTATCGGCCCTCATCTGGCATTCAATTAATTTCCCACCTCCGTAACGTAGCATCTGCGTGTCTTTTCTATAAGTAATTTCCTTGTGATTGTGCTGCAGAGCTTTTTTCTTTGGCACTTTGACTTTACGAATTGAAGCGAAGTACTAGATTGGCAGATAGGTCTCATAATTTTCCTGTTGAAACTGTTAGATGTAACCGTAAGTTCTATTCTAACAGTTTCCTCACTCGTACTTCTGAAGCTTGTTACTTTCCTGTCAAGTACAATCTTCAAAAATGTAAATGCAACTTAAATCGTCATCTTCTGCCTCCTTGAATCTTGTTCTTTTATTGTCCTTTTCTCCTTATTCTCAGTTTCACTTTCATTAACTTCTGCAATCTTAGTGTCTTTATTGCCTTACTTGGGGTGAAAGCATACAAAATAAATATCATCAAAATAGTCCACTATATAGAGATGGAGAGTTCACAACTTAAACAAACATATTTGAATTGGTTGTATTTCGGTACCAGATATTAATTTATACATGTTTGATTAAAAACAAATGAAAGATTGATTATTTTTTATTTATTTTTTCTGTTTATGTTTGCTGATGTCTATATTTTCACATATCTAAACATTTTCTGCTAACAACTGCCATTTTCAAGATTTTTTGTTGTTTGTTATGTCGTCAGTTTAATTTTTTAAATGGCGCATTTGGCGTGTTGACTTTTATGACATCTCGGTTATTCACGTGAGAATTAGAGTTTTTTTCTAATTAATTATGAAGTATATCTATCTATCTATCTATCTATCTAACTATCTATCTATCTATCTCTATCTGTGTGTATATATATATATATATATATATATATATATAAGTTACGGAAAACTTGGTAATCCGTATGGGTAGTCCCAAGGAATATGAAATCCTGTGAACTGCTTTGAATATACGCTCTTTTAGCGCTAGAGGGCGTCGTCAGTGATGTTCTAGAGCTAATAATTTAAAGAAAAACAGACCACTTTAAGGTTCCATTGTAATAGTTTATTTCACCAGAGACCATTTAAAGTACTTTTAAAGTGATGTCTGAAGATCCAGAGTACTTTAAAAGGTCTCTGGTGAAATAAACTATTACAACGGAGCCTTAAAGTGGTCTGTTTTTCTTTAATATATATATATATATATATATATATATATATATATATATATATATATATATATATATATATATATATAGAGAGAGAGAGAGAGAGAGATAGAATCTAAGACTCTATAATGAGTCCTACTTTGTGGGTTAGCACAGGGGTCAAAAACCTGCGGCACGCCAAGCAATTTGTAAACGGCACGTAGCTGCAAATGACTTCACAGAGTCTGAACCATAACAACTCCAATGCAAAGAAGATATTTAGCTGTTTCAAAA
>OZ010604.1:77868736-77911236 GCA_963932145.1 Acanthosepion lycidas | reverse complement strand
TGTTTGGTATCGGTAACAGTGACAACCATAGATGGGTCCCAAAGAGTTCCGTCTACAAAAATTTCACTCACGACGTTCTTGGGTCAAACCGTGCTATGGTGATCAGGCACTTTCCAAAAGTGCCGATAATATCAAGAAATCACCTTCCTTATAAATCGACCATGGTCATATTCGAACCCGGGTATCATGGTCAGAAAGCGAGAGTTCTAACTCGGCTACATACATACATACATACATACATATTAGCTAGCTAATCGCTCGCTCAGAACCCACTTCTGGTTTAAACTTTATACTTATCGTTATCTTCTAACCCACAGAAACCTACTTTGCGTTTTAGTACCTTGCTTGAGGAGACATTTAAATGCAATGTCAATCGATATCTTCTGTCTTCTTAATTCTTGTTCTTTTATTGTTCTCTCCCCTTAACAGTAGTTTTTCTCATATTCTCTAACACTCAGAAACCCCCTTTGTGTCTTAGTGGCTTTATCGCCTTGCTTGGGATGAAATAATAAAAAACTATATAACGATATAAATATAGACGTGAGTTACAGTTTCTGAAAGAACGTGTTATCTAGCGAGATCAACAATCTGGAAAAAGAGCAGCACACTCAAATCCTCGTTCCGTCTACCCAATTTCACTTCCAAAAGTGCCGTACGCTGGGATCTACCCACTCCAGAATGATCCGTCAGTAAATCTTCTTCCTGGCACATCAACCGTAGTGAGATTCGAACCTGGGTCTGATCGTCATACATACATTCATATGTTTATTTACCTAATTTCATAAACATTTATTTTAATATTTTGTATAAATTATACTGTATTATCGACTTCTAAGGAATATTAGAATAAAATTATAACATTAAAAAACCTATTCCTATTTAATTTGCTTTTTTAAGTATCTCTCACTATTTCTGAGATGAGGTATTATGTACACTATTTACATTATTCGGACTATTGTCCTCATCTTTGTCGCCATATTTATTACAACGATTCGGCTTTTCAGTATCTGTCTATATTTCTGAGATGAGGTATTATGTATACTATTTACATTATTCGGACTATTGTCCTCATCTTTGTCGCCATATTTATTACAACGATTCGGCTTTTCAGTATCTGTCTATATTTCTGAGATGAGGTATTATGTATACTATTTACATTATTCGGACTATTGTCCTCATCTTTGTCGCCATATTTATTACAACGTTTCGGCCTTTCAGTTTTTAATTTATTTATTTGGATTGATTATTTTTACTTGTTTTTGCTTATTTATGCTTATTTTTATTAGTTCTAAGGGTTATATATATATATATATATATATATATATATATATATATATATATTGAACAATAAAAAATATTAAAAAATTAAAATCTTCAGACACACTGGGTTGTAGATTAATAATCTTTCGTTTTTTGTTTTTTTTATTATTATTTCATTTAGATTCCTCGACTAGTTTCGGCCAAAATGGCCATCATCAGGAGAAGAAATATTTCTGCTTTTGCTGCTAGCAGTGAACTACAGAAATGAATGTTTTGATGGAGAAAATGAAGTTTTCTCTGTAGTTTTCATTTGTTTTTTTTATTTTTTTTATCTTTTTAACATGAATCTTATATATATATATATATATATATATATATATATATATATATATAGTGTGCGATGGATAAATTGACGCAAATGAAAATAATACTAACATCTCATTTTAACAGATATATTTACCAAAATCACACATATCTTGAAATAATAGAAAGTAAATTATCAATAAAATCCCTATTTGCTTCAAACACCAGACGACTGCATAATTTCCTGTATCCCTTCTGGACGGTCTCCCTGTTTAAGTTGATGAATGCTGTCGTAATTCTTGCCTTCAGTTCATCTTTGGTGTTACAAGAAGTTTTGTTGGTTACTCACATAATTGTGTCCCACACAATAATCAAGGAGGTTGCAGTCTGGGGTGATAGTTGACTAGGCGTAAGCGGTGATTTGGTCGCAGAAATTGTCTGACAGCCATGACAGGGTTCTCTTGCTTGTATGTCATGGTGCATAGTCCTCTTGGGTCTTCTAGCAGCACCCTCTCGACCCAGAGCAGCACTACCTCCTCAAGCCTCTTGATATAGGCCTCCCTCTTGAGTCGGTGGCCCTGTGGTAATATGAACAGTCGGATAACATCACCATTACTAGTGATCACTCCAAACACCTTCATAATCACCATTAGACTCATCGAACTCTTTCCGAATCTTGTGTTCAGATTGACGCCCAAACACTCTGAAATGTTTGTATTGGAGCTTCCGGCGCGAATGCCAAGCAGTACAGAATGGTATTTCCAAATTTCTGGCAGAGTGAATTGCGTCATGGTGATCTTTTTCTCACAGATGGTGCCTAACTGAACTAGCACTACTATACTTTCCTTGCGCGAAATTTAAAATATAAAATGACAACAATTTATCGCGCACTATATATATATATATATATATATTGTCTTATTTGATTGTAATATACGAAAAATTATTCGTGAATATGAAAGGATTATGATAAAAATAAGCTGATATATTTGCAATTTATTCAATCAGACATGCCTAAAAGAGACTTTGCTGCCTAAATACACACACACACACAAATACACACACAAACATACACACACACACAAATATATACAGGGTGACCATAAATTTCGTGTGCACTTTACAAAATTTATAACTTTATTTGTATTTGCGATAGAAATAATCTGTAAAAAATGTTATAAAGTTTAATGTACCTAGTTTTAAGTATAGCTAAAATAACTAATGTGATTCCAGGCATTACTGCAAATCAGTTGGCAAATGTTTTCCGTGAACTTCAAAATCATATTACCCTTTATATTGCTAATGATGGAGGACATGTAGAAACTTAAATAAACTTTTAATAAAACCTTAAAAAATATAGATTTACTTCTTTCTAATCCTTTTTCCAAATTATTTCTATCGCAAATACAAATAAAGTTATAGATTTTATAAAGTGCACACGAACTTTATGGACACCCTGTATACATATATAATTACCTGCACTTTCGCATAACATAACTTTAGACAAGAGTGCATATAATTTTTGACTGCCCCTCGTATATATATATATATATATATATATATATATATATATATATATATATATATATACATATATATATTTATATGTGTGTGTGTGTGTCCAATAATAAGGAAGAATCTGAAAAAAATACATAAAATTAAAAAAAACACGAGAGGAACTGCTTCGAAATTGTTGAAATTAATTATAATTTCCATAAAGATCAGATTAAAATTAAATTCGAAACAGAAAAGTTGCTGGACATGACAAGCTTAGCGCTGAATACAGAAAATATGCCTCTGATAACATTCAAGAGTAAACGGCTCGTATATCCAAGAACATCGCAGAGAATGGCGAGTTCCCGCGGGAAATCAATTCAGGCCTCCTCCTCCTTCCGCTTCACAGACCTAAGCCAAAGAAAATAGATGAACCATGTGACAAACTTCGACCAATCATTCTTGTTTCCATTTTGCACAAGACGGCGACCATCATTCTTCGAGTGAAAAGAATTTGGGGGCAGACAGGAAAAAATCATTTCACCCGACCGAGCAGCATACCAACCGAGGCGTTCACCAAGTGAACAAGTCCTAGTAAATTCGTACCTTGTAGCAAAATCATTGAACCCAACAAGTACAATGTCCTTTTGGTCCTGTTTGGCATGTCAAAAGTCTTTGATACTGTCAACAGAGAACTATTTAGTATTTCCAAGAAACACTACAGCCAGATAAGCTTCACTACTAAGAATACTAACACACTATATATGAAGTATGACTAAAGTAACTAATGTCATTTCAGGCATTACAGTAAACCAGTTGGCAAATGTTTTCCGTGAACTGCAAAAATCGTTTTATCTTTGTATTGCTAATGATGGAGGACATCTGGAAACTTAAATAAAATTTCAATAAAACCTTAAAAAATATAGATTTACTTCTTTCTAATCCGTTTTACAAATTATTTCTATCGCAAATACAAATAAAGTTATAGATTTTAGAAAGTGCACACAAACTTTATGGACACCCTGTATACATATACAGGGTGTTTCAAAAAGAATACGTAAAATCATCACGTGATGTGTCAAAAACGAAAAAAATTACAAGCCTCTAGCATGAATACCTGTGTTGTATATAAATTCAAGTTTCATTTCATGTTTTATAAGTGCTCAATGTGGCCACCACCGGCAGCGCGGACAACATCAAGCCGATATGAGAATTCTTCCCAAACGCGCCTCAGCATGTCACGGTCCACCGTGTTGATTGCAGCTGTTATTCGATCTTTCAAGTCATCAATACTTGCTGGAAGTGCTGGAACATAAACTTGGTCTTTAACATACCCCCACAAGAAAAAGTCACACACAGTGAGGTCCGGGGATCTGGCAGTCCAAGCACAGAGAGCAAGGTCTTTAGCACCTCTCCTCCCAATCCATCGCTGAGGCACGTTTTTATTCATATAAGCTCTAACCCTGAGATGCCAATGGGGTGGTGCTCCATCTTGCTGAAAATGAAGTCATTCGAATCTGCTTGCAGCAAAGTGAATAGCCAGTTTTGGAGCATTTCGAGATAGGTTTGTCCTGTAACGGTGTTTCCTTCAAAGAAAAAGGGACCATAGACCTTGTCTTGAGACACAGCACAGAAGACGTTCACTTTAGGGGAATCTCTTTCATGCTCAACAGTTTCATGTGGGTGCTCTGTTCCCCAAATGCGCACATTGTGACGATTGACTGTGTCTCTCAAATGGAAATTCGCTTCGTCACTAAAAACTAAACGTGAAAAAAGAGTTTCATCACCTTCCTCAATCTCCAGCATTGACTCACAGAATGCCCTCCGCATCACCTTGTCATCATTAGTAAGTGCCTGGACGAGGCTTAGTTTGTATGGCTTCATGTGTAATCGTCTCTTTAACACACGCCAGACAGTGGTATGAGGGATGGCAAGCTGAAGACTTGCTCGACGTACGGACTTACGTGGGCTGCTCTCAAATGCATCATGAATCCTCTCCACTTGCTCCTCTGTAACACGTGGTCTTCCAGGACTCTTTCCTTTGCATAGGCAACCACTCTTTTTAAACTGTCTAACCCACCGTCGAATGCTCTCACGATGGGGCGGATCAATACCGAATTCTGTTCTGAAAGCACGCTGCACCGTGACAATGGCGTTTGTTTTCGCGAACTCAAGCATGCAAAACGCCTTCTGCTGAGGAGTCGCCATTTTGATTGATCTTCCCACAATTCAGCTGCATCGGAAGTTATACTAACGAGAGCGATGAAGCTGACACCCAATCAAACTTTGATAACTACTCTATCAAATGACCACTGATTCAGTCCACTACAATGCTACAGACCTGAAAAAACAGCGCATAACATAACTTTAGACAAGAGTGCATATAATTTTTGACTGTCTCTCGTATATATATATATATATATATATATATATATATATATATATATATGTGTGTGTGTGTGTGTGTGTGTGTGTATTATATATAGTAAGGGTTAATGACATACTTGGAAGGATCAGTGTAACATTAATGGGTATTAAGCAAAAGAACAGCAAAAGTACTTAAGGATAAAGTCAATTGAACACAAAATACTCTTGTGATCAAACCAATATATAATGAGACTGTAGCGCACGGATTGAGAAATCGGAGAGCCGATTTCGAATTCCAGTCGAATCCATTACGTTCATTTATGTGCTAATACCCCTGGGAAAGGGATGAATCCTCTTCAGCTATGGTTAAGTAGTGGGACAGACCGGGTTCTGTAGCCTTGGATGGCAACTAGTCTACCGCAGAAAGAATTGGCAACCTACGCGGGAAAAATCTGCCTTGTCAGTCATGTATCAAAAGATACATGATCGCCTAAGCGTGTATCACGCATGGCACATAACTGATTGAAATTCACTTACGTGCTAATACCCCTGGAAAAGGTATGAATCCTCTTATTCTAGCTATAGTTAAATAGCAGGACAGACCCGGTTCTATAGCTTTGGATGTCAACTGGTCTATGGCAGAAAGAAATGGCAACCTACTGCGGGAAAAAATCTGCCTCGTCAGTTATGCATCGAAAGATACGTGATCACGCATGAGACAACTGACTGAAAGAGGCTTGGATTGTGGAATTGGAGAGCCAAGCTCGAATTCCAGTCAGATCCATTACATTCAATTACGTGCTAATATCCTTGAGAAAGTTATGATTTCTCTTCTTCTCCCTCCAGCTATAGGTGGATAGCAGGACAGCTCATCCGATCTAGCTCTAACATCTCAATAATGGGAAGACTGGCTGCTTACATTCAATGCCTCGAAAACCAAACTAGTTACTCTCCATCATCCCCGATCAGACCCCAAACTACGGCCAGTCACGATGAATGGATGTCCCCTTGGTGTAGCTCCGTACCGTGGGAACTTATCGGGCCTTAAACTCACCTCAAGTGGAACTCTTAAAAGATGCAGGAAAAATGGTCGGCTCCCTGTACCGCTCCAGTAGTTCTATCCTCAACGTATTGGACTTGACTGGAATTTGCTCTCAGATTTCTCCTTCAGAGTAGCTATCTATTACACCACACACACACATATATATATATATCTGTTGTACACTGGAATACTTTCCAAATATATACGTTCAGCACAATGAATTCCTTATGGAGTAAATAACTTCATTTTTGGGCATGAGAATATACTGAATTATCCATGTGTGAACTAAAAAAAATAATTTTATATATATATAGTAATAATAATTAAGGAATTTATCGAGTCTAGAAGAAAGCTCAATAGAATCCAGAAAGCAGTAGACGGCCGTTTCGTCTTATATTTGGGACTCATTGTGCAGTGCGCATCCACTACCGAGAATTGGGACCCGGACAGTTACGATACGAGGCAAACGGCATACCAACTGTATGAAAAGGACTCAGTGACGGAGAGGTAACGAATTAGACTCAATATAGCGCCGCTCGTTCACATATTCCGTGGTGAAACTCACCCGAGTTACCCTTACCCATTGGACTGTGCCCCCAAAAGCCACGATTACTATCCCCAAGCCGCTCCATCCAGAGCATTAGAAGCCGGATGAATTCCACATGCTTATTATCGGAGGTAGATCGTTTACAGTATAGGCAGCGTCAACATACCAATCAGTTGTTCATTTTGACTATTAATTGCTAGCCTTAGTGAGATTTTCATAGCAACATTTGGTCTAAAGACATCCTGAGACCCGAACCTAACAGAATCCATGCATTCTTGATTCCTATGTTTAAAGTCTGTTTACTTTTATATAACAGTAATAATGAAGAGTGAATAGTCTTATAATTTGGCGACAATAAACAAGAAATAATAAGATAGAACAGAACGAGTAACAAAGTAATTGTAATAATGAGTAAGGTATTTTTTGGCATGAGAATATTCTGAATTATCCATGTGTGAACTAAAAAAATAATTATATATATATATATATATATATATATATATATAATTATTTTTTTAGTTCACATATATATATATATATATATATATATAGGTGATATTACTTTTGTCAAATTTTCTTGATTGCACAGCCGCTCTTTTATGAATGCCCTTCGGTTTTAGTTGCCCCCCTCCAATTTCCACATTTTTTCTTTTCTTTTCTCCCTCTCTCTCTCTCTCTCTCATCTTCTGAATTTTAAGTTGAGATTATATCGTCTTTTATTGTACGTAGTGTCACCAAAAATGTATACAACCATTTCCGGTGTCGGTTTTTAATTTAATTTAGGTCAGCGATTCAGTAATGAATTATGTATCGGAAAATAATTCATATTTATCTGTTTCTCACTTCTTTAAACCGTATTTTAACCCCTCTCTGTAAGACTTCTCTCTTAAATTTTAATCTCCAAATCACTTTTAAGCCTTCCTGTTCTTCACTCGACATGGCCAGATGAGGACAATAGTTCGAATAATGTAAATAATGTACATAATTCCTCATCTCAGAAATACAGACATATTTTCATGCTAACTGTTCTGTCGAACTTTCCGTTATGCATGCATTGCAAATCGAGACTTGAGGTATTATGGTGACTGTAGCAAGAATGGTAAATAAGAATGTGTTGTTTTGGTTAAAGAATACTGTGGTATGTTTCATAGCTAGATAAGTTTAAGATAAGATCGATTGAAGACCAGCCTTCCCCTATCCACCCGCTTTTGGCTTTGTGCCATATTTTTGTATTATTCAAAATAAATATTACTTTCCTCTATGCTATCTAGAATTTATGCTATTTATGAATTTAGCGCAGTACTAGATTGGCGACATGGTTTCATCAATTTACAGTTCTAATGGCTAGGTAGAACCATAAGTTCTAGGCTAAGAGGTTTTTTCTACCACAAATCTCGTGGCTTCTCAATTCCCAGTCAAATTCAATCTTGAAAATTTTAAATGCAAAGTTAATCGTTATATTCTAACACTCAGTAAACCGTTTGCGTCTTAGTGTCTTTAGTGCATTGCTTGGGGGTGGGGGTAAATTTAAATGCAATATCAATGGTTATCTTCTGCCTTCTTAATTATTGTTCTTTTATTGGCCTTTCTCCTTAATAGTAGTTTTTCTCATATTCACTAACACTCAGTAACCCCTTTGCATCTTAGTGGCTTTAGTACCTTGCTTGGTGGGAATTTAAGTGCAATGTCAATCGTTATCTTCTGTTTTCTTAATTCTTGTTCTTTTATTGTTCTCTCTCCTTAATGGTAGTTTTTCTCATATTCTCTAACACTCAGCAACCCCCTTGTGTCTTAGTGGCTTTAGTGCCTTGCTTGGGATGAAATGATTAAAAAGTATACACTGAAATGAATATAGAAGACCCTCGCATATATATATATATATATATATATATATATATATATATATATATCGTCGGTTATAACAGATATACACCTACCCCATATGTGTAAATTTTGGATTTTGTTTTGTGATACTATATATATATATATATATATATATATATATATATATATATACATACATGCATATATATATATATATATATATATATATATATATGCGAGTGTGTTCTATATTTATATCACTGTATATATTTAATACCATTTATATAGGTCTGTTATAATAAATAGATTGAGCTGTTTTTGTGGATCAATTTTAATATTTTATATTATTAGGATCCATTTGGATTATATGCGAACGGATTTATTACCTCTATTACACACACACACACACACACACACACACATATATATATATATATATATATATATATATGTCTGTCTGTGTGTGCGTGATTGTTGTATAAATTTGTACATGCACAGAAGTATATAGATCTATAATTATATAATTTCAGGTAAGGATCGATATTCATTAGTGCATATATGTCGGGAGTCTAAGCAGAGTCATGGTTCGATACTGGCTTTCAACCCACAAGAATAAATAGAAGGTTATATGAAGACGTTCAAAAATGACAGGTTTACGATGGCTATATGAAATGTCCAAATTGTCTTGGAATGGCTTGCTTACACGGACACTGGTCTCCATGCTTGACCGTACTGTCCAAACGGGGCGTGTCTAATGTGTCATTTTTATGACAGGACGGACGGCGTCAAATCTCCCGCAGTGGAATTTCGATTTACCTGCAAGGCACCTGCTTTAATTTTATAAAAGCTAATATGTCCAAGGCTTGGCCCAAACGTATGTAGCAAAAATATTCAGACATAACATAAAATTGGAAGGATTAAAATGGAAGGTTTGGAATAAAATTAGTGTAAATAATTCATCGGAACTCCTCGTTAAATTACGTGGAAACTATTATATATCTGAATATCTGAAGACCCACATATAATAAGGTTGCGTCATAAATAATTACTGTATTTGGGAACCAATTGTGATAACGTATGTATCATATAAACTACTAATCTTATGTGGCAGTTAAGCACATATTTCTAGTAAACTAACGTGCCTTAGTTTTTGCACAGCAGATCTAGCGTACAGCGTGGATTAGAGAAAACATCTATGACAACGTAAAGCCACAATCCTAACAGGATAAGAATATAAAATAGAAAGGACGAAAGGCAAGGATGTGTCTTCTCACCGGACTTATTCGACCTATGCAGCGAGACAATCATTATTGGCTGTCACAATCTTAATATAAAATAGAACAGGCGTAAGGCAAGGATGTGTCTTCTCACCGGACTTATTCGACCTATGCAGCGAGACAATCATCATTGGCGGTCACAATCTTAACAACATAAGAATATAAAATAGAAAGGGCGTAAGGCAAGGATGTGTCTTCTCACCGGACTTATTCAACCTGTACAGGGGCACAATCATTATTGGCGGCCACAATCTTAACAACAAAAGATACACAGATGATACAGTGCTGACAGCAGACATAGAAAAGAAATTACAAAACCTTCCACAGAAAGTAGCGAAGGAGAGCGAGAAGAAGGGACTAAGCATAAGCTACAAGAAGACAGAATGCACGGTCATCAGTAAAGGGATACGCCCGAAATTATATTTACAGATGTCGAAGCACGTGGGGAAATTTTAAATATCTGGGAAATGTTTTGACGGAGGACGGTAAGTGCGACGGTGAGATCCGAAGACGCATTGGGATGGCCAAGGGTGCATTCCAAAAGCTGGGAAGAGTAGTACGAAGCAGAAAGATTTCTTTGGTATTAAAGAAAAGAGTACTGAACTGTTACGTGACATCTATCCTCTTTTACGCCAGTGAATGTTGGACGGTCTCCTCAAAGGTGAAAAAGACACTCGAGGCAACGGAGGTATGGTTCTACAGAAGGGTGCTAAGGATATCATGGCCGAGCGTGTGAGCAACGATGAGGTTTTGAAGAGGATGCAAACAAGCAGGAAGCTTATACTTAATATCAGGAAGAGGCAGCTGAAGTTTCTGGGACACGTAATGAGAAAGAAGGACTTGGAGAATCTGATACTCACAGGTCTGATAGAGAGAAAGCGAAACAAGGGAAAGCAACGCATGATATACCTAGAGGGCTTAAGCAAGTGGCTGATAGAACATGGCCTGGGGAAAGTAGCAAAGGGACAAAACTTATTGAGAGCTACACGGGATAGGAAAAGTGGATGATCGCCTACGTCCTGAACGGATACAAAAAAGAAAGAATAGCCGTTTTAACAAGAATAACAGAGGGAAATAATTTAAAGAAAAAAAGGTTCTGTTCTAAGCAAGTTGCAATACACGCCTACCTTCATACTAAATAGTTATTACCTTTTGCGATTGTTTTTGATTCGAAGAAGATTCAGAAATCAGAACGAATTCGTTGAAAATTTTTCTATCAAAACCTACGGAATTTTACACCAACGATATCAAAGAACTGCCTGATAAGTGATTTCTACAGTTAGCTTCACCCTGTACAAGGCCCCGAAGCCACTCCAGATAGAGGGTTACATAAGAATTCTGTTTACACGGATAGGAGAGAAAGATAATCGTTAATCCTAGACTTGAACAGGTTAGTGATCGGGGAAACATCCTCTCGGGATTCAGTTTGACGGATCAGTGGGTTGAGGAATGAAGCCGTTTGCGTGGAATTTATTTCTCACCAACGGAATACGGAGGGAATGTAGGTAGTTTGCTATAATGTCAGTGGCATGGTGGGTCCTAGACGTGAAGCTTAGAACTGGCGGAAGCAAGGAATTTAGTTCGTCCAAGCATTTTCTATGGAAGTATCAATAGAGCAGTGAGAGACTCGTCACATCCTGCCTGTGTGTGTGTGTGTGTGTGTGTGTGTGTGTGTGTGTCTGAGAGAGAGAGAGAGAGAGAGAGGTTGGAAAGTATAAAATGAGGAGTGGGCAGTTTCCGCCCATATATAACAACTGTACTCCATTTTAGCCCTGTCTCGTGTAAAGTGTAGAGGATAGAATTACTGGAGCGGTACAGGGAGCCGACCATTTTTCCTGCATCTTTTAAGAGTTCCACTTGAGGTGAGTTTAAGGCCCGATAATTTCCCACGGTACGGAGCTACACCAAGGGGACATCCATTCATCGTGACTGGCCGTAGTTTGGGATCTGATCGGCGATGATGGAGAGTAACTAGTTTGGTTTTCGAGGCATTGAATGTAAGCAGTCAGTCTTCCCATTATTGAGATGTTAGAGCTAGATCGGATGAGAGATCAGCCTGTCAATCTCTGATCATCAAAACTTAGAGGTTAACCCGTATATCGTCGTATCATCGACATAGATGTTCACAAATAATCTGAGTATATTCCTATTGCGAATATTGGGGAACATACAATAGAATAAAATATAATTGTAATTTATGTTTGATGAATAAAGTTGAGAAACAAGAAACGAAAACTATCTTTGAGATCATAAATAAGAAAAATTGTTAGATGTAAACAACTGCTTTCTTAGATGAATGATTAAATATGGCGTCGAATTGTTTACAATTTCAAACTCTTTGGCCAGATCGATAAACATGATATAGAGTTCATGGTTCTTCTCGGGAAAAAAATCATATCACTCGTTCCACGACCTGAACGAAAGCTACACTGAGATTCGGGATAGAATAAAATGTTTGATGAATAAAGTTGAGAAACAAGAAACGAAAACTATCTTTGAGATCATAAATATAAAAAATTGTTAGATGTAAACAACTGCTTTCTCAGATGAATGATTAAAAATGGCGTCGAATTGATAAAGTCTGTAGGGTCTTAACGTAGGCTAACCTACTTCGAACCTCTTCGCTTAGCGCTACAGAATAAATCTAAAAAAATAAGCAGCTGTACAAAATAACAGAATCGTCATCACTTGAAGACTTTCAGCATCAGCAACAACTAAAATGGTTATCTTGAAGAGAAAATGTTGACGTTCCACACTACCACAAACAAAAGGTTAGGACGGAAACTCCCATCATTGTTAGAAAAAGCAATAAATGTTAGTGAACATAAGAAATCTAGATTCCCGAAAAAATTAATAGAGCTATTTTATATATTTAAACCGAATGGATATTCGGTCACTCAATACGGAATATTTCCTTATAAGGAAATGGCTATTATTACCACTCCTATAAGATAAAAAATAACAAAATTGAAAAACCGTCATAAATTTAACATGTTTCGCTGTTTATTTTAGCTTCATCAGAAATATTATTTAATATTTTATCATTTCATAAATTGGCAATAGCTTTTAATTTCACTGCTTTCTTTTGAATTTAAAAAAAAATGCCATATTAAATATTAAATTACATTTAATCTAAATAAATAATTAAATAAATATATACATAAATAGATATAAACAAATAAAAAAACAAAAACTTCAACAGCAATAACAGCATTTACTGACTTTCGTTTATTAGGCATTAAATTAAATCACTTAGGGTCATTCAGAGTTCATCTTGACTTTCACAGTTAAAACCTTAAGAATATTTTCGAACGTTCTTAAATTTAAAAGGATTTAAAACCGAATGATATTTTTGATTTCTGTTTATAAATATTTGTTGCAAAATAAAATCATTGAATTTGCCCTAAGAAAATCAATCAGGGGACGAGACGCGTTGGCAAAGAAAACTTTTCCTTTTGTCTTTATTCATATTGTCTTTACACAGATTCATTTTATTTATATCAAACTTTTTACACATACAAACGCAAACGCACACACACGCACACACACACACATATATATATATATATAGAACCTCAAACACTAATATTCCATGGTTATAATTTATTACATTGGAATCGTAATCACGAACCAATTCATCAGACCTACAAATTCTTACTCTGTCATGGACATTGAGTTCTACCTGGATTCTAACCTCTTGGAAATATATATATATATATATATATATATATATGTGTGTGTGTGTGTGTGTGTGTGTGTGTGTGTGTGTGTACAAATGTAACAGAACGAAGAGGAAGATATCAGTGTTCAAAACATTAATTTAAAACAGGGGGTAATACAGAAACCTTTTATGGGAAACTTTCCAATGACGGAAGTGGAAGCCATGTTTCGATAACTGCATTTCTGAATAAAATATTTAGTAGTATCGTGATTTCCCACCTGATGAAACGTTAAAAAATATTTGACGTTGAAACAAGATATACAATTTTGTAGTGGATATGTGCATGTTCTAATGTAACAGTCCATAAAACACACACACACATACATATATATGTGTGTGTGTGTGTGTGTGTGTGTGTGTGTGGCCA
The DNA here is from genome assembly GCA_963932145.1 of Acanthosepion lycidas. Classification (NCBI taxonomy): domain Eukaryota; kingdom Metazoa; phylum Mollusca; class Cephalopoda; order Sepiida; family Sepiidae; genus Acanthosepion; species Acanthosepion lycidas. The sequence continues at coordinate 77,897,034 of OZ010604.1, read as the reverse complement.
CATCACATTGAAAGTTAAGCAATGTCTTGCCTGGTCTCTCCCAAGATGGGTGACTGCTGAGAAATACGAAGTGCTGAAACTCTGGATGAACGGGTGTTGTTAATAATGGCCGGGAATTGTTAGTCGGATGACTGTTTTCGATTCCCGTGGGGTTCGTTGTATTACGCTCTCATAGCCCTGGGAAATGTATGAAGTCAGCTCTTCTCCCCACCAACTATGGGTTAATTAGTAAAACTTGTATCGCTAAACCATATAATTAAAAAAAAAATTATTCCAATCTAAAATATTTCAAGCTTTGAATAACCTGTAAAGTGCTGATAAGCCGTAGAAAATAATCAATAAGTGTGTCCATCTATTTGCGTATCCATGTGTGGAGGGGGGGTTGAGAATTATTTCGACTTGTACATGAGAACGGTTGGGTTGATACTCGCACTAATGCTTTCGGGAAAAACACCATTCCATGTCTTCTCGACCCAACTATCAGTGATTGCAGTTGTGTTAAGTGACAGGTGTTCTCTGCAAGAAGGATAACTTTGAATTAAGATCATGGAAAAAGCAATGGGAAAACCACTCCATCATAATTCCCAAGAAGTCATGGCCTTTAGCAGATAATAAACAAACAGACTCAATAGAACACTATATTGGCTTGTTGAAGTGACATGGAATTAAAAAAAAATGAATTTAGTTATTTTCGCAATCTCCCATTTGAATTTTAAAGCTCAAGGTTGACTAACAAAAACGTTTGCGATAAAGAAAAAAAAAACAAAAAAAAAAACATTTGTATTTGTTCTCTCTCTCTCACACGCACACACACACTCTCTATGTCTGTCACTTTTTCTCTTTTCCCTCTCTCTGCTTCTCTCACACATCCTCAATTTTTTACTCTTTCTTTCTCTTAATCTTTTTCTCCTTTTTACTTCTCCCCACCCCACTCTCTCTCTCTCAATTTCTCTTTGTCTCTCGTTTACTCTTTTATTTTCTCTCAGTTTTGTCTTCTCTCTCTTTTTCTTCCTCTTTCTCTCTTGTTTTCGTTTTCTACCCCTTTCTATCGCACACATTGTTTCTCGGTTCTCTCAGACTCTCTTGCTTTCTCTTTGTCTCTCTCTTTCTAATTCTCTCTCTCTATATATATATCTTTTCTCTTGTTCACTCACTCTTTTTATTTGTCTCACGTTTTCTCTCTTATTTTCTCTCTCGAATTCTCTTCCTGTCTCTCCCTCTTTCTCTCTAGCTTCCTCTTTCTCCTTATTTCTATTTATCACTTCTCACTCTGTTTCTCTTATTCCCTCTTGCTTTCTCTTTCTCTCTCTTTTTCTTTCTATCTTTCATCTCTATTTCTCTCATTCACTCTCTCTTTCTCCATCTCTCTATATGGCTCTCCATGCCTCTCCGTAAATTACCACATCTTCTCTATTTTGACAGTATTGCTTCCGTGACGAATTAAAAGCTCCAATTAAAGAAATAAATTAGCCACTTTTAAAAAGCGTATATGTCGAAGTAACAGTCATTAAACGTTTCTATAAATTATGGCGTTTTTTACGACATCAGCGAGACAGACATTTGCAAATATAGACAACAAGCAAATACCGTTTATTAGAAGAGAATATCAATAAATGTCACCATCCATTTTGACATTGCAATCCAAGAACTAGGTCGGCGAATGATGACAGAAACTTGCTACAAAATTGTCAATAATAACGTCCAACTGTGTCGTTACAATGACTTACCTGGCTGGTTATTGTATCATTGTTTTGCAAGTGATTGACTATAAATGGTTTTCTTTGAGAGACAGTGTATCTTATTTGATCAATCAGTAAGATTACGAGACTATAAACAGGGATCTCTCTTGTTATATTCCAGTGGTTGACTCGGAGAAGTTGTATTGGAGTAAAATTAGGTCTTGATAGGGAAAATTTTCAACGAACCTGTTCTGATTTCTAAATCTTCTCTGTGTAAAAACATTCGCAAAAGGTAATAACTATTTAGTATGAAGGTAGGCGTATATTGCGGATGGCTTAAAACAGAACATTTGTTTCTTTAAATTATTTCCCTCTGTTATTCTTGTTAAAACGGCTATTCTTTCTTTTTGTATCCTTTCGGGACGTACGCGATCATGGCCTTCCACTTTTTCTATCCCGTGTAGCTCTCAATAAGTTTTGTTCTTTTGCTACTTCCCTCAGGCCATGTTCTGTTATCCACTCGCTTAAGCCATCTAGGTATATCATGCGTTGATTTTCCTTGTTTCTCTTTCTCTCTATCAGACCTGTGAGTATCAGATTCTTCAAGCCCTTCTTTCTCATTATGTGTCCCAGAAACTTCAGCTGCTCTTCCTGACGTTAAGTATAAACTTTCTCCTTGTTTGCATTCTCTCCAAAAACTCCTCGCTGCTCACATGCTCGGTCTATGATATTTTTAGCATTCTTGTGTAGAACCATAGCTCCGTTGCCTCGAGTATCTTCTTCATCTTTGAGTAGGCCGTCCAACTAGAATTGACTCCCGAGAGGATGTTTCCCCGATCACTAACCTGTTTAAGTCTAGGATTAACGATTATCTTCGTCTCCTATCCTTGTAAACTGCATCTTTATGTAACCCTCTAGCTAGAGTGGCTCCAGTGCCTTGTGCTGAGTGAACGTTACTGTAGAAACGACTTATTAGGCAGTTCTTTGATACAGTTCTTTGTTACAAGTGACTTACTGTCTCGTTATTGTATCATTGTTTTGTAAGTGATTGACTATAAATGGTTTTCTTTCTTTGTTCAATCAGTCAGGTTACGAGACTGGAAACTGGGATCACTCTTGTTATATTCTAGCGGATGTCTCGGAGAACTTGTGTTTATGAAGTCGCAAAAGATTCTAACCTTCTGCCCCAACTTCTGAGAGGAAATGTTGTAACTATTCTTCATCGAGTTATGGTGGCACTATGACTGTTAACACATGGCCTTTTATAAGTGAAAACCATTCCACTGCCGACATTAAAAGAAGCGAGTGGCCGTCAAACACTGAGAAGAATTTGACAGGAAGAAAATGGTAATAAAAGTTATAGTCGGTCTTGCAATTTATCAACAAAAGAGAAAAGACAGCAATAAAATTGGAATTCAAGACAGGATACAGATCTATCACGGACGTCCCCTCTAGGTAGACAGGATACACAGTGTGTACCCTGAATAAAATAGATCAGCAGCTAAATTTTTCCTTCTGTGGCCAACAAAATGATGAAGGTTACTCTGATTATTATGCATAAAATGCAAAATATTTTATTTTTTTTTGTAGATTTACTACATAGAGGTCACAAGCTGTCTACCCTTAATAATTACTGACAGAACGTCTGTCGGTCTGAACGCCATCCGTTTAGTGTAGGAGCTCGCGTAAGCAATCTGAAATAGAAAATTTTATTATGTAGGGGTGACAAGACCTTCGGATCACTCTCTCTATCTCTCTCTCTCTCTCTCTCTCTCTCTCTCTCCATATATATATATATATATATATATGAATAAATATAGTCTTATGGTTTTATGGGATAAAGGGCTAAATATCAGAGATAGAGTGTGTGTAAATATAAAAGTGAGCATAGAAGTCAACACTTAGCGGCGACAGTCTGTTTCATGCTAGACGCAATCGTCAGGCTACGTGTGCTGTTATTTTTCTCGGCTATTTATATATACGGGTCAGTGGTGCATTGTGGGTAGTCTATTTTGTCGGTTATTTTACCGGAAGTCGTTTATTTGCTTATTTAACTATTTATTTTTGTTTAAATTATATATATATATATATATATATATATATATATATATATATATAAAGAACTCACGACAATGGGAAAGTTATAAGTTATAAGTTACGCTATATGCTCAATATCAGGGATATACGTATAACTGGCCACTCGTATTCGAGGATACCCGTCTAATAGGACGGCTAGCCAATCCATATTGCAGACGTTTGCTCAGGCGCATTTGCGTTTATTCAACATCCACAGAACCCACATGTGATTTATATTGCAACTATGCTGAGCAGACCGTAGTTACAGTTTCTGGGAAAGAGTGTGTTATCTAACATGATCAACAATTTGAACAAGGCCAGGACACGCAAACCCTTGGTCACGATGACTTGTGGCTTTGTGCTAGCAGAGCTATCGACGGCACCCAAGTGTACCGTCTACCCAGTTTCACTCACGAGGCTTGGCCCAACCCGTGGCATGTTTTCAGGCACTTTCCAAAGGTGACACATGCAGGGATCGCCCTCTACAGACTAATATCATCAAAAAGTCTCCTTACTGGCAAATCGACCATGGTCAGATTCGAACCCGGGTCTCATGGATGCGAGCGTACTAACCACTCGGCCACTTGTCCATATCAGGTATAGGGTGTATCTAAATATAAGTTGCCATGGCCTGACGATTTCGTTTAGCATGAAACAGTCGACTCTGGGTTTTGACTTCATTGTCGAGGCAGCAAGGTCGATACAAGTTACATTTAAAGTCTTCTTTGAACAGACAGATATACGTTTACCTGGAAATACACGATGCAGTATTAATAAGAAGAGTTGAAATGAATGCATGTAAGATTTCACAGCTCTAGCATCACTCCTTCATAGTCAGCCTATGAACATTTCAGCCTACCCTCGTACCTGGAAAGAAACAATGCAATTATTAATAAGAAGTGTTGAAATGAATGCATGCATGGTTTTGCAGCTCTAGCATCACTCCTGCATAGTCAGCCTATGAACATTTCAGCCTACCCTCGTAACTGGAAAGAAACAGTGCATTTGTTAATGAGAAGATTTGAAATGAATGCATGTAAGATTTCACAGCTCTCATATCACGCCTTCATAGTCAGCCTATGAACATTTCAGCCTACCCTCGTACCTGGAAAGAAACTATTCAATAATTAATAAGAAGTGTTGAAATGAATGCATGCAGGATTTCACAGCTCTAGCATCACTCCTGCATAATCAGCCTATGAACATTTCACCCTACCCTCGTACCTGGAAAGAAACAGTGCATTTGTTAATGAGAAAATTTGAAATGAAGGCATGTAAGATTTCACAGCTCTGATATCACGCCTTCATAGTCAGCCTATGAACATTTCAGCCGACCCTCATAATATCTCGTATCGTATATATCATATCCTATATGAACAATCTCTTCACAGATGGAGATTCGACCAAAATGTTATTCTATCCACGGATGTTGGGAATAACGAAACAATTTAAAAGGAAAATAGGAACTTGAAGCGTAACTATTTATAAAAAAAAACAGAAAGTGACAGTTCGGGGGTACATAATAAAGAAAGATGGCCTAGAGAAATTAACACTCAGAGGACATAGTGAAGGTTAGAGAAGCAGAGGGAAACATCGACTCAACGATTTTGTGCGAATGGATGGCAGAAGAGAACATTAAAAGCTCAAAAATTATTTCGAGAAAAAAGAGAGGAAAACATGGAGAGCTACGACCGGTCACTTCTATTTTGACAATTCGATCTTCTTTCTTACTGAGAGCTTTTTTTGTTTTTGTTACTATTAAACATTGATTCATTTTGTTTGCTTTCCTCGACGTTATCAGTCACTCGTTGTCTGTGCTCTTTTGACCCGCAAATTGAAAAAGCTATGAATGCCTGTCTAAAACTCCCCATGACAGACTGGGTCCTTTAGCCAGAAAGAAAAGGCAACGAATGCGGGAATAAGATTCAAAGTCTGCTTAAAACATGTCAGTTTTTTTAGGCTTCCTTTATATTATTTATAAATTTCTTTAATGAATTTTGAAAAATAAATTATTTGGATTTTATAGGAAAGGTATATTTAATTTTCCTTGATGATCATAGTATCACCAATCAGTAAAAAATATAAAATTAAACAAGTATTTTATTGCTCTTAATATTTTTTTTCAAAATGTATTGGTGGGGATAATATTTTCTCCAAAAATGTATTGCTGGCAATATTTCGTTTCAAAAATGTATTGCTGGTAATATTTTTTTTCAGAAAATTTATTGCTGGTAATATTTTTTTTCAAAAATGTACTTCTGGTAATGTATTACTGTTAATAATTTTTTTGTTAGTATTAAAACCTATTTTTACACTTTCATTGTTTTGACCACAGTTTGGGGATTAACGATTTACCCATACCTGGGACCCTAACAGGTGCTACTACCCCGGGTCAAGGTGGAATACCAGCAATTAAGAGGTGGTTTTATGTTCCTCAAAATCTCCTGATCAGATGCTTTGCTGCCGGATGAAGTTTATCGTCATACCCAGGACGTATCATTGTCGTAGGTTTGCTGGATCTTTGCAGTTGTCGTATTCTGGAGCCTCAGCCGACAGAATATTGGACGATTTGAAAAGAGAAAAACAAGCATTTTCATCCTTAAATAATTTCCCCAAGGACTGTATGAAAATTTTCTTTAGTAACCTTTATATACAGAATTAAGATGAAGAAAATGTCGTTAAATTTTCAAATTTTTAAATTAGAGAACTTACTAAATTATTCTAAACAGTTTCTCTGTAAAGACAACTAAACTACGGAGGACGCTAAGGGACGTCATTTTTTTCCGGCGTATTAAACGAAAGTGGTTTAATGTTGTTATTGATTTTTTTACGTATTTTTTATTTTTTGTTTATTTAATTTATTTATTTTTAATAATTATGTTCAACATTTAATTGTTTGATTTTCTGTACTATTATTTTAAAAATTATTTGTGAAACGACCATCTGATTTAAGAAAAGAGACCTTAGAACAAATCTAGAGCGTAAATCATCATTTGGCAAAAAACTATAGTTGCACTTTCAAGAAAATCTCGTCCAAGTTAAATATATATACAAATGACAGAATTTTGAGGAATTAGAACGATCAATACAGTAATTTACCGAGTTTCGAAAAATCCTCAATAGAATGCACTAGATGTCTGTTTCGTCCTATTCGGGACTCATCAACAGTGCGCATCCAGAACCGAGAATCGAACCGGGGCCATTTCGAAACAGCGTAAGCGTCATAGCAACTGTACAAAAATCCTTGATGACAGAGACGAAACTGAATAAACCGGATATAGCGCCACTACTCACAAACGTTGGAGCATAACTCATAGTGTTATGAATACTTGAATGAGTATCACCACGAAATTTGTGAGTAGCAGTGCTAGATCCAGTCCATTCAGTTTCTTCTTCTTCTCCACCGGGGCCTCTTGGTACAGTTGGTATGACGCTTGCGTTGTATCGAAACGGTCCAGGTTCAATTCTCATTAGTGGATGCGCACTGCTGACGAGTCCCCAAAATAGGACGAAACAGACGTTCAGGGCTTTCTGCATTCTGTTGGGGATTCTTCTTGGCTTGATGAATTGCTATATATATATATATATATATATATATGTTTGTGTGTGTGTGTGTGTGTGTGTGTTGTACTGATTATAGTTAAAGGCAAAAAAGTGGAATGTATTTTAACACGGTGATATTTTCACGCATTTTCGAATTTTGCATGTTTATTTTTTTTTTTTTTATTTAATTAATTAATTTATTTTTTTATTTAATTAATTTATTTTTAATAGTTATGGTCAGTATTTAATTGTTTGATTTTCTATATTATTATTTTTTTTAAATTACTTGTGAAAGGATTTTTTAAGTAAAGAGACATTTGAACGTAGAGGTAATGGATTGCGACTCAGCTTGAGAAATCGGGAGCCAAGTTCGAATCCCAGTCAAATCTATTGCATTACGTACATACTAATACCCTTGGGAAAGGTATGAATCCTTGTCTATTCCCCCACAACTATGGGTAAATGGTAATCACAAAAGAGACCGGGTTCTATAACTGGTCTACCGCAGAAAGAAATGGAAAACAACTGCAGGGAAAATACATGATCACCTAAGCGTGTATCACGCGTGGCACATAACTGACTGACGTTTGACCAAATGCAGGACGTAAATAATCATTTGGCAAAACACGATAATTGCACTTTAAAGAAGGTTTCGTACAAGTTCGTGATATTTTCATGTATTTTTTTTAATTTTAAGGATTGAACACACAATTATAATGTTATCAAATTCGGACATATTTTTTTACCTCTCATAGACAACAATAGCCAGAGGGCAAAATATATGTTTTTCTTGATATTAATTACACTTGCAGTAATCTTGGATTGAACAAGATGCTATCTTAAAGTTAATAAACACAATTACGAAGAATATCAATTACACCTGTTGTTTTTTTAAACAAACAAAAAACATTCAACAAGAATGTAATCTACACCCCTGTGCAAATTAATTGAAACAACCGCTTTAGTTTCCTTTCTTTTACCATACTGTCAGTTTTAGATCCACTGAAGTGACAGTGTGTAATCGATTTCTAATTTTTTCTCAGATTAGGTCATTTGCAGTGGTTTGCAGTAATATGAATCTATTTTCGGGGTGCATGATGAAATTTATTTGGCCTTGAAAAATATTGTGTCAACCGTGATTGCATCAGATTTTCATTACGCCCAGACACTATTGTCTCGACTGTCGATTAGTTGTCCTACGGCTATTTTTTTGTGATGGACGTTACTCCACGGAAGCGCACGAAAATTGTAACGCTACACGAACATATTGGCAAGCTTTAACAGTGTGCAAATCAAAGTACTACAGACTGGCCCGGAAGCTCTCTTGAGTTAAATCCAATCGAGAATCTGTGGTCAATCTGCAAGGAACGACTTCGTGGAATGGACATACAAAGTACTAACATGTGAACTGGGTCATGTTTCATTGGAAAAATACGAAAAAACGAAAATAATAACGAGATTATTCGTTTTGTTTCAATTAATTTGCATACGGGTGTACAATTATTGTCGTTTTTTTTTTGTTTTTGTTTTGTTTTTTTTTAGTTTTTTTTGTAGAGTGACATTTCTTCAATTTTGGATTAAGCGGCCATGAGTACGTAAATAATAATAAAAAAAAACAATCTCTACATCTTCAAGATTTCCTGTATGTATAACAAACGAAAGATTTGGAGTTTATCTGGTCCTAATGGAGTCTAATGTGATTCTTCAGACCTGAGGCTGACCCACATGGTCGTTATGTGATGTGTCCATTCAGGATATAGACGATCATGGCTCACCACAATTTCCTCTCATTTGTATCTCTTAATAAATTTTATCTTTTTGTTATCTATCCCAAACATTGTCCCACCATTACTTCTGCTTCTGCTATGTGCCGTGTCCGTGCCGGATGTGGGCCATTATGGCCCTCCACAATTTCCTCTCCTTCGTCGCTCTTAATAAATTTTCTCTTTTTATCTACCCTAAACCTTGTTTCGCCATTCACTTACTTAAGCTCATTTTGTTTTTGCTATGTGTCGTATCACTTCAAGATGTAGGCGATTATGACTCTCCACAGTTTCCTGTCCTTCCTTGCTCTTTTTTAATGTTGTCTTCTTCTTATCTATCTGTCTTGTTCCGCCATTTATTTACTCAAACTCATTCTCTTCCTGCTACGTGCCGTGTTCGTTCAGGATGTAGGCGATCATGACTCTCTACAGTTTCCTCTCCTTCCTAGATCTTAATGAGTGTTGTATTTTTCTTATCTATCCCGAACCTTTTTCCGTCATCCATTTAACCTAGCTCATTCTGTTTCTGCTTTGTGCCATGTCCCTTCAAGATGCAGGTGATTATGCCTCTCCACATTTTCCTGTCCTTCCTAGCTCTTAATAAATTGTCTTTTTATCTATCCTACACTTTACTCAAACACACTAAGCAATTTATGTTTTGTTTTCCTCTCTCTCTAACCTTCAATCTGTCCTGTGAGTATCAGATTTTCCAAGCCGTCTTTCCTCTTTATGTGTGCTAGAAATTTCACTTGTCACTTCCTAAAGTTAAGTATGAGTTTCCTTTTTGATTCTAGTTTTTCTGAAACTTCGCCATTGATCACGTGTTTGGTACATGGTATTCTCAGTATCCTTCTGTAGAACCACATTTCTGTTGCTTCAAATCTTTTCTTCATTGTTGAAGAGATTGCCCAGCATTCAGTGTCATGTAGAAGGACAGATATCCTGTAACATTTCAGCATTCTTTTTTTTTCTGACGAATTTTTTTCCTGCTTCTTAATACTCTGCTTAGCTTTTGGTAGGCATCATTGGGTACTCCAACGCCACTTTGGATTTCAGAGCTGCACTTTCTGTCCTCTTTTAAAACATTTTAAAGATATTTCAATTTTTGTACTTGCTTAATTTTGGTGACCGCAATTTGTAATTTTCGTGTTGGGCTCCATCCCTTTTGCTAACAACTCTATATTCTGTCTTCTTGCAAGTGATGTTCTTAGTCCTTTCTTCTTGCTTACCTTCTGTAGAAATTCTTGCAGTTTCCTTTCTGTGTCTATTATCAACAGTGTGTCATCTGCATATCTTATAGTCTTAAGATTGTGATTGCCAATAATAAATGCTGATAGGACTTCTAATTCACTTAGAATTGTCTCACTGTATAGGTTGAATGAAGAATCGGAGAGCCAAATTCTATTAGGTTGGTGCAAAAATAATGACGTAATAATGTCGTTTTTTGACGTTAAAAATATGTCAAAAAACGACATTATTACGTCATTATTTTTGCACCAACCTAATATATATATATATATATATATATATATATATATATGTATGAGACGAATGTAGAAAAATAATGTAAAGCAGAGAGGATTCAAAGAAAAAAGAAAGAAAGAAAAAAGAAAGAAACAAGCAAACAAATAAACACAGAAATGAAAGAAAGAACGATTATAAAGAAGAAAGGACAAACAGAACAGACACGAACAGACAGGGACAAATAGATAGATAGATAGATAGATAGATAGATAGATAGATAGATAGATAACATCGAGAGGAGTGGAAAAAAGTAAGTGGGGGTGGGAAGAAGATCTCAAAAAAGAATAATGCCAAGCCGTTTAATTGCGCAAGGAAAATGTCGATATAACGGAGAGAGAGAAAAAAGAAAGCGTAAAAAAAAAGAGAAGCCACGAGAAGGGAGAAAAGGAAGTGACATGTCAACTGTATGGCCACACCGAACAATGAAGAACGTTTTGACGAGAGAAAACTCCTCAAAAATCAAGAGGAAACGCAAGAGTGTGATTTGATAAAGAACGACCAGGGACTTAGTGAGCAAGAACGGAAAATAACGAGAAAAGGTGCAGACGTATCCTAGCAACAGCATTATCAATGGTCGCTTCCCTAGAGACATATCTGAAAAGGTTAATCCCATCGCAACTATCGCCGCTTGGCCAACAATTCAGGACAGGACATATTGGAAAATACTTGGCCGAACGCGTCCGCTTCTAGACTTTCTGCGCATGCGCCGAGAGAGCACGCGCATGACTAGATCACATTCTTGTGTGTTGCTACGAACAGCGGAAAAATACGTGAAGTTACCCTTTTGATGTTAGTAATGGCGTTACCTAATGAACGAATTTAGGTAAAAAAAAACACGTCCCAAATGCAAATACTAAGATATTTTTTATTATGCTTCGATATTTGGCTTAAGGTTTTCATTTGTTGTATTTATATTAATTTATTAGCAAATTTGATTTGGTTTAATGATTAGCAATCTTGTATCCCTTGAACAATTACGAGTGACTACTTAATTCAATTTTAACTGGGTGCTCCATACTTTCGGCCTTGTGCCACATCTAAGTCCCGCTTAGTAAATCATTATATTTCATTCATCTATTCATTTTTTTCAAGTTTAGCTATATTACTGTATTATCGTATAAAACCGTGTATAAGTCGACCTATTCTACTAAATCTGTTAAAACCAAAGAAGAATCTACAATGTTATTGGTTCTGACCTGACATCTCTGCTTCATTCACTTATTCAACGCCGTAACGTAGCTTCCCTATGCCTTTTCTATGGTAATTGTTTTGATGAACTTTTCAACTTGGTACCGAGTCTTTATGAATTTAAGCACACTACTAGATTGGCCTCTCAAAGCTCACGGGATATCTCTCCTCTAGGCCACTCGCCTTGCCGCTGACAGACGACCGTGTCTCCCCGCGCCGGCTAACAGCACAAGCGGAGGGAAAAACTAAACTAAACTAGATTGGCAGCAATATTTTAGTCTCAATATTTTACAGTTGCAATAACTAGATACAACCGTAAGTTCTATGCTAACAGTTTCTTCTATTGCACTCCTCGCTTCTCTTAAGGATTCTTGCTTTCCAGACAAACTCAGTCTCCAAATATTTAAATGCAATATCAATCATTACTTTCTACCTTCTTAATTCTTATACTTTTATTGTCCTCTCTTCTTAGTAGTATTTTTCTCATACTCTCTAACAGTTAGTAATCTCTTGCGTCGTAGTGGCTTTATTGCCTTTCTTGGACTGAAATGATTAAAAAGAAAAGGAATTGCACTTGCACTGTTTTTGAGGTTACCAATTTATAGCTTGCCTCTCATGCTGTCCTTTTGGATAATGGCCATCTGTTACGTTGAAGAACTTGATACACCGATGCGTCACATACTAGAATGAAAGAACAAGCCATTTGTTGGAATGCAAATGAACTTAATTCTTTAGAACTTTATAAGTTCTTTCTTTTTCTTGTGCTGCCACGTCTCTTCAGGACATAGGCGATCATGACTCTCCACAGTTTTCAATCTTGTGTCTCTCTTAGCCGTTTTTCTCCCTTTGCTAAAGGTCCCGTACTACCGTCCCTTCGCACAAGCTCCCCACTCCCTTCCCGAAATAAAACAAATAGTTTTATAGCGGTTTCTAAACAGCATAAGGTTAGACTTCAATGTAAAAATGTATAAACATTATTTCTTTGTCCACTGTAAACAGGTAAACACTTGATGAGACTTTAGTCGGTTTGGTTGATTTGTCTGGTTTGAAATAGCAATTTTTGTGTGCCTGCTTTGGTCGCATCCTGCAATTAATTCCATTTGTCCGTCTCGTGGAACGAGACAAAGATCTATAACAACAGATTAACCTTGAGGCCGGGCAATTTGAGCGTTGACGTGGGGTATGGTACGTTTCGGCGTTACTATATAAGGGGAAGGGACAACTCAACTCCGCCAACTCAACTACGCCCATTCAGCATCACCGAATCAATACCGCCAACTCAACACCACTGATTCAACACCACCAACTCAACTGCGCCAACTCAACACCAGCGACACAACATCGCCAACTCAACACCACCGACTCAACACTTCCGACTGAGCGCCGAGAGAAATCAGGACCAAGACAACTCAGCACTAGAAAAACATAATTTTTTTTATAACCGACTAAAAATAATTTATTAAGGATTAAAACCTTAATTAGCGAATTTAAAAAAAAATTATTTTTGATAAAGTAAGTCGTAAAGAAATTTATTTTTTTCAATAAAGCAGACATATTCATTAATTAAGGTTTTAATCCTGAAGAAATTACTTTTATTTGGTTATAAACAGCTATTTTCTCTGGTGCTGTGTTATCTCCATTCTGAGTTTTCTCAGTTCTGAGTTGCCCGGCGCTTAGTCGGCGGCGTTGAGTTTTCCTGTATCCTCTCTATACAGTGTCTCCGAGAAAAGATGAAGTAACGAAATAATAGAAAAAATATCTGAAAGAAAAAAATCAAAAATGAGGAAATATTATTAGAAATGAGATTTGGAAAAGAATTGAAGGAAAACCGAACCAAATGTGAAAATTAACGGGGGTCAAGAGGGAAAAAAATGTGAAGGGGAAAGGGTCAGATGCTGCTGAAAGTCAATGTTATTTTGCCTACTTCCTGGGGTAGACCCCAACCATCCACCAGCGATTCTTTAAACGAGTGGCGTTAAAACGTAATTTTGTGGGAGGTCAACCCTGGTGTGAAAGGTGACAAGTCTGATAATCCTGAGATTGTCTAGAAAGAACCTGATGTCTCCTTGAAGCGAACCAATTATGGCCGGCGCCCTGACTTCTAACGAAGGTGAAATTGGGCTGACCCACAGCCCACTTAGTAGTCTTTGTAATGGCGGATGTTTAGCCCAGCCTTAGCGTGTGTTTCGGTTAATATTTTGCTTTTAAGGAAAAAATGTCGGTAGGATGTTTGGAGTGCATGGTGGTGTTACGGCGATAAAAAAAAAATGTTAAGTTTATAAAACGATTCTGTTGGTTGTAAATACCTGGAAATAAACTTTTGTATACATTGGTCAGGAATAAAATGCAGAGAACAAAGAAAATTGAATTTGTGATTTTATTACATGCAGGGGAAAGTTAATGATAAAAATAATTGAACGAGAAAAAGAAATGTAAGTTTATATTTTAAGACGAAGATAGAAAAAAGATGGCCGCTGGGTACATTCGAGATGGAAATATATAGAAAAAGTTTTTTTTTTTTTTTCTTCCAAATAAAAATAGGAGGTTGACAAAAAACAAGAAGAGAGAAATAAAGTGAATGAAAGAACAAAAGAAAGAATGAATAAATGAAGCAAACATCGGAGGAATAAACATAAAGAAAAAATGAAGGAAAGACATGTGAACGAACAAAAGAAGAATGAACGAATGAGAAAAACAAGAATGAGGCAAAAAGAAATGAGGAGAATGAAAGAGAAGAAGATAGAACGAATATTGAATGATCGAACAAACGAAAGAAAGAAAGAAAGGAAGGAAGAAAGACAGAAAGGCGAAGGAACTAACGCAAGAAAGAATGAATGGGTCAAAGAAAGAAAGAAAGAAAGAAAGAAAGAAAGAAAGAGAGAGAGAGAGAAAGAAAGAAAGAAAGAAAGAAAGAAAGAAAAAAGAAAGAGAGAAAGAAAGAAAGACAGAAAGGCGAAGGAACTAACGCAAGAAAGAACGAATGGGTCAAAGAAAGAAAGAAAGAAAGAAAGAAAGAAAGAAAGAAAGAAAGAAAGAAATAAATAAAAAAGAAAGAAAGAAAGAAAGAAAGAAAGAAAAAAGAAAGAGAGAAAGAAAGAAAGACAGAAAGGCGAAGGAACTAACGCAAGAAAGAACGAATGGGTCAAAGAAAGAAAGAAAGAAAGAAAAAAGAAAGAGAGAAAGAAAGAAAGACAGAAAGAAAGAAAGAAAAAAGAAAGAGAGAAAGAAAGAAAGACAGAAAGGCGAAGGAACTAACGCAAGAAAGAACGAATGGGTCAAAGAAAGAAAGAAAGAAAGAAAGAAAAAAGAAAGAGAGAAAGAAAGAAAGAAAGAAAAAAGAAAGAGAGAAAGAAAGAAAGAAAGAAAGGCGAAGGAACTAACGCAAGAAACAACGAATGGGTCAAAGAAAGAAAGAAAGAAAGAAAGAAAGAAACAAAGAAAGAAAGAAAGAAAGAAAGAAGAAAGAAAGAAAGAAAAAAGAAAGAGAGAAAGAAAGACAGAAAGGCGAAGGAACTAACGCAAGAAACAACGAATGGGTCAAAGAAAGAAAGAAAGAAAGAAAGAAAGAAAGAAAGAAAGAAAGAAAAAAGAAAGAGAGAAAGAAAGAAAAAAGAAAGAGAGAAAGAAAGACAGAAAGGCGAAGGAACTAACGCAAGAAACAACGAATGGGTCAAAGAAAGAAAGAAAGAAAGAAAGAAAGAAAGAAAAAAGAAAGAAAGAAAGAAAAAAGAAAGACAGAAAGAAAGAAAGACAGAAAGGCGAAGGAACTAACGCAAGAAAGAACGAATGGGTCAAAGAAAGAAAGAAAGAAAGAAAGAAAGAAAGAAAGAGAGAAAGAAAGAAAGAAAGAAAGAAAGAGAGAAAGAAAGAAAGACAGAAAGGCGAAGGAACTAACGCAAGAAAGAACGAATGGGTCAAAGAAAGAAAGAAAGAAAGAAAGAAAAAAGAAAGAGATAAAGAAAGAAAGAAAGAAAAAAGAAAGAGAGAAAGAAAGAAAGAAAGACAGAAAGGCGAAGGAACTAACGCAAGAAACAACGAATGGGTCAAAGAAAGAAAGAAAGAAAGAAAGAAAGAAAGAAAGAAAGAGAGAAAGAAAGAAAGAAAGAATGGCGAATGAACGAAATGAACAGACGCAAAAAATAACGGGACAATGAATAAACAATAAAGAATGAAAGAAAGAAAACGACGGAATGAATGAAAGATAAGAAATAGAAAAGTGAAAGAAACAAAACGAAGAAAGAATTTCGTAAATGGAAGAGAATTCGGCGCTCAGGATCTGTGAAATCTGCTAGAAAAAGAATGGCGTCAAAAATATGAAAAAAAATTATTTTCCTTACTACTTAGTGTGACACAAGGCAACAATCATGTGGAACTATACCATAAGTGATCTGTCAGTCTGTTAACCACTGTCTAAGGAAGGAACCTGGTTCTATCATGAAATCTACGCTTTCGTTAACTTTTTTTCAGTCTGGCAAATGGTCAAATAAACAGAGCGCCAATCAGTCCCGGCCTAGCATCTCGGCTTCAATCCTTTTCCTACCGTCGTAACTTAGCGTCCCTTCCCCTTTTCTGTAAATATTTCCATGCTAATTATTCCGATGAACATTCCTCTTTGGTAAATCCCAAATTAGATCCTTAGCTACTGTTTATAGTCGTCGACACAATCTAGTTAGAATTAGCAGGGAAAACGGCATGTGAAGCTTTTCGTGACTACTTTCAGGATCTGTACACCAGGGAGACGTGTTTGAACACCGCTCACTCTGACACCTATTTGGCCGACTTTTCTCGCCCGAAGCGGTTGGATACGAGGGTCCCATCACAAAATCAGAAATCTGGAAAGCGTTCTTGTTCCACGGAACTGGTTTACAGCAACATGATGAAACAGGGGTCTGTACGTCAACGTTTCACCAAGATGGCACGCAAGAACAAAAAAAGTGGGGATGAGATAGACAGCTTACGGCCTTAGACGATGTTAAATGCAGAATTGAGGATTTTAGCCAAGATCTTAACCAGCCAGGCGGTCTTCTCTAGTCTGATTGGCTCCGAACAGACTTGTTCTGTGAAGGGCAGGACTATTCAGAACAACCGTCATTGATCATCGAGCAAGTCGACAGTGAAGTTGCATTGATTAATTTAGATCAGTTCAACGCATTAGAGAGGGTTGATCATCGTTTTCTGGAAGCTCTCCTTTCTGCTGCCGATCTTGGGCCGTACTTTCGCACCTGGATCCTAATTCTGTATGTATCCCCTGGTGCACTGGTGGAAGTGAAAGGGGTTCGATCGAGTCCTTTCGTATTGTCTCGCTCCATTCGTCAAGGTTGTCAATGCAACTTCAGTCGTCATCTTCTGTTACCTTGAAACCTGGTTTCTCTGTTCTCTCTTACCCATCAATAACGTTTTATTAGTTTCAATCACGCCCAGTAACCCCTTGCGTCTTAGTGATTTTATCGCCTTGCTTGAGCCCATTGGTTGATTGTGCGAAAAAATATTAATATTACCGGCGACAAGTGACTATTTTGCAAGCAAGGACTTCGTCACAAAACTGAGATAGTTGCGCGTGCGCACACACATACATACACCAAAATAGTTGGGCACCTCGACGTGGTGTAATGGTTAGAAACTTGTCTTGCGAAATCAATTACGACTGAGTAGTGAGTTCGATCCTCACTGGGTGTTCCATACTTTCGGCCTTGTGCCACATCTAAGCTATGCTTAGAAAATCACTACACCGAGATAGTTGTGCGCACACACACAACACACACAGAGTGAGAAATATTAGGTTGGTGCAAAAATATGTCGTTTTTTAACATATATTACTATGTGAGAAAACGATATTATTTTTGCACCAACCTAATAAATATTGTTTCATTCATTTTGTTTAAACGGCATATCTACACCTCTATGGGTCATTTAATGCCGAAATCTAAATATGTTATACACAATTTTATGGCTTCAGCTAAATATATTTTGAACGGAATTGCATGATTTCAACTATAGACAAAAAGGATAGCTGGTCATTTTGCTGTAAATATGTATTGTTGGTAATTTTCTTATCAATAGGTATTGCTAGTAATTTTACTATAAAAATGTATTTTTATACTTTCATAGTGTTTTGTTTTTGTTTGGAGGTTCACTATTTGACCATGCTTAGAACTCTGACAGGTGCTACCACTCTGAGTCAGGGTAGATCAGGGAACAACAGCAATTAAGAGGTGGTTTCACGCGCCTAAAAACCTCAAATCTCCAGATCATAGCCCTTGCTGCCAGATGTAGTTTATCGTCATACCCAGAACTCTAGATAGATAAAAAGTAAAGCAAATAGAATTCAATATATAAATATAAACAGACTAGATACGTAGTTACAGATGAACACACTCCGATAGATAGATAGGTAGATAGATAGATAGATAGATAGATAGATAGATAGATAGATAGATAGATAGATAATATTAAACAGATAAGGGAAAGAAACTTGTTGTAACCTTCCTTGTGGAGTAGAGAATTTGTAAAAATCGGAAGATCGAATTTTAGAACCCGACGAAATGTACAGTTGTCATTTATTTCTGGTTCGGTGTAGAAATCCTCCACTGGGGACGCATCCGTCTTGTCCGATTGATAGCCTCTGACGATAGTGATAATGGGCCATAAAAGGGTGTTCTACGCTGTTCTAAGAAGCCAAATTTGTCTTTTTAGTATTCCGCAATAGATAGATAGATAGATAGATAGATAGATAGATAGATAGATATGAACAGAGTGAGATAGATAGATATGAACAGTGACATAGATATGAACAGTGAGATAGATAGATAGATAGATAGATAGATAGAAACAGAGTGAGATAGATAGATAGATAGATAGATAGATAGATAGATAGATAGATAGATATTTCTCAAGTTTTTTTTATGTGTCTAGCGACTATAAATTTGACAGCTTCCAGACTGACGCTTTGTGGGTCTTTATCTTCTGAGAGTCCAGTCTGTTCAGTTATATAATTTATCTTCCCTACCTTCTCATGCGCGTGTGTGTGTGTGTGCGTGTGTGTGCGCACGCGTGCACTCGCAAGCGCGCGCGCACACACACACACACACACACACACACAAACACAAACACACAAACACAAACACACACACAGATTTTAGCTTCATTGACTTTCTTACAGTTTATCAACCTTTTGCAGGTTATTTAAAGTCAGTATATCTTTTACTTTGTAAGGAGATTTACTTAACCCCCGCGGCACTGAGTCAGGTTGTGATACAAGGTCAGTTTTTAACATGGGGACCCATGTGTTTCCACTCGGGCCGCTTATCTAAGCTGGTCTTAGCTGACCATAGTTTGTCCAAGCTGGTCAGAGCTCGTCTAAACTAATCATAGCCATGATACCACCTGTGCCAATGTAAGAATATTTTGAAGATCACATATGATTCTGAAAGGCCTTTATATATGAGAACAGCGGCCAAAAATAAAGTCATCTATGAGTATAGTGCCAAGTTCTTAAATGTTTGTAGCAGCAAATTTTTATATAAAATACTAAATTAAAATATTATAATTAAAAATCTTTTTCTTTTTTAAAAATAAAATTACAAAGTTACCTCCCTTATATAACTGAACATTTGAATTTGAAACGCTGTAGTGTAAACGAACGGTGAAATTGGATTTTGGAGCCATTGTATACATACCAACATATATATTAACCCCCTGAAAATGGCCTCAGATGACATTGAAAATACTTGGGAAAATAATAATTATTTGAAAGAAAATTTTGGTATTTTTCTTGATAAATGTTCTACAGGCTCCAAGAAATTTAATTCGTGTACTTGAAAGGATTAAAACTAAAATAAATAGGCATAATATGTCTAAATTATTTAATCCAAATCTAATTGAATGAAAATATACTACCTAAATATACATATTTTAAACTCTCTCTCTATCTCTCTCTATCTCTCTTTCTCTTATCTATCTATCTATCTATCTATCTATCTATCTATATATATATATATATATATATATATATATATATATATATATATGTTTCATAGTAAAAAAGGAAGATCAGTAAGATATGTAATCCAGTGTCCTTATTGATATTTTTATTTTTACAAAACTGTTCAATGTAAATTTACAGAGCGTTATAAATTAATTGATTTAAAAATATGGTTTCATCGCTTATTTTTAAATCAGTTAATTCATAATAAATAAATATATATATATATATATATATATATATATATATATATATATATATATATTAAACCACTTAAATAGAGCTCACACCGTTGCGATTGGCTGTTGGTAATCTTCCAATCAAATGCGTGTCAGAGGTTGTAGTTGGCCTAATATAAGTCAGTGTCTACAGGCTGTCAGATTAGATTGGGGGGGGGGCGCATCAGAGACTGATCAGCACTGATGGGGTCGACTTGGTGAGGGGATATAATGTTTCAAAGACCCGATTCAGAACATTACTTACGATGCCCTCTAGCGCTAAAGAGCGTATATTCAAAGTATATATATATATATATATATATATATATATATATATATATATATATATATATAAGCAACTACTAAGAGAGAACTCAATGCCATATTAATTAACAGATATTTAATATATTTTGATGAAAATTACGGTGACGAATGACTGACAATGATTAACAGTTTATGCGTTTTCACGCAATCACACACACACACACACACACACACACACACACACAGATGTGATACATCGAAACAGTGGATGACATATACGCCCGGGAAAATTTAATTCCGGTCGAACACTGTTGAGGAAAAGCGCGAATTTGTCGCCAATGGCTATTACTGCTAATACTGCAAAGCTCTTCTATGAATTGAGCCCTTTTGGTTATTGGTGTGTTTATTTGAAGAATAAGTACTTAAAAATCCGCCTTCTTGTGTACCGGGAGCTGATAGCTCAGGAGTAAAATCTCTGATGTCAAATCAGTCGGGTTTCGATCCCGACTTGAGGCAATCCGATGTCTAGCCACACTGATGAGCTGTGATAGAGCGGAACAGTCTGTCTGGTCTGTGGATTTTTATTCATATATATATATATACATACATACATACATATATATATATATATATATATATATATATATATATATATATATATATATATATATATAAAATATGTGGTGCAGTTCAATTTATATTACAATGAATCATTCATACAAAAGTAAAATAGTAAAGTTAATGATATAAAATAGCGAAATCCCTTCGCTAACAAAATTTTAAAGAAGTATTAACCTACAAATCACTCGATGAGTGTTATGATCCTTGTTTTTTTTTTAATTATGAGCTGTATTAGGTCTTTCTCATATACGCAAGTACTTTCGACTGTACATTCAGTCATCTTCAGGCATGGAAATTATTTTGTTTTTGGTAAAATTCAGGTAGCATTCAAGACGTAAGATATAATGCGAATCGAAATGTTTTATTTATTTATCTATTTATTTATTTTTATTTTTTATTTATTTATTTATTTATTGGGGGGAAATGTGTTATTGTTAACGGATACAAACATCTGGAGTGTACAGTCGCAACGCTAAGGTGCTTTTTTTACTAATTTGGCAATTTGAGAATTTTTTTGTTGTAGGAGTTTATCAGTCAATGAACTAAATTGTTCAATAAATAGAGTAATGTCTCAGCAACTTTACTAATCTACTTTTCATATGAATGATTCATTGTAATATATATATATATATATATATATATATATATATATGAGATAACGATATATATATTTATATATATATATAAAACAATACTGTGGAGGGAGGGTATGACAAAGTGGAAAAAAAAATAAAATTAAGAATTACCAGCACCCCTCATTCGTGTGCATATGTTGCCGCACCAACATAATGCCTTCAGTCCGATAATGTCCTAAAAAACGAAACGCGTCCCATAAAAATTTTTTACACTTTGACATACAAATACATTTTTCTTCTTTCTTTCTTTTTTTTTTTCGTTCATTACCTATTCTTTGTTTTCTGCCGATGTTTTCTCAAGCTGTCTGACCAGTCGTATGCGTACCCTGTCTACACGCAAGACACATTTTTGGCCAATTAAATTCAAAGAAATAGGAAAAAAAGAATTTTGAAATGTTTGTTTGTGATTTCAATCCCGATATCCAGCATATCATCCAAAAACTGGTAAAATATAATAAAAATAAATAAATACATATACCTTGACGTTTGAATTTAACTTGTTAGGTTGATACTTGTTACCTAGATATATTATTTTGGACACAGAAATGAACACTGAATGGTGGTTTTCATTTTCAAGCGATCATTAGACCATGTATTACTAATCTGTGTAGGTTTTCTATGGGGCTTATAAGAAGACGGGAAGGGGCAAATTTTCCTTATTTTCTTTTTTTAGGGATAATGTTTTAGATACTTTATCTTAATTAATTATTTATTCTGTTACTTTTACCTTTATTTTATTTAATTATTCTTATATAGGAATAAAGTGTTGCTTCCGACACTTGAATTTGAACATAGATTGCCAGTGAGCAAACACAGGCGTTTCTTTTATTGAATTAAGAAGACCATGTGACCATAGAGGAAACGCATAAGTAGGGAGTGGCGTGACATCCAAATGATTTGCATTTCTACTCCATCCTGTATTACTATTCGGATCTCCATTTCGAGTCTATCCTCTATTACTATACGGACCGCTGTTCTCTACTCTATTCTCTGTATTATTTCTCTATTCGGATCACTATACGGGTTACTTTACGAGCGAGTATTATCGAACAATTAGAGTGAATGATATTCGACGGCGTCTGGTACCAGTATTGTTCAACGGCGTTACTATAGTTGTATCTGCGATTACAAAGTCTCTACTACAACGAGCATTACGAAAGTGACAACTAGTATTTGTTGTCATCACAAAAGTGGCAACGGATGTTCGTTGACATCACAAAAATTATTTATTTGTTCAATTTTATCTGTTTTTTTTTTTTTAATTTTCTGTATACTTTCTTCGATTCTAAATTTCGGCTTTTGAAATAGTTGATAAGATTTTTGAAATAGTTGATTACATTTTTGAAATAGTTGATAAGATTTGGCGTACGAGTCACTGTTTGCTTAGACTTAGCTTTGATTTGCTTGTAGGTAGCGTAGTAGGAGTAATAACATATGGTTTGATGATCGCTTAATGTATGAAACTGACAATCATTATGCGCGATTGATTTTTATGTCCGCGTTGTTTATGCCTACAAACGCTGTGTACTTAATATTTCGCACTATTCACCCATAAATATAGCAAATACTAACCGGCATAATTGCAATAGAAAGATACTTTATTCTGAGAGTCTGTCTTCTGCTAAGTCTGAGAAATTCATCTTTGGCAAAGAATCCTGTCTTTGGGTAACAAGCGCGTGGAGAGATGAGTCACTTGCTAGGGAGGAGGGGAGGGGAACTATCGAGACTTGGACAAATGGTTTCCTCGCTTCTTGCCTTCTTGTGGCGTCAAACTCTCTTTTTCTGCGAATATTTATAGGACATGTGACCTTTTCAAACATGGTAGCGATCCAGAGCTATTCTGGTGATAATGAATGAAAATGAGTATCAAGAATGAAAGAAAGAAAGAATGAAAGAAAGAAAAAAAAATGCGGAGTGGGGAGGAAAAAGAAAAATCGCCTGTACACAAAACGATTTTGCCTTTTTCTTTTTCTTCAATCGAAAGGCTGTTTACAGAAATATTAACTCCCGTCCCGAGTCTACCACGCGCATGCGCAGACATTAAAATTCAACATGTATACGTTACATGACAGACATACACACATATACACATCACTCTCTCTCTCTCTCTCTATATATATATATATATATAATCTATTCTATAATATAAAACAAAATGTACATTTATATATATTTATCAGTAATGCAGCCTGATCTACTCTACTTATTAATAAAATATTCTGATGCCTCCTCTTAGTTAAGATTAGTAATTTAACATGTAGTAGTAAGACCCTCTGTCTTTTCTACAAATATTTTCATGACAACTGCTGTGACAAGCTACTTTCACTGATGCCCCAACTGCATGAATTTAAGCGTGCTACTAGGTTGGTATATCGCTCCCACTCTTTCATTGTCGAAACAGTTAAATGTAACTGTCTCTTCTAATCCAACAGCTCCTTCTCTCGCACTTCCCAACAGTGGAACGCCCTTCCTCTTACTTGCTTCCCTGATAACTATAATCTTCAAAAATTTAAAAATAATGTCAATCGACAGCTTCTAATGCCTTGATACCTGTTCTTTTTTTTTATCTTTTCCCCCTATACCCAATCTTTTCTCTTACTTTAACTCTCCGTAACCTCTTGCGTAATAGAGGCACTCCCGTCTTGCTTGGGGTGAAATTCTTATAGATATAAAAAAGATGAGCGAAATAAAAGCTGCCATAAAAACAATAACAATTGACAATGCTTCATCTAAGAAAGTAAGAAAACTTTAAACAACTACTACTAAGTGTAAAAGCAATATGTTAATATAACAGTGGACATTGAAGGGCGGCTAGCCAAACAATGTTGCAGACACATGCTCAGGCACATTTGTGTTTGTTCAACACCCATAGAGACCACTATGCTGGGCGGACCTTAGTTTCTGGGAGAGTGAACATTAGTCTGAAAAAGCAAGCACACTCAAATCCTAGGCTTTGTGACTTTGAGTTAGCACAACCACCGACGGCCCCCAAGTACACCCAATTTTACTCACAAGGCTGGTATGGTTTTCAGGTACTTACTGCTTACGGGAGTCGATTCGGTAGACCGATAACATCAAGTCGACCCTGGTGAGATTTGAACTCAGAGTCATAGTCAGAAAGCTAATGTTCCTAACGATATATATATATATATATATATATATATATATATATATATATATATATATATATATATATCATAATTAATTAAATCATCGAATGTAGAAGAAACCTCAACAGAATGCAGAAAGCACTGTCCGCCGTTTCGTCCTATATTTGGCACTCATCAGCAGTGCGCATCCACTACCGAGAATTGAAACCCGAACAGCTACTATAAGAGGCAAACGCCATACCAACGGTTCTTAATGACAAAGAGGTAACGGAATTAAACTCGATATAGCGCCGCTTGGTCACAAATTTCGTGGTGGAACTTCTCCGAGTTACTCTTTTACCCATAAGACTGCCTCCCCCGAGCTATGACTACCCTCCCCATGCCGCTCACTCCAGAGGATTAGAAGCCAGTTCAAGCAAGGATATAGAGAGAAATAACCCATGGGGAAGGTATGAATTTACCTCTTCTCCCCCCTAGTTATGGGTTAATTAGTAGAATTTATATCAGTAAAAATCATTATGTCCAAAAAATTCTTAGAATCTCAAAGTATTCCCGGCCTTGAAATAACCTGCAAAAGGTTGACAAATCATAAAAAATATCAATCATACATCATTGATAAATTCATTTTCTGATTTTTAAACTTTTCAAAGAATTTTTTAGGTGGGATGGTTGATGGAAGCAAATGCATAAACGGTGGTTGATAATAATTATTTATTTTAAATAAAAATTTATATATATATTTATTAATTTATGTAATTTTGTATGTTTTAATTAAATTTTTTATGTTTATTCTTTATTTAAAAGATATATTTTTATGAAAGAAGTGTTTTTATACTCAGAATTGTTAAGTCGAGACAACTCTGTAAAAAAAATCAGGAATCGATTTCACACTATATCGATGAGCAGGAGCCCCGTTCTAAAATGAATGCTATCCTATAAAAATATCCTCCACCCACCCACAAAAAATATCCGTTTTTTTTGTTTGTTTTATTTTTACAAATGGACAAGTTTAATTAAGGGGTGTAGAAATTTAACATAATGCAGAAATTTTCATTAGTTTTAATTTTCTAAGGAAGGTTATATCGACCACTTACCGGCCGGTACGTACGCAGACATTTATATAATAAATGCGAATGTCAGTGTGTCACACTTTTTCAATTAAAGGCACACAATTCTCTAACTTTCAATAGGTCATCTTCTTTTTCTTTTATATAATAAATGCGAAGGTCAGTGAGTCACACTTCTTCAATTAAAAGGACACACTTTCTAACTTTCAATAGCTCATCTTCTTTTTCTTTTATATAATAAATGCGAAGGTCAGTGTGTCACACTCTATCAACTTTACTCCTAGATGCCGTAACCCAACATATGATACCATTTGGGAAACAGGGCGACTACGTGAGCAAATAAAAAACATTCACAGATTGTTTGAGATAACGATATATATATATATATATATATATATATATATATATATATATATATATATATGTCAGAACAATAAAAAGTGAAAAAAAAGCGTTTTCGTGTGAAGTATTTTGTCCTTTGAGACTTCATCAGTCTAAATTTGTTACGTTGGTGGCAATTGCACATGTACGCGAACGAGGGATGCTGGGATGTTTTTTTTTTTAAATGAACAAGACACTCCCGAAAGGGAGTACTTTGAGGAGGGGTGGGGTCAACGGTTTGGTTTGTTTTATTTTCTTTTTACGGCATATCAACATCTCAATGGGCTACTGAATGACGACAAGATTTTTGTTGCTGGCAATATTTTTTTGATCTATCTATCTATCTATCTATCTATCTATCTATCTATCTATCTATCTTGGCCTCTTCATGTCTATCTGTCTTTTTTGTCCCTTCATATCTATCTATTAGGTTGGTGCAAAAATAATGTCGTTTTTGACGTATTATTTAACGTCAAAAAACGATATTATTTTTGCACCAACCTCATGTCTATCTATCTATCTATCTATCTCAGTATATATTGGTTTGGTTTGTTTCACGACATATCACCCTCAATGGATTATTTAATGATGACAAGATTTTTATTGCTGGTAATACTTTTATCTATCTATCTATCTATCTATCTATCTATCTATCTATCTATCTATCTATTCAAGTCTGTTCATTTTCTATCTATCAATTTTTCTATCTATCTGCTCAGTCTATCCATGTCTATTTATCCCAGTCTGTTCTTATCTATCTATCTATCTATCTATCTATCTATCTATCTATCTATCTATCTATCTCAGTATATATTGGTTTGGTTTATTTTGTTTTACTGGCTTATTTAATGATGAGAAGATTTTTTATTACTGACAATATTTTTCCTCAAAAATGTATTGCTGCTATAGAAACCTGGTTTTACACGTTCATAGTGTTTAGGGCTTAAGTATTTGCCCATAGCTGGGACACTAACAGGTGCTACCTCTCCGGGTCAGGGTGGACCTGGGAACATCAGCAATTAAGAGGTGGTTCCATGCTCCTCAAAACAATATGATCAGAGGCCTTGCTGTTGGACACAGGTTATCGTCTTACCCAGGACGCGGACGTAGTTTTTCGTCATACCCAGGACGCAGATGTAGTTTATCGTCTTACCCAAGACGTGGATGTAGTTTATCGTGATACCCAAGACGCGGATGTAGTTTATCGTGATACCCAGGACGCGGATGTAGTTTATCATGATACCCAGGACGCGGACGTAGTTTATCGTCTTACCCAAGACGCGGAAGTAGTTTATGGTCTCACCCAGGACGGGTATGTAGTTTATAGTCTTACCCAGGACGCGGGCGTAGTTTATCCTCTTACGCAGGACGCGGATGAAGTTTATCGTCATACCCAGGACGCAGTTTATCGTCTTACCCAAGACGCAGATGTAGTTTATAGTCTTACCCAGGACGCGGGCGTAGTTTATCCTCTTACGCAGGACGCGGATGAAGTTTATTGTTATACCCAGGACGCGGTCGTAGTTTATCGTCTTACCCAGGACACGAATATATTTTATAGTCTTACCCAGGACGCGGACGTAGTTTATCATTTCCTACTCCATTATTACCGAATTAAATTTATATTTCTTTCCTTGAGCCTCTGCCATTAGCCTCGAGCGATTCTCCTTGATATTTAATACTCTTGTCAGACATGGAAGTGTCCAGTGTTAGTACTAAGTGCCCCATATTTGTGGCTTTATGCCAGATACAGGAGCAAGGGAAATAATAAGATTATTGTTTGAAAATAAATTCCGATTAAATTCTTTGGGTCTCCAGTGATTAATTGTGCCAATAGTAAAACGGTAAGTTTGGAAAGCAGTGAATAAAAAAAAAGGGAGTTATGTTTCCTTATTTGTCACAATTGGCTAACTCGTCGACAGATGGCGCCAGATCGCCTGAAAGACGTACACTTGATATACATTCGAATTTTCTGATAGAGGCAGTAAGAATAGAGAGAGAGAGAGAGAGAGAGAGAGAGAGAGAGAGAGAGAGAGAGATGGAGAGAGGAAAAGTAAGAGAAAGGTAGCGAGAAAGAGAGAAAAGGGGGAGAGTAAGTGAGGGAGAGAGGGAGAGAGTAAGATAAAGCTATAGAGAAAAAAAGAGAGAAAATAATGGGTGTGGGGAAAAGTAAGAATAAAAAGGAATAATGGCAAATAAACGTAAACATTACCGAAGACTAGATAGCTGAGTGGCAGGTGAAAATTCA
>OZ010604.1:77751236-77866236 GCA_963932145.1 Acanthosepion lycidas | reverse complement strand
TCTATCTATCTATCTATCTATCTATCTATCTATCTATCTATCTACTATCTATCTATCTATCTATCTCGTCTGTTATTATGTATCTATGTATCCATCTATCTCGTCTGTTGGTATACCTTTCTCTCCACATTTATCTATCTATCGTTCATATCTATCTATCTATCTATCTATCTATCTATCTATCTATCTATCTCAGTCTGTTCATATCTGTCTGTTTATCTGTCAGTGTGTTCAGAGGTATCTATCTATCTATCTATCTATCTATCTCGTCTGTTATTATGTATCTATGTATCCATCTATCTTGTCTGTTGGTATACCTTTCTCTCCACATTTATCTATCTATCGTTCATATCTATCTATCTATCTATCTATCTATCTATCTATCTATCTATCTCGTCTGTTATTATGTATCTATGTATCCATCTATCTCGTCTGTTGGTATACATTTCTCTCCACATTTATCTATCTATCTATCTATCTATCTATCTATCTATCTATCTATCTATCTCAGTCTGTTCATATCTGTCTGTTTATCTGTCAGTGTGTTCAGAGGTATCTATCTATCTATCTATCTATCTATCTATCTATCTACTATCTATCTATCTATCTATCTATCTATCTCGTCTGTTATTATGTATCTATGTATCCATCTATCTTGTCTGTTGGTATACCTTTCTCTCCACATTTATCTATCTATCGTTCATATCTATCTATCTATCTATCTATCTATCTCAGTCTGTTCATATCTGTCTGTTTATCTGTCAGTGTGTTCAGAGGTATCTATCTATCTATCTATCTATCTATCTATCTATCTATCTATCTATCTATCTATCTCGTCTGTTATTATGTATCTATGTATCCATCTATCTTGTCTGTTGGTATACCTTTCTCTCCACATTTATCTATCTATCGTTCATATCTATCTATCTATCTATCTATCTATCTATCTATCTATCTATCTATCTATCTATCTATCTCAGTCTGTTCATATCTGTCTGTTTATCTGTCAGTGTGTTCAGAGGTATCTATCTATCTATCTATCTATCTCCCGACCCCTGTTTAAATGTACATCTAGATTCTTAGTATTTCTCCCCGGGAAATAAAGAAACCCCTCACTCCCAACAAATCCCCACTTCTTTATTTCTATATGTTCTACAGTGTTCATGGAATTTCCGGTCTTATAACCTCTTTTCAGCATTTAGATAACGAATCCACGTCATCCTCACTCCAAACAACCCAGACTCAAATTAATTGTTCACCTCATTTTTTTAAAAAATTCATTTTTGTCTCTCCTTCTGGACATTCCTTACGCCCCCCACCCCCTCTCTCTCTCTCTCTCTGTGTCTCACTCTCCCTCTGACGTATTAATTAACTCTAAGCTTTTAGCGGTCAGCTGAAAAGGGGAAGGAGTGCATGTCGAATTAGCCAAGGGGACATAACTCATTGGCTCTCTGAGTGTTTGTTTCACTGACAATAGCGACCTTTCATTCTCTCAACAGATAATAGAAAACTATCCTTGTCCATGTAGAATTTTGTTGCATTTGGGGATTATATTTTTATTTTGGGAATCTTTTCTTCTGGGTTGTGTACGTGAAGGTGAAGTTTAAGTGAGACAACCTGTGACGAAAAGAAAGAAAAAATGGCAAAATACAAAGAGTATTGTGTAATCAATGAGAAAATAAATACTCCAATTATTCGTGTATAATACGTATTTTTATCCTAATTTTGAAGCCTCAAATTTAGATGTGCGTATTATATACGAGAGTTACATATTTTTCTGGTCATACACATCACCATATTCGGGACAATATGACTCATATTCGTCAAAATACCTAACGTATAACTCTTTCATTAATACTAGATTTTTCAAGTATTCATATAACCTATTAAACATTTAATTATT
This sequence comes from Acanthosepion lycidas, assembly GCA_963932145.1. Lineage (NCBI taxonomy): Eukaryota > Metazoa > Mollusca > Cephalopoda > Sepiida > Sepiidae > Acanthosepion > Acanthosepion lycidas. The sequence continues at coordinate 77,864,333 of OZ010604.1, read as the reverse complement.
ACCCTTCCCCCAAATAGACGTTGCAGGGGAAAAGGTACTAGTTACTCTACCAATGTTTGCTTCTATATTATTTAAATTTTCTAAAACGGAAACTATACTAATATGCAAAAATTTGGGGCAAACGACAAACATTATACACCTTTATTTTTTCAAGAACTGGCTTAAAAGTCGCACCCCATGCGGACTTTTAAACTAACTCCTGCAGTTTTGTTTTCCATCCAAGCGAGGTAGCATCTTTTGCCCTAAATGAGGTCATTGCAAAACAGTTAATGTAAATTCCGATGTTCTGGTTGGAGTGTTTCGATTTAGTTGAGTTACCATCCAGAAGTGATAGCAATGGCTATGGAAGAACTGGTAGATCTTCCAGCTGTATTTTTCCTTTGTTAGAGTACATCCCGTCTGGGTTATCCTTAAATCTGAGAGCATTACAATTCTTACAGAGAATAACTATTGATCTAATAGATATCTTTGGACGATTTGAATAGTCACTGTCACAGTTGTATTGAAAAGCTAGCTTGGACAGGCTCCAAAAAGAATCTGTACTCCTTTCAGCATGACTGAGGTTAACCTGTCTGGCATATCTTTCACCAGGTGTCTCCAAAGATCTTGCTTCTCTCTGGTTTGCAGTATCAGTTTCTCTTCTTGTCATCCTCTCTACCTCTTGATTCTTGCAGCATCATCTTCTCTCCTTGTTTGACTCTATTCTAATTTTTCAGATGATCTTAATCTTCTATGGATTGCTTCATTTGACTTTGTACTATTTCATGGCGTTTTGAAGAAATAACTTTGAATTCCTCAATTCACTGAATGGAACTTTAAAATCTCACTTTAGCTCTAATTTAGGCTATAAGGCCAATTTGGCTCAAAATTCTAATTTAGATCAAAAACTGTGCTTCAAATCACAAACTATGTGAAACTTCTATCAAGTTGAATTCTTCAAATCCCAAAGTCTCTGCAATTTCAAAACCTTATGTCATGAAACCGCACATTTTAACTCTGATTTCTTGGACTTTTGAATACATAAAATTGATTTTCTTAATCCACAAAGTTTTGGAGATATTTTAAACTGAATTTAAAACAATAAAATTTATATTCACAATGTTTTGTGTTACTTTAAACTCTATATAAATTAAAAACTTTTAAAATCACTAATTTTTTTTTTTTTTTTTTTTTTTGTCTAGTTATTGTAAAATTTGAATTTTTAACTGTTTCCTTATCTAGACAAAAATTTCAATGCTGGATGTTCAAGCACCATATGAATGGCAGATTTTCAACCCTCGGATCATCTTGATTCCAAAAAGGTGAAATATGTCTATATAGAGCAAGTGTGGTTCGCAGTTAGAGGGTTATCATACACATAGGCAGACACACAGAATTTGCTGTTTGCTTATTTATTATTATTTTAATTTTAAACTAGCTTAAAAGTCGCTCTCCCTGCAGACTTTTAAGCTAACTCCTGCGGAGGTCTAATTGGACCTCCAGTCCAAAACTAAAGGGACCTCTGGTCCAGATTAGAATGCAGCAATGATAATATTATATATTTTGTGCCACTTTAAACTCAATATATATATATATATATATATATATATATATATATATATATATTTCAATTAAAAGGTGCAAATATAATTTATAAATTGATGTATCATTCATACAAAAAACAAATATAAAGGTTAATGATTTAAATGGCGAGAATACATCGTCGCAAACAATATAAATAAGATACATCAACCCCGAACCTGTATATGAATGATATGATCCCCGTTTATAAATTCCAGTTGCATAAGGTATTTTTAAATTTTACAAGCTTTCGTCTGTTCCTACAGATATCATCAGGTATGGAAGTAGATTTTGTTCTTGTTTTTACTTCTCTGTAATAAGAGGACAACGAAAATAGAGATGTAATCCGAAAAAATGCTATGAGAAATGTGTTATTGTTTTGGAACGTGAGGTCACAACGCTGAGTTTGAATTTAAATTTTAAGGTTCTGCGTTTTTGTACAAATATAGCAATAAGAGAATTCTTTTTTTACTGGTAGATTTTCCGTGAATATAGCATGAACTATATTGTTCAATAATTACAGTAATGTCACACTTATTATCCGAGAGTTGCACGTTGGATCAGTTATTTTAATTTCAATGAAAAGATGCAAATATAATTTATAAATTCATGAATCATTCATACATTTATTCATTTTTTCGGATTACATTTCTATTTTCGTTGTCCTCTTATTACCGAGAAGTAAAAACAAGAACAAAATCTACTTCCATACCTGATGATGTCTGTAGGAACAGACGAAAGCGTATAAAAATTAAAAAGACCTTATGCAACTGGAATTTATAAACGGGGATCATATCATTCATATACAGGTTCAGGGTTGATGTATCTTATTTAAATTGTTTGCGACGATGTATTCTCGCCATTTAAATCATTAACCTCTATATTTGTTTTTCGTATGAATGATTCCTGAATTTATAATATATATATATATATATATATATATATATATATATATAGATAGATAGATAGATAGATAGATAGATAGATAAATATTATCTCATGACTTGTAGGGGCAGCATGTGTACTGCAGCCGCAATGCAAGAGGTGTTTCTTGAGCAAGGTAGCCTGACGGAGCCCAACCCTCTCCTCTCCAGGCCGGTTTTGAATTCAGAGCTTTTCCTTTTCTTAAACCGGTTGCCATTCAAGCCTGTCCTGCTATTTGTCATAGCTAGGAGGAGAAGAGGATTCATATCTTCCCAACGGTTATCAGAACTATTAGGTTGGTACAAAAATAATGACGTTTTCTCACATAGTGACATATGTGAGAAAACGACATTATTTTTGCACCCAACCTAATAGAATTGAATTCGAACTCGGCTCAATCCGAGCAGCTACATATTACTCTACCGTGCCTCTCATAAATTAAAATATTTTAAAAATAACTATTTTTTTCAGTTATTTTAAAATACGAATTTTAAACTGTTTCCTCGTCATCTGGATACAAATCCCAATGTTACATGTACAAGTGCATTTTCAATCTCGTATTCACCATGATCCCAAAAAACGTATAATATACCTATCTGGAGCAAGTATGGCCCGAGTTGACGGACAGATAGGATTTGCCGTTTCTTGATTTAGATGTTTAGCAGTATCCTTTTATCATTAGTTTCGTGTGTGTTTACATTATTCCGATTGTGTTGTTATAATAATATAACTGGCGCAGCTACTCATAGTGATTTTCCAAGCGTAGCTTAGATGTGGCACAAGGCCGAAAGTATGCGGCACCCAGTGAGAATCGAACAATTGTTCTAGCGAGACAAGCTTGCTAACCATTAACACCGCCTCGAGGTGCCTGGCGCAGCTACTCATATCCGAGTATGCCAGTCTACAAGTGTGTGTTTAATACTCACAGAGCCCATCCGTGGTTTAAACGGCAACTATACAGAGCGGTCCTCATGGATAACGGCACGGATTGAAGAATCAGAGAGCCGAGTTCGAACTCCAGTCGAATCCATTACATTCACTTACGTGCTAATACCTTTGGGAAAGGTGTGAATCCTCTTCTTCTACCCCAGCTATTGGTAAATAGCAGGACAGACCGGGTTCTGTAGCCTTGGATGCCAACGGGTCTACTGCAGAAGAAATGGCAACCTACTGCGGTAAAAAAATCTGCCTCGTCAATCATGTATCGAAAGATAGATGATCGCATATGTGTGTATCACGCATGGCACATAACTGATGCAGAGCTGACCCTAGTTAAAGGAGAGAATGCGTTATCTAGCGTGATCAACAGTCTGGACAAGGTTAGCACGCTCAAACCCTCGGTCACGATGGCTTATGACTTCGTGTTAGGACAACCACCGACGCCTCCCAAGGGTTCCGTCAACACGTGGTATGGTTTTCAGGCACTTTCCAAAAGTGTCGCACGCTCCGATAACACCAAGGAGTGAGATTTGAACCAGGGTCTCATGGTCAGGTTGGTTTGTTTTGGTTTACGGCATATCAACCTCAATGGGTCATTTAATGCAGACAACTTTTTTTTTCCTGGTAATATTTTTGTTTTGTCAAGAATCTATTTCTGGTAATATTTTTTTCTTCAAAAAAAGTATAGCTGGTAATATTATTTTTTTAAAAAAAGTATAGCTGGTAACATTATTTTTTCAAAAACTTATAGCTGTTAATATTATTTTTTCAAAAACATATAGCCGGCAAGACTATTCTTTCAAAAACCTATAGCTGGTAATATTATCTTTCCAAAAATGTACAGTTGGCAACATTATTTTTTCAAAAACGTATTATCAGAGGCCTTGCTGTTGGACGTAGTTTATCGTCTTACCCAGGACTCGGATGTAGTTTATCGTCATACCCAGGACGCATCATAGTCAGAAATCGAGCGTTCTACTTGACCACGTGTGTTGTGTTGTCATAGGTGCCGATAACAGAAGGTACACGGCTTTAAGCCTTAAATTTATTAATACACGTGTAAGGTGTCTTGACAGTTCATTATAGTTAGCTTATTTTCTTATCCTAACATCATGACTAAAATCCATGCTGCTGTGATTTTAAGGGGGAAGCTGATCAAACATGAGATAGCCAAGCGACTAGAAATTTCCAGAAAAAAAGTGTTTAAACCATCAAAGAGACGTTTGTTACTACTGGAAGTGTTTTAAGTGCAAAGAAAATCGAAAGGTCACAAGAGTTAGACAAGAGACATGAAAAATTATGAGAGTCTCGGTAGGTAATCAAAAATTAGCGGTCAGTCTGTTTTTGGATTCATTTCATGATTTTCTTTGCGCCGCTCCCTGTAATTGATTTTCTAAATTTTCCGTTCCACTGAGAGTTTTTTCATGGGTGAAAATTTTCTTTCTATTAGGTTGGTGCAAAAATAATGACGTAATAATGTCGTTTTTTGACGTATTTTTAACGTCAAAAAACGACATTATTACGTCATTATTTTTGCACCAGCCTAATAGAAAGAAATACCAAATGAAACAGCAATCTTCTGTTTGGTTCACTCTTGCCTGTTCAGCCGCTAGAGCCCACTGGAATCACTTTTTTCGTTTATAACAACGTGGCTTTTCGGATTGTAACAAATACCTCACTATATCCGCTCGTAATGACCTTACGATTTTCTTTGCAATTAAAACACTTTCAGCGGCTCTTTGGCCTTGTATTATGTGAAAGACAGTAAAAAAAACAGTAGAGAACGATATAAGAGAATGCTTTTACTTATTCGCAATCAGCGGTTGGCGTAATGGTTATCGGTTGTAAAAATGGAAACGGGTTCAAATTGCTTTATGCTTTATATAAAAAAATAACAATATTCACAACTCTAAAATAATATCCTTTTTTGCATATATTATAATAGATACAAATCCCGTTTATTTTAAAAGTGTTGTAACATAGGGAAGGTTACTGAATAGAATAATCAAACAAAGGTTTTTAATGAACACTAATACTTAAGACAAGAACAACACAAATAAGATTCGCAAACAGCGCGTAGAAGAAGTAGTCAACTGTTAGAAGGGAATGAATCTCCACTGCCTTAGCCAGGTATTGAACTCTCACTCTTTGGATCCTGTCATTGGATTGAACTAACGCCTTTATCCACTGTGCCATGTAACCTTAAAGACCCATAGTGCAGTGGATAAAGGCGTTAGTTAGATCCAGTGACAGGACACAATGAGTTTGAGTTCAATACCCGGTTAAGGCAGTGGAGAACTTTCAGAGGGAAATTAACATGAGATAACTGATAACTGACATCCATTAAACATGGCAAGTGGAACTAGAACAGTCAACCCCAGTGAGCGAAATAAAGGGTTCAGTTCGGCATTCTAACCACCTGAAGAAGGCCGGAGCGTACAACGGCCGAAACGTTGTAATAAATATGGCGATAAAGATGGGGACAATAGTCCGAATAATGTAAATAGTGTACATAATACCTAATCTCAGAAATATAGACAGGAGATTAGAACGACATCTCTATTGCTTCAAGCCTCTTCTTCATCTGTGAGAAAATTATCAAGGAGCTCACATCAAAGGAGGAGATTAGATACACTATTTACACTATCCAGATTATTGTCCTCATTTTTGTTGTCATATTTATTACACCGTTTCGGCCGTTGTACGCTCTGGCCTTTTTAGGTTTGTTGGAATGTCGAACTGAACCCTTTATTTCACTCACTAGGGTAGACTGTTTTAGTTTCACGTGCCATGTTTAATGGATGTCAGTTATCTGCCTATTCACGTTCTCCTTAATCTTTTCCACGGTGTTTAAACGACGATTTTCGCATTAGGAAAAGTGATAAATCGGTGATAACGAAATCTGAACTGTAGTGCGGCCGAGTGGCCAGGAGGAATCTACCCTACTCGTATTGTGAATACAACGATCACACAATACAGAAGTTAATTAAACAGATTTTCACTGCCGACTGAGTAACCCCACTAAAGAGTTCCTGTTCCAGCATTTACAGTACGATTCTGTTTGATTGATTGCCAAGTTCTGTGAAGACCGAATAACTGGTTCTCGAGACATTCAGAAAAGCTGGATTACGTTCCGGATATGACGTATTTCCTCTTCCGTTGATTTTAGCCTCTTCCTGTTCTTTTTGCTACTCTTCTTCAATTTGTTCTTATCCGCCATTCTACATCTCCAATCCACCTTTTCTTCCCACCCGACTTTTATTTTTCCTCCTCCTCAAGAGCTCGTCCAACATCTTTCATTCTTCCTTTAGCCGACCAGAGTGAAAACGGTAATCAATTCATCTAGTTTTATTTAAATAACACGACATATCACCTATTCACGTTGTTTAGGCGTTGAGGGAATGGAAGGGTCTTTCTGTCAACTTCCTGTTATATTGATGTGCAATGCTAAGCGATCTGTTGGCCCTGACCGAATCATGGGACCCGAAGCTGCTGTAAATCAGAAAATGGTCCCTTCCATCATGACCGATATTCTGGGCACCATCAATTATCGCTATGCAAAGTGCGAGATATATTCTTAGTCAGCATAAATATTCACACAGTGATGTATACATTTGTTGATATCTGCAGTCGTTTCAGCGATACAGTGTGTCCAGCAAACCACGAAACTTCTTACGAGATTTCTCGAGATATTCATCTTCTTTTATTATTCAAGTTTTCTTAGGTGATTAAAATTTGGTCTTATTTACAAATTCTTCTTTGTACTGTGTTCGTTCAGGACATTAGCGATCATGGCTTTCCACAATTTGCTGTCCTTTGTAGCTTTTAATAAATTTTCTCTCTCCTAAATCCTGACTCAGCCTCGCTAGGTAAGCCATGCGTTGTTTTACTCTATCAATCTTGTCACAATCTATCCTGTGAGGAACAAATTTTCGAAACCTGCCTTCCACATTATGATGTTAAGTATAAGTCTCCTTCTTGTTTCTATTTTCTCTTCATCTTAATCGCTGCTCACCTGTTCGGTCTATTGTATTGTAAGCATCCTTCTGTAGGACTACATTTCTGTTGCTTCAAGTTTCTTCTTCATCTGTGATGAGATTGTCTAACATTCACTGCCAATAATCAATTCTTGGAATTCACAAAGTAGTCACTCATCTAGGTACTGAGCTGGCTCGACGTTACTTAACTTTAATCTTACACACACGCACACGTGCACACACACACACACACGTATATAATTAAGTAATTCATCGAGTCTAGAATAAACTCAATAGAATGCAGAAAGCACTTGGCGGTCGTTTCGTCCTATATTTGGGAATGATCAGTAGTGGGCATCCACTAACGAGAACTAAAACCCGGACAGTTACGTTATCACCTGTATAAACGTGCCTCGGTGGCGAAGAGGTAGCGAATTAGACTCGATATAGCGTCGCTCGATCACATATTCCGCGGTGGAACACACCGAGGCCCGTTGGTACAGTTGGCATGACGGCTGCCCGATACGTAACTGTCCGGGTTTCAATTCTTGGTAGTGGATGCACACTGCTGATGAGTCCCAAATATAGGACGAAACGGCCGTCCAGTATTGAACTCACACTCTTTGGGTCCCGTCACTGGATCTAACCAATGCCTATATCCACTGTGCCATGTGAGTTCAATACCCGGTTATGGCAGTGAAAAACTTGGAAAGGGGAAGTAACAGGAGATAACTGATAACTGATATCCATTAAGCATGACACATGAAACTAGAACAGTCTACCCAAGTGAGCGAAATAAAACGTTCAGTTCACATTCCAGCCTCCTGAAGAAGGTCAGGGCATAAAACGACCGAAACGTTGTAATAAATACGGCGACAAAGATGAGGACGATAGTCCGAATAGTGTAACTAATCTCCTCTTTTGATGTGAAATCCTTGATAATTTTCTCACAGATGAAGAAGAGACTTGAAGAATTACAGATGTCGTTTTACCAGACCAATGCTGAGAATAACATAGGCAACAAATGGCGGAAAATTGCTCATCTACGTTGTGAACACAGAAAAGAAAAAAAAACCAGCGATTTCATATTTATAAAATATGCCTTATTTCACATTGATGATATTTCACTGCAAGAAAGGCAATAAAGCCACTAAGGCACAAGACTTTAATGATAGTGAAAGTATATGAGAAAATTATTAGTGAGGAGATAGGCCAATAAAAGTACAGAAGTCAAGGAGACAGAATATAAATGCATTTAAATTTTGGAAGATCAAAGTTGAACGCAAATAGAGTAGCCAGAAGAGCGTTCCACATGCGAGAGTAAAGAAACCCTTATTATAGAATTTACAGTTGCGCCTGTTTGCTAGGTTAATAGATTACAAGGTTACAATCGAAGGATCATACTACAGTATTAATAGTCTTCGAGAAGAATCTGGATAATGAATGTTTCTTTTCTCAAATTCCTCGGTAGAACATTTTCCATAGAAATAGTGATAGAGTAGAGAGATGTTTAGCTAAATGTCTGAATTGGTGGCAGTAAGGAATTTACCTCTGGAAGAACATTTTCCATAGAGAAGGCGATTGAATGGAGACAGGCTTACCTATAAATCTCTGAACTGGTGGCATAAAGGAATTTACCTCGGTAGAACATTTTCCATACAGAAGGCGGTTGAACAGAGACAGGCTTAGCTATAAATGCCTGAATTGGTGGCAATAAGTAATGTACCTCGGTAGAATATTTTCCATAGATAAGGTGGTTGAACAGAGACAGGCTTAGCTATAAATGTCTAAACTTGTCGCAATAAGGAATGTACCTCCGTAGAACATTTTCCATAGAGAAGGCGATTGAACGGAGACAGGTTTACCTATAAATCTCTGAACTGGTGGCATAAAGGAATTTACCTCGGCAGAACATTTTCCACACAGAAGGCGGTTGAACAGAGACAGACTTAGCTATAAATGCCTGAATTGGTGGTAATAAGGAATGTACCTCGGTAGAACATTTTCCATAGAGAACGCGGTTGAACAGAGACAGGCTTACCTATAAATCTCTGAGTTGGTGTCAATGAGGAATGTACTTCGGTAGAACATTTACCATAGAGAAGGCGAATGAACAGAGACAGGCTTAGCTATAAATGCCTGAATTGGTGGTAATAAGGAATTTACCTCGGTAGAACATTTCCCATAGAGAACGCGGTTGAACAGAGACAGGATTACCTATAAATCTCTGAGTTGGTGGCAATAAAGAATGTACCTCGGTAGAACATTTTCCATAGAGAAGGCGATTGAACAGAGACAGGCTTAGCTATAAATGCCTGAATTGGTGGTAATAAGGAATTTCCCTCGGTAGAACATTTCCCATAGAGAACGCGGTTGAACAGAGACAGGATTACCTATAAATCTCTGAGTTGGTGGCAATAAGGAATGTACCTCGGTAGAACATTTTCCATAGAGAAGGTGATTGAACAGAGACAGGCTTAGCTATAAATGCCTGAATTGGTGGTAATAAGGAATTTACCTCGGTAGAACATTTACCATAGAGAAGGCGATTGAACAGAGACAGGTTTAGCTATAAATGCCTGAATTGGTGGTAATAAGGAATGTACCTCGGTAGAACATTTCCCATATAGAACGCGGTTGAACAGAGACAGGCTTACCTATAAATCTCTGAGTTGGTGTCAATAAGGAATGTACCTCGGTAGAACATTTACCATAGAGAAGGCGATTGAACAGAGACAGGCTTAGCTATAGATGTCTGAATTGGTGGCAATAAGTAATGTACCTCGGTAGAATATTTTCCATGGATAAGGTGGTTGGACAGAGACAGGCTTAGCTATAAATGTCTGAACTTGTCGCAATAAGGAATGTATCTCCGTAGAACATTTTCTATAGAGAAAGAGATTGAACGGAGACAGGGTTACTCATAAATCTCTGAACTGGTGGCATAAAGGAATTTACCTCGGTAGAACATTTTCCATACAGAAGGCGGTTGAACAGAGACAGGCTTAGCTATAAATCTCTGAGTTGGTGTCAATAAGGAATGTACCTCGGTAGAACATTTACCATAGAGAAGGCGATTGAACAGAGACTGGCTTAGCTATAAATGTCTGAACTTGTGTCAATAAGGAATGTACCCCGGCAGAACATTTTCCATAGAGAACGCGGTTGAACAGAGACTGGCTTACCTATAAATCTCTGAGTTGGTGTCAATAAGGAATGTACCTCGGTAGAACATTTACCATAGAGAAGGCGATTGAACAGAGACAGGCTTAGCTATAAATGTCTGAACTTGTGGCAATAAGGAATGTACCTCGGCAGAACATTTTCCATAGAGAACGCGGTTGAACAGAGACTGGCTTACCTATAAATCTCTGAGTTGGTGTCAATAAGGAATGTACCTCGGTAGAACATTTACCATAGAGAAGGCAATTGAACAGAGACTGGCTTAGCTATAAATGTCTGAACTTGTGGCAATAAGGAATGTACCCCGGCAGAACTTTTTCCATAGAGAACGTGGTTGAACAGAGACTGGCTTACCTATAAATCTCTGAGTTGGTGTCAATAAGGAATGTACCTCGGTAGAACATTTTCCATAGAGAAGGCGATTGAACAGAGACTGGCTTAGCTATAAATGTCTGAACTTGTGGCAATAAGGAATGTACCTCGGCAGAACATTTTCCATAGAGAACGCGGTTGAACAGAGACTGGCTTACCTATAAATCTCTGAGTTGGTGTCAATAAGGAATGTACCTCGGTAGAACATTTACCATAGAGAAGGCGATTGAACAGAGACTGGCTTAGCTATAAATGTCTGAACTTGTGGCAATAAGGAATGTACCCCGGCAGAACTTTTTCCATAGAGAACGCGGTTGAACAGAGACTGGCTTACCTATAAATCTCTGAATTGGTGTCAATAAGGAATGTACCTCGGTAGAACATTTTCCATAGAGAAGGCGATTGAACAGAGACAGGTTTAGCTATAAATGCCTGAATTGGTGGTAATAAGGAATGTACCTCGGTAGAACATTTCCCATATAGAACGCGGTTGAACAGAGACAGGCTTACCTATAAATCTCTGAGTTGGTGTCAATAAGGAATGTACCTCGGTAGAACATTTACCATAGAGAAGGCGATTGAACAGAGACAGGCTTAGCTATAGATGTCTGAATTGGTGGCAATAAGTAATGTACCTCGGTAGAATATTTTCCATGGATAAGGTGGTTGGACAGAGACAGGCTTAGCTATAAATGTCTGAACTTGTCGCAATAAGGAATGTATCTCCGTAGAACATTTTCTATAGAGAAAGAGATTGAACGGAGACAGGGTTACTCATAAATCTCTGAACTGGTGGCATAAAGGAATTTACCTCGGTAGAACATTTTCCATACAGAAGGCGGTTGAACAGAGACAGGCTTAGCTATAAATCTCTGAGTTGGTGTCAATAAGGAATGTACCTCGGTAGAACATTTACCATAGAGAAGGCGATTGAACAGAGACTGGCTTAGCTATAAATGTCTGAACTTGTGTCAATAAGGAATGTACCCCGGCAGAACATTTTCCATAGAGAACGCGGTTGAACAGAGACTGGCTTACCTATAAATCTCTGAGTTGGTGTCAATAAGGAATGTACCTCGGTAGAACATTTACCATAGAGAAGGCGATTGAACAGAGACAGGCTTAGCTATAAATGTCTGAACTTGTGGCAATAAGGAATGTACCTCGGCAGAACATTTTCCATAGAGAACGCGGTTGAACAGAGACTGGCTTACCTATAAATCTCTGAGTTGGTGTCAATAAGGAATGTACCTCGGTAGAACATTTACCATAGAGAAGGCAATTGAACAGAGACTGGCTTAGCTATAAATGTCTGAACTTGTGGCAATAAGGAATGTACCCCGGCAGAACTTTTTCCATAGAGAACGCGGTTGAACAGAGACTGGCTTACCTATAAATCTCTGAGTTGGTGTCAATAAGGAATGTACCTCGGTAGAACATTTTCCATAGAGAAGGCGATTGAACAGAGACTGGCTTAGCTATAAATGTCTGAACTTGTGGCAATAAGGAATGTACCTCGGCAGAACATTTTCCATAGAGAACGCGGTTGAACAGAGACTGGCTTACCTATAAATCTCTGAGTTGGTGTCAATAAGGAATGTACCTCGGTAGAACATTTACCATAGAGAAGGCGATTGAACAGAGACTGGCTTAGCTATAAATGTCTGAACTTGTGGCAATAAGGAATGTACCCCGGCAGAACTTTTTCCATAGAGAACGCGGTTGAACAGAGACTGGCTTACCTATAAATCTCTGAATTGGTGTCAATAAGGAATGTACCTCGGTAGAACATTTTCCATAGAGAAGGCGATTGAACAGAGACTGGCTTAGCTATAAATGTCTGAACTTCTGGCAATAAGGAATGTACCTCGGCAGAACATTTTCCATAGAGAACGCGGTTGAACAGAGACTGGCTTACCTATAAATCTCTGAGTTGGTGTCAATAAGGAATGTACCTCGGTAGAACATTTACCATAGAGAAGGCGATTGAACAGAGACTGGCTTAGCTATAAATGTCTGAACTTGTGGCAATAAGGAATGTACCTCGGCAGAACATTTTCCATAGAGAACGCGGTTGAACAGAGACTGGCTTACCTATAAATCTCTGAGTTGGTGTCAATAAGGAATGTACCTCGGTAGAACATTTACCATAGAGAAGGCGATTGAACAGAGACTGGCTTAGCTATAAATGTCTGAACTTGTGTCAATAAGGAATGTACCCCGGCAGAACATTTTCCATAGAGAACGCGGTTGAACAGAGACTGGCTTACCTATAAATCTCTGAGTTGGTGTCAATAAGGAATGTACCTCGGTAGAACATTTACCATAGAGAAGGCGATTGAACAGAGACAGGCTTAGCTATAAATGTCTGAACTTGTGGCAATAAGGAATGTACCTCGGCAGAACATTTTCCATAGAGAACGCGGTTGAACAGAGACTGGCTTACCTATAAATCTCTGAGTTGGTGTCAATAAGGAATGTACCTCGGTAGAACATTTACCATAGAGAAGGCAATTGAACAGAGACTGGCTTAGCTATAAATGTCTGAACTTGTGGCAATAAGGAATGTACCCCGGCAGAACTTTTTCCATAGAGAACGCGGTTGAACAGAGACTGGCTTACCTATAAATCTCTGAGTTGGTGTCAATAAGGAATGTACCTCGGTAGAACATTTTCCATAGAGAAGGCGATTGAACAGAGACTGGCTTAGCTATAAATGTCTGAACTTGTGGCAATAAGGAATGTACCTCGGCAGAACATTTTCCATAGAGAACGCGGTTGAACAGAGACTGGCTTACCTATAAATCTCTGAGTTGGTGTCAATAAGGAATGTACCTCGGTAGAACATTTACCATAGAGAAGGCGATTGAACAGAGACTGGCTTAGCTATAAATGTCTGAACTTGTGGCAATAAGGAATGTACCTCGGCAGAACATTTTCCATAGAGAACGCGGTTGAACAGAGACTGGCTTACCTATAAATCTCTGAGTTGGTGTCAATAAGGAATGTACCTCGGTAGAACATTTACCATAGAGAAGGCGATTGAACAGAGACTGGCTTAGCTATAAATGTCTGAACTTCTGGCAATAAGGAATGTACCCCGGCAGAACTTTTTCCATAGAGAACGCGGTTGAACAGAGACTGGCTTACCTATAAATCTCTGAGTTGGTGTCAATAAGGAATGTACCTCGGTAGAACATTTTCCATAGAGAAGGCGATTGAACAGAGACTGGCTTAGCTATAAATGTCTGAACTTCTGGCAATAAGGAATGTACCTCGGCAGAACATTTTCCATAGAGAACGCGGTTGAACAGAGACTGGCTTACCTATAAATCTCTGAGTTGGTGTCAATAAGGAATGTACCTCGGTAGAACATTTACCATAGAGAAGGCGATTGAACAGAGACTGGCTTAGCTATAAATGTCTGAACTTGTGGCAATAAGGAATGTACCTCGGCAGAACATTTTCCATAGAGAACGCGGTTGAACAGAGACTGGCTTACCTATAAATCTCTGAGTTGGTGTCAATAAGGAATGTACCTCGGTAGAACATTTACCATAGAGAAGGCGATTGAACAGAGACTGGCTTAGCTATAAATGTCTGAACTTGTGGCAATAAGGAATGTACCTCGGCAGAACATTTTCCATAGAGAACGCGGTTGAACAGAGACTGGCTTACCTATAAATCTCTGAGTTGGTGTCAATAAGGAATGTACCTCGGTAGAACATTTACCATAGAGAAGGCGATTGAACAGAGACTGGCTTAGCTATAAATGTCTGAACTTCTGGCAATAAGGAATGTACCCCGGCAGAACTTTTTCCATAGAGAACGCGGTTGAACAGAGACTGGCTTACCTATAAATCTCTGAGTTGGTGTCAATAAGGAATGTACCTCGGTAGAACATTTTCCATAGAGAAGGCGATTGAACAGAGACTGGCTTAGCTATAAATGTCTGAACTTCTGGCAATAAGGAATGTACCTCGGCAGAACATTTTCCATAGAGAACGCGGTTGAACAGAGACTGGCTTACCTATAAATCTCTGAGTTGGTGTCAATAAGGAATGTACCTCGGTAGAACATTTACCATAGAGAAGGCGATTGAACAGAGACTGGCTTAGCTATAAATGTCTGAACTTGTGGCAATAAGGAATGTACCTCGGCAGAACATTTTCCATAGAGAACGCGGTTGAACAGAGACTGGCTTACCTATAAATCTCTGAGTTGGTGTCAATAAGGAATGTACCTCGGTAGAACATTTACCATAGAGAAGGCAATTGAACAGAGACTGGCTTAGCTATAAATGTCTGAACTTGTGGCAATAAGGAATGTACCCCGGCAGAACTTTTTCCATAGAGAACGCGGTTGAACAGAGACTGGCTTACCTATAAATCTCTGAGTTGGTGTCAATAAGGAATGTACCTCGGTAGAACATTTTCCATAGAGAAGGCGATTGAACAGAGACTGGCTTAGCTATAAATGTCTGAACTTGTGGCAATAAGGAATGTACCTCGGCAGAACATTTTCCATAGAGAACGCGGTTGAACAGAGACTGGCTTACCTATAAATCTCTGAGTTGGTGTCAATAAGGAATGTACCTCGGTAGAACATTTACCATAGAGAAGGCGATTGAACAGAGACTGGCTTAGCTATAAATGTCTGAACTTGTGGCAATAAGGAATGTACCTCGGCAGAACATTTTCCATAGAGAACGCGGTTGAACAGAGACTGGCTTACCTATAAATCTCTGAGTTGGTGTCAATAAGGAATGTACCTCGGTAGAACATTTACCATAGAGAAGGCGATTGAACAGAGACTGGCTTAGCTATAAATGTCTGAACTTCTGGCAATAAGGAATGTACCCCGGCAGAACTTTTTCCATAGAGAACGCGGTTGAACAGAGACTGGCTTACCTATAAATCTCTGAGTTGGTGTCAATAAGGAATGTACCTCGGTAGAACATTTTCCATAGAGAAGGCGATTGAACAGAGACTGGCTTAGCTATAAATGTCTGAACTTCTGGCAATAAGGAATGTACCTCGGCAGAACATTTTCCATAGAGAACGCGGTTGAACAGAGACTGGCTTACCTATAAATCTCTGAGTTGGTGTCAATAAGGAATGTACCTCGGTAGAACATTTACCATAGAGAAGGCGATTGAACAGAGACTGGCTTAGCTATAAATGTCTGAACTTGTGGCAATAAGGAATGTACCTCGGCAGAACATTTTCCATAGAGAACGCGGTTGAACAGAGACTGGCTTACCTATAAATCTCTGAGTTGGTGTCAATAAGGAATGTACCTCGGTAGAACATTTACCATAGAGAAGGCGATTGAACAGAGACAGGCTTAGCTATAAATGTCTGAACTTGTGGCAATAAGGAATGTACCTCGGCAGAACATTTTCCATAGAGAACGCGGTTGAACAGAGACTGGCTTAGCTATAAATCTCTGAGTTGGTGTCAATAAGGAATGTACCTCGGTAGAACATTTACCATAGAGAAGGCGATTGAACAGAGACTGGCTTAGCTATAAATGTCTGAACTTGTGGAAATAAGGAATGAACCTCGGCAGAACATTTTCCATAGAGAACGCGGTTGAACAGAGACTGGCTTACCTATAAATCTCTGAGTTGGTGTCAATAAGGAATGTACCTCGGTAGAACATTTACCATAGAGAAGGCGATTGAACAGAGACTGGCTTAGCTATAAATGTCTGAACTTGTGCCAATAAGGAATGTACCTCGGCAGAACATTTTCCATAGAGAACGCGGTTGAACAGAGACTGGCTTACCTATAAATCTCTGAGTTGGTGTCAATAAGGAATGTACCTCGGTAGAACATTTACCATAGAGAAGGCGGTTGAACAGAGACAGGATTAGCTATAAATGTCTGAACTTGTGGCAATAAGGAATGTACCTCGGCAGAACATTTTCCATAGAGAACGCGGTTGAACAGAGACTGGCTTACCTATAAATCTCTGAGTTGGTGTCAACAAGGAATGTACCTCGGTAGAACATTTACCATAGAGAAGGCGATTGAACAGAGACTGGCTTAGCTATAAATGTCTGAACTTGTGGAAATAAGGAATGTACCTCGGCAGAACATTTTCCATAGAGAACGCGGTTGAACAGAGACTGGCTTACCTATAAATCTCTGAGTTGGTGTCAATAAGGAATGTACCTCGGTAGAACATTTACCATAGAGAAGGCGATTGAACAGAGACTGGCTTAGCTATAAATGTCTGAACTTGTGGCAATAAGGAATGTACCCCGGCAGAACATTTTCCATAGAGAACGCGGTTGAACAGAGACTGGCTTACCTATAAATCTCTGAGTTGGTGTCAATAAGGAATGTACCTCGGTAGAACATTTACCATAGAGAAGGCGATTGAACAGAGACAGGCTTAGCTATAAATGTCTGAACTTGTGGCAATAAGGAATGTACCTCGGCAGAACATTTTCCATAGAGAACGCGGTTGAACAGAGACTGGCTTACCTATAAATCTCTGAGTTGGTGTCAACAAGGAATGTACCTCGGTAGAACATTTACCATAGAGAAGGCGATTGAACAGAGACTGGCTTAGCGATAAATGTCTGAACTTGTGGCAATAAGGAATGTACCTCGGCAGAACATTTTCCATAGAGAACGCGGTTGAACAGAGACTGGCTTACCTATAAATCTCTGAGTTGGTGTCAATAAGGAATGTACCTCGGTAGAACATTTTCCATAGAGAAGGCGATTGAACAGAGACTGGCTTAGCTATAAATGTCTGAACTTGTGGCAATAAGGAATGTACCTCGGCAGAACATTTTCCATAGAGAACGCGGTTGAACAGAGACTGGCTTACCTATAAATCTCTGAGTTGGCGTCAATAAGGAATGTACCTCGGTAGAACATTTACCATAGAGAAGGCGATTGAACAGAGACTGGCTTAGCTATAAATGTCTGAACTTGTGGCAATAAGGAATGTACCCCGGCAGAACATTTTCCATAGAGAACGCGGTTGAACAGAGACTGGCTTACCTATAAATCTCTGAGTTGGTGTCAATAAGGAATGTACCTCGGTAAAAAATTTACCATAGAGAAGGCGATTGAACAGAGACAGGCTTAGCTATAAATGTCTGAACTTGTGGCAATAAGGAATGTACCTCGGCAGAACATTTTCCATAGAGAACGCGGTTGAACAGAGACTGGCTTACCTATAAATCTCTGAGTTGGTGTCAATAAGGAATGTACCTCGGTAGAACATTTTCCATAGAGAAGGCGATTGAACAGAGACTGGCTTAGCTATAAATGTCTGAACTTGTGGCAATAAGGAATGTACCTCGGCAGAACATTTTCCATAGAGAACGCGGTTGAACAGAGACTGGCTTACCTATAAATCTCTGAGTTGGTGTCAATAAGGAATGTACCTCGGTAGAACATTTACCATAGAGAAGGCGATTGAACAGAGACTGGCTTAGCTATAAATGTCTGAACTTGTGGCAATAAGGAATGTACCCCGGCAGAACATTTTCCATAGAGAACGCGGTTGAACAGAGACTGGCTTACCTATAAATCTCTGAGTTGGTGTCAATAAGGAATGTACCTCGGTAGAACATTTACCATAGAGAAGGCAATTGAACAGAGACAGGCTTAGCTATAAATGTCTGAACTTGTGGCAATAAGGAATGTACCTCGGCAGAACATTTTCCATAGAGAACGCGGTTGAACAGAGACTGGCTTACCTATAAATCTCTGAGTTGGTGTCAACAAGGAATGTACCTCGGTAGAACATTTACCATAGAGAAGGCGATTGAACAGAGACTGGCTTAGCGATAAATGTCTGAACTTGTGGCAATAAGGAATGTACCCCGGCAGAACATTTTCCATAGAGAACGCGGTTGAACAGAGACTGGCTTACCTATAAATCTCTGAGTTGGTGTCAATAAGGAATGTACCTCGGTAGAACATTTACCATAGAGAAGGCCATTGAACAGAGACAGGCTTAGCTATAAATGTCTGAACTAGTGGCAATAAGGAATGTACCTCGGCAGAACATTTTCCATAGAGAACGCGGTTGAACAGAGACTGGCTTACCTATAAATCTCTGAGTTGGTGTCAATAAGGAATGTACCTCGGTAGAACATTTACCATAGAGAAGGCGATTGAACAGAGACTGGCTTAGCTATAAATGTCTGAACTTGTGGCAATAAGGAATGTACCTCGGCAGAACATTTTCCATAGAGAACGCGGTTGAACAGAGACTGGCTTACCTATAAATCTCTGAGTTGGTGTCAATAAGGAATGTACCTCGGTAGAACATTTACCATAGAGAAGGCGATTGAACAGAGACTGGCTTAGCTATAAATGTCTGAACTTGTGTCAATAAGGAATGTACCCCGGCAGAACATTTTCCATAGAGAACGCGGTTGAACAGAGACTGGCTTACCTATAAATCTCTGAGTTGGTGTCAATAAGGAATGTACCTCGGTAGAACATTTACCATAGAGAAGGCGATTGAACAGAGACAGGCTTAGCTATAAATGTCTGAACTTGTGGCAATAAGGAATGTACCTCGGCAGAACATTTTCCATAGAGAACGCGGTTGAACAGAGACTGGCTTACCTATAAATCTCTGAGTTGGTGTCAATAAGGAATGTACCTCGGTAGAACATTTACCATAGAGAAGGCAATTGAACAGAGACTGGCTTAGCTATAAATGTCTGAACTTGTGGCAATAAGGAATGTACCCCGGCAGAACTTTTTCCATAGAGAACGCGGTTGAACAGAGACTGGCTTACCTATAAATCTCTGAGTTGGTGTCAATAAGGAATGTACCTCGGTAGAACATTTTCCATAGAGAAGGCGATTGAACAGAGACTGGCTTAGCTATAAATGTCTGAACTTGTGGCAATAAGGAATGTACCTCGGCAGAACATTTTCCATAGAGAACGCGGTTGAACAGAGACTGGCTTACCTATAAATCTCTGAGTTGGTGTCAATAAGGAATGTACCTCGGTAGAACATTTACCATAGAGAAGGCGATTGAACAGAGACTGGCTTAGCTATAAATGTCTGAACTTGTGGCAATAAGGAATGTACCTCGGCAGAACATTTTCCATAGAGAACGCGGTTGAACAGAGACTGGCTTACCTATAAATCTCTGAGTTGGTGTCAATAAGGAATGTACCTCGGTAGAACATTTACCATAGAGAAGGCGATTGAACAGAGACTGGCTTAGCTATAAATGTCTGAACTTCTGGCAATAAGGAATGTACCCCGGCAGAACTTTTTCCATAGAGAACGCGGTTGAACAGAGACTGGCTTACCTATAAATCTCTGAGTTGGTGTCAATAAGGAATGTACCTCGGTAGAACATTTTCCATAGAGAAGGCGATTGAACAGAGACTGGCTTAGCTATAAATGTCTGAACTTCTGGCAATAAGGAATGTACCTCGGCAGAACATTTTCCATAGAGAACGCGGTTGAACAGAGACTGGCTTACCTATAAATCTCTGAGTTGGTGTCAATAAGGAATGTACCTCGGTAGAACATTTACCATAGAGAAGGCGATTGAACAGAGACTGGCTTAGCTATAAATGTCTGAACTTGTGGCAATAAGGAATGTACCTCGGCAGAACATTTTCCATAGAGAACGCGGTTGAACAGAGACTGGCTTACCTATAAATCTCTGAGTTGGTGTCAATAAGGAATGTACCTCGGTAGAACATTTACCATAGAGAAGGCAATTGAACAGAGACTGGCTTAGCTATAAATGTCTGAACTTGTGGCAATAAGGAATGTACCCCGGCAGAACTTTTTCCATAGAGAACGCGGTTGAACAGAGACTGGCTTACCTATAAATCTCTGAGTTGGTGTCAATAAGGAATGTACCTCGGTAGAACATTTTCCATAGAGAAGGCGATTGAACAGAGACTGGCTTAGCTATAAATGTCTGAACTTGTGGCAATAAGGAATGTACCTCGGCAGAACATTTTCCATAGAGAACGCGGTTGAACAGAGACTGGCTTACCTATAAATCTCTGAGTTGGTGTCAATAAGGAATGTACCTCGGTAGAACATTTACCATAGAGAAGGCGATTGAACAGAGACTGGCTTAGCTATAAATGTCTGAACTTGTGGCAATAAGGAATGTACCTCGGCAGAACATTTTCCATAGAGAACGCGGTTGAACAGAGACTGGCTTACCTATAAATCTCTGAGTTGGTGTCAATAAGGAATGTACCTCGGTAGAACATTTACCATAGAGAAGGCGATTGAACAGAGACTGGCTTAGCTATAAATGTCTGAACTTCTGGCAATAAGGAATGTACCCCGGCAGAACTTTTTCCATAGAGAACGCGGTTGAACAGAGACTGGCTTACCTATAAATCTCTGAGTTGGTGTCAATAAGGAATGTACCTCGGTAGAACATTTTCCATAGAGAAGGCGATTGAACAGAGACTGGCTTAGCTATAAATGTCTGAACTTCTGGCAATAAGGAATGTACCTCGGCAGAACATTTTCCATAGAGAACGCGGTTGAACAGAGACTGGCTTACCTATAAATCTCTGAGTTGGTGTCAATAAGGAATGTACCTCGGTAGAACATTTACCATAGAGAAGGCGATTGAACAGAGACTGGCTTAGCTATAAATGTCTGAACTTGTGGCAATAAGGAATGTACCTCGGCAGAACATTTTCCATAGAGAACGCGGTTGAACAGAGACTGGCTTACCTATAAATCTCTGAGTTGGTGTCAATAAGGAATGTACCTCGGTAGAACATTTACCATAGAGAAGGCGATTGAACAGAGACAGGCTTAGCTATAAATGTCTGAACTTGTGGCAATAAGGAATGTACCTCGGCAGAACATTTTCCATAGAGAACGCGGTTGAACAGAGACTGGCTTAGCTATAAATCTCTGAGTTGGTGTCAATAAGGAATGTACCTCGGTAGAACATTTACCATAGAGAAGGCGATTGAACAGAGACTGGCTTAGCTATAAATGTCTGAACTTGTGGAAATAAGGAATGAACCTCGGCAGAACATTTTCCATAGAGAACGCGGTTGAACAGAGACTGGCTTACCTATAAATCTCTGAGTTGGTGTCAATAAGGAATGTACCTCGGTAGAACATTTACCATAGAGAAGGCGATTGAACAGAGACTGGCTTAGCTATAAATGTCTGAACTTGTGCCAATAAGGAATGTACCTCGGCAGAACATTTTCCATAGAGAACGCGGTTGAACAGAGACTGGCTTACCTATAAATCTCTGAGTTGGTGTCAATAAGGAATGTACCTCGGTAGAACATTTACCATAGAGAAGGCGGTTGAACAGAGACAGGATTAGCTATAAATGTCTGAACTTGTGGCAATAAGGAATGTACCTCGGCAGAACATTTTCCATAGAGAACGCGGTTGAACAGAGACTGGCTTACCTATAAATCTCTGAGTTGGTGTCAACAAGGAATGTACCTCGGTAGAACATTTACCATAGAGAAGGCGATTGAACAGAGACTGGCTTAGCTATAAATGTCTGAACTTGTGGAAATAAGGAATGTACCTCGGCAGAACATTTTCCATAGAGAACGCGGTTGAACAGAGACTGGCTTACCTATAAATCTCTGAGTTGGTGTCAATAAGGAATGTACCTCGGTAGAACATTTACCATAGAGAAGGCGATTGAACAGAGACTGGCTTAGCTATAAATGTCTGAACTTGTGGCAATAAGGAATGTACCCCGGCAGAACATTTTCCATAGAGAACGCGGTTGAACAGAGACTGGCTTACCTATAAATCTCTGAGTTGGTGTCAATAAGGAATGTACCTCGGTAGAACATTTACCATAGAGAAGGCGATTGAACAGAGACAGGCTTAGCTATAAATGTCTGAACTTGTGGCAATAAGGAATGTACCTCGGCAGAACATTTTCCATAGAGAACGCGGTTGAACAGAGACTGGCTTACCTATAAATCTCTGAGTTGGTGTCAACAAGGAATGTACCTCGGTAGAACATTTACCATAGAGAAGGCGATTGAACAGAGACTGGCTTAGCGATAAATGTCTGAACTTGTGGAAATAAGGAATGTACCTCGGCAGAACATTTTCCATAGAGAACGCGGTTGAACAGAGACTGGCTTACCTATAAATCTCTGAGTTGGTGTCAATAAGGAATGTACCTCGGTAGAACATTTACCATAGAGAAGGCGATTGAACAGAGACTGGCTTAGCTATAAATGTCTGAACTTGTGGCAATAAGGAATGTACCCCGGCAGAACATTTTCCATAGAGAACGCGGTTGAACAGAGACTGGCTTACCTATAAATCTCTGAGTTGGTGTCAATAAGGAATGTACCTCGGTAGAACATTTACCATAGAGAAGGCCATTGAACAGAGACAGGCTTAGCTATAAATGTCTGAACTAGTGGCAATAAGGAATGTACCTCGGCAGAACATTTTCCATAGAGAACGCGGTTGAACAGAGACTGACTTACCTATAAATCTCTGAGTTGGTGTCAATAAGGAATGTACCTCGGTAGAACATTTACCATAGAGAAGGCGATTGAACAGAGACTGGCTTAGCTATAAATGTCTGAACTTGTGGCAATAAGGAATGTACCTCGGCAGAACATTTTCCATAGAGAACGCGGTTGAACAGAGACTGGCTTACCTATAAATCTCTGAGTTGGTGTCAATAAGGAATGTACCTCGGTAGAACATTTTCCATAGAGAAGGCGATTGAACAGAGACTGGCTTAGCTATAAATGTCTGAACTTGTGGCAATAAGGAATGTACCTCGGCAGAACATTTTCCATAGAGAACGCGGTTGAACAGAGACTGGCTTACCTATAAATCTCTGAGTTGGCGTCAATAAGGAATGTACCTCGGTAGAACATTTACCATAGAGAAGGCGATTGAACAGAGACTGGCTTAGCTATAAATGTCTGAACTTGTGGCAATAAGGAATGTACCCCGGCAGAACATTTTCCATAGAGAACGCGGTTGAACAGAGACTGGCTTACCTATAAATCTCTGAGTTGGTGTCAATAAGGAATGTACCTCGGTAAAAAATTTACCATAGAGAAGGCGATTGAACAGAGACAGGCTTAGCTATAAATGTCTGAACTTGTGGCAATAAGGAATGTACCTCGGCAGAACATTTTCCATAGAGAACGCGGTTGAACAGAGACTGGCTTACCTATAAATCTCTGAGTTGGTGTCAATAAGGAATGTACCTCGGTAGAACATTTTCCATAGAGAAGGCGATTGAACAGAGACTGGCTTAGCTATAAATGTCTGAACTTGTGGCAATAAGGAATGTACCTCGGCAGAACATTTTCCATAGAGAACGCGGTTGAACAGAGACTGGCTTACCTATAAATCTCTGAGTTGGTGTCAATAAGGAATGTACCTCGGTAGAACATTTACCATAGAGAAGGCGATTGAACAGAGACTGGCTTAGCTATAAATGTCTGAACTTGTGGCAATAAGGAATGTACCCCGGCAGAACATTTTCCATAGAGAACGCGGTTGAACAGAGACTGGCTTACCTATAAATCTCTGAGTTGGTGTCAATAAGGAATGTACCTCGGTAGAACATTTACCATAGAGAAGGCAATTGAACAGAGACAGGCTTAGCTATAAATGTCTGAACTTGTGGCAATAAGGAATGTACCTCGGCAGAACATTTTCCATAGAGAACGCGGTTGAACAGAGACTGGCTTACCTATAAATCTCTGAGTTGGTGTCAACAAGGAATGTACCTCGGTAGAACATTTACCATAGAGAAGGCGATTGAACAGAGACTGGCTTAGCGATAAATGTCTGAACTTGTGGCAATAAGGAATGTACCCCGGCAGAACATTTTCCATAGAGAACGCGGTTGAACAGAGACTGGCTTACCTATAAATCTCTGAGTTGGTGTCAATAAGGAATGTACCTCGGTAGAACATTTACCATAGAGAAGGCCATTGAACAGAGACAGGCTTAGCTATAAATGTCTGAACTAGTGGCAATAAGGAATGTACCTCGGCAGAACATTTTCCTTGGAGAACGCGGTTGAACAGAGACTGGCTTACCTATAAATCTCTGAGTTGGTGTCAATAAGGAATGTACCTCGGTAGAACATTTACCATAGAGAAGGCGATTGAACAGAGACTGGCTTAGCTATAAATGTCTGAACTTGTGGCAATAAGGAATGTACCTCGGCAGAACATTTTCCATAGAGAACGCGGTTGAACAGAGACTGGCTTACCTATAAATCTCTGAGTTGGTGTCAATAAGGAATGTACCTCGGTAGAACATTTTCCATAGAGAAGGCGATTGAACAGAGACTGGCTTAGCTATAAATGTCTGAACTTGTGGCAATAAGGAATGTACCTCGGCAGATCATTTTCCATAGAGAACGCGGTTGAACAGAGACTGGCTTACCTATAAATCTCTGAGTTGGTGTCAATAAGGAATGTACCTCGGTAGAACATTTACCATAGAGAAGGCGATTGAACAGAGACTGGCTTAGCTATAAATGTCTGAACTTGTGGCAATAAGGAATGTACCCCGGCAGAACATTTTCCATAGAGAACGCGGTTGAACAGAGACTGGCTTACCTATAAATCTCTGAGTTGGTGTCAATAAGGAATGTACCTCGGTAAAACATTTACCATAGAGAAGGCGATTGAACAGAGACAGGCTTAGCTATAAATGTCTGAACTTGTGGCAATAAGGAATGTACCTCGGCAGAACATTTTCCATAGAGAACGCGGTTGAACAGAGACTGGCTTACCTATAAATCTCTGAGTTGGTGTCAATAAGGAATGTACCTCGGTAGAACATTTACCATAGAGAAGGCGATTGAACAGAGACTGGCTTAGCTATAAATGTCTGAACTTGTGGCAATAAGGAATGTACCTCGGCAGAACATTTTCCATAGAGAACGCGGTTGAACAGAGACTGGCTTACCTATAAATCTCTGAGTTGGTGTCAATAAGGAATGTACCTCGGTAGAACATTTTCCATAGAGAAGGAGATTGAACAGAGACTGGCTTAGCTATAAATGTCTGAACTTGTGGCAATAAGGAATGTACCTCGGCAGAACATTTTCCATAGAGAACGCGGTTGAACAGAGACTGGCTTACCTATAAATCTCTGAGTTGGTGTCAATAAGGAATGTACCTCGGTAGAACATTTACCATAGAGAAGGCGATTGAACAGAGACTGGCTTAGCTATAAATGTCTGAACTTGTGGCAATAAGGAATGTACCTCGGCAGAATATTTTCCATAGAGAACGCGGTTGAACAGAGACTGGCTTACCTATAAATCTTTGAGTTGGTGTCAATAAGGAATGTACCTCGGTAGAACATTTACCATAGAGAAGGCGATTGAACAGAGACAGGCTTAGCTATAAATGTCTGAACTTGTGGCAATAAGGAATGTACCTCGGCAGAACATTTTCCATAGAGAACGCGGTTGAACAGAGACTGGCTTACCTATAAATCTCTGAGTTGGTGTCAATAAGGAATGTACCTCGGTAGAACATTTACCATAGAGAAGGCGATTGAACAGAGACTGGCTTAGCTATAAATGTCTGAACTTGTGGAAATAAGGAATGTACCTCGGCAGAACATTTTCCATAGAGAACGCGGTTGAACAGAGACTGGCTTAACTATAAATCTCTGAGTTGGTGTCAATAAGGAATGTACCTCGGTAGAACATTTACCATAGAGAAGGCGGTTGAACAGAGACTGGCTTAGCTATAAATGTCTGAACTTGTGGCAATAAGGAATGTACCTCGGCAGAACATTTTCCATAGAGAACGCGGTTGAACAGAGACTGGCTTACCTATAAATCTCTGAGTTGGTGTCAATAAGGAATGTACCTCGGTAGAACATTTACCATAGAGAAGGCGATTGAACAGAGACTGGCTTAGCTATAAATGTCTGAACTTGTGGCAATAAGGAATATACCTCGGCAGAACATTTTCCATAGAGAACGCGGTTGAACAGAGACTGGCTTACCTATAAATCTCTGAGTTGGTGTCAATAAGGAATGTACCTCGGTAGAACATTTACCATAGAGAAGGCGATTGAACAGAGACTGGCTTAGCTATAAATGTCTGAACTTGTGGCAATAAGGAATGTACCTCGGCAGAACATTTTCCATAGAGAACGCGGTTGAACAGAGACTGGCTTACCTATAAATCTCTGAGTTGGTGTCAATAAGGAATGTACCTCGGTAGAACATTTACCATAGAGAAGGCGATTGAACAGAGACAGGCTTAGCTATAAATGTCTGAACTTGTGGCAATAAGGAATGTACCTCGGCAGAACATTTTCCATAGAGAACGCGGTTGAACAGAGACTGGCTTACCTATAAATCTCTGAGTTGGTGTCAATAAGGAATGTACCTCGGTAGAACATTTACCATAGAGAAGGCGATTGAACAGAGACTGGCTTAGCTATAAATGTCTGAACTTGTGGCAATAAGGAATGTACCTCGGCAGAACATTTTCCATAGAGAACGCGGTTGAACAGAGACTGGCTTACCTATAAATCTCTGAGTTGGTGTCAATAAGGAATGTACCTCGGTAGAACATTTACCATAGAGAAGGCGATTGAACAGAGACTGGCTTAGCTATAAATGTCTGAACTTGTGGCAATAAGGAATGTACCTCGGCAGAACATTTTCCATAGAGAACGCGGTTGAACAGAGACTGGCTTACCTACAAATCTCTGAGTTGGTGTCAATAAGGAATGTACCTCGGTAGAACATTTACCATAGAGAAGGCGATTGAACAGAGACAGGCTTAGCTATAAATGTCTGAACTTGTGGCAATAAGGAATGTACCTCGGCAGAACATTTTCCTTAGAGAACGCGGTTGAACAGAGACTGGCTTACCTATAAATCTCTGAGTTGGTGTCAATAAGGAATGTACCTCGGTAGAACATTTACCATAGAGAAGGCGATTGAACAGAGACTGGCTTAGCTATAAATGTCTGAACTTGTGGCAATAAGGAATGTACCTCGGCAGAACATTTTCCATAGAGAACACGGTTGAACAGAGACTGGCTTACCTATAAATCTCTGAGTTGGTGTCAATAAGGAATGTACCTCGGTAGAACATTTACCATAGAGAAGGCGATTGGACAGAGACAGGCTTAGCTATAAATATCTGAACTTGTGGCAATAAGGAATGTACCTCGGCAGAACATTTTCCATAGAGAACGCGGTTGAACAGAGACTGTCTTACCTATAAATCTCTGAGTTGGTGTCAATAAGGAATGTACCTCGGTAGAACATTTACCATAGAGAAGGCGATTGAACAGAGACAGGCTTAGCTATAAATGTCTGAACTTGTGGCAATAAGGAATGTACCTCGGCAGAACATTTTCCATAGTGAACGCGGTTGAACAGAGACTGGCTTAGCTATAAATCTCTGAGTTGGTGTCAATAAGGAATGTACCTCGGTAGAACATTTACCATAGAGAAGGCGATTGAACAGAGACTGGCTTAGCTATAAATGTCTGAACTTGTGGCAATAAGGAATGTACCTCGGCAGAACATTTTCCATAGAGAACACGGTTGAACAGAGACTGGCTTACCTATAAATCTCTGAGTTGGTGTCAATAAGGAATGTACCTCGGTAGAACATTTATCATAGAGAAGGCGATTGGACAGAGACAGGCTTAGCTATAAATGTCTGAACTTGTGGCAATAAGGAATGTACCTCGGCAGAACATTTTCCATAGAGAACGCGGTTGAACAGAGACTGTCTTACCTATAAATCTCTGAGTTGGTGTCAATAAGGAATGTACCTCGGTAGAACATTTACCATAGAGAAGGCGATTGAACAGAGACAGGCTTAGCTATAAATGTCTGAACTTGTGGCAATAAGGAATGTACCTCGGCAGAACATTTTCCATAGAGAACGCGGTTGAACAGAGACTGGCTTACCTATAAATCTCTGAGTTGGTGTCAATAAGGAATGTACCTCGGTAGAACATTTACCATAGAGAAGGCGATTGAACAGAGACTGGCTTAGCTATAAATGTCTGAACTTTTGGAAATAAGGAATGAACCTCGGCAGAACATTTTCCATAGAGAACGCGGTTGAACAGAGACTGGATTACCTATAAATCTCTGAGTTGGTGTCAATAAGGAATGTACCTCGGTAGAACATTTACCATAGAGAAGGCGATTGAACAGAGACTGGCTTAGCTATAAATGTCTGAACTTGTGGCAATAAGGAATGTACCCCGGCAGAACATTTTCCATAGAGAACGCGGTTGAACAGAGACTGGCTTACCTATAAATCTCTGAGTTGGTGTCAATAAGGAATGTACCTCGGTAGAACATTTACCATAGAGAAGGCCATTGAACAGAGACAGGCTTAGCTATAAATGTCTGAACTTGTGGCAATAAGGGAATGTACCTCGGCAGAACATTTTCCATAGAGAACGCGGTTGAACAGAGACTGGCTTACCTATAAATCTCTGAGTTGGTGTCAATAAGGAATGTACCTCGGTAGAACATTTACCATAGAGAAGGCGATTGAACAGAGACTGGCTTAGCTATAAATGTCTGAACTTGTGGCAATAAGGAATGTACCTCGGCAGAACATTTTCCATAGAGAACGCGGTTGAACAGAGACTGGCTTACCTATAAATCTCTGAGTTGGTGTCAATAAGGAATGTACCTCGGTAGAACATTTACCATAGAGAAGGCGATTGAACAGAGACTGGCTTAGCTATAAATGTCTGAACTTGTGGCAATAAGGAATGTACCCCGGCAGAACATATAAATCTCTGAGTTGGTGTCAATAAGGAATGTACTAAATGTCTGAACTTGTGGCAATAAGGAATGTACCTCGGCAGAACATTTTCCATAGAGAATGAATAGTACCTCGGCAGAGACTGGCTTAGCTATAAATGTCTGAACTTGTGGCAATAAGGAATGTACCTCGGCAGAACATTTTCCATAGAGAACGCGGTTGAACAGAGACTGGCTTACCTATAAATCTCTGAGTTGGTGTCAATAAGGAATGTACCTCGGTAGAACATTTACCATAGAGAAGGCGATTGAACAGAGACTGGCTTAGCTATAAATGTCTGAACTTGTGGCAATAAGGAATGTACCTCGGCAGAACATTTTCCATAGAGAACGCGGTTGAACAGAGACTGGCTTACCTATAAATCTCTGAGTTGGTGTCAATAAGGAATGTACCTCGGTAGAACATTTACCATAGAGAAGGCGATTGAACAGAGACTGGCTTAGCTATAAATGTCTGAACTTGTGGCAATAAGGAATGTACCCCGGCAGAACATTTTCCATAGAGAACGCGGTTGAACAGAGACTGGCTTACCTATAAATCTCTGAGTTGGTGTCAATAAGGAATGTACCTCGGTAGAACATTTACCATAGAGAAGGCCATTGAACAGAGACAGGCTTAGCTATAAATGTCTGAACTTGTGGCAATAAGGATGTACCTCGGCAGAACATTTTCCATAGAGAACGCGGTTGAACAGAGACTGGCTTACCTATAAATCTCTGAGTTGGTGTCAACAAGGATTGTACCTCGGTAGAACATTTACCATAGAGAAGGCGACTGAACAGAGACTGGCTTAGCTATAAATGTCTGAACTTGTGGAAATAAGGAATGTACCTCGGCAGAACATTTTCCATAGAGAACGCGGTTGAACAGAGACTGGCTTACCTATAAATCTCTGAGTTGGTGTCAATAAGGAATGTACCTCGGTAGAACATTTACCATAGAGAAGGCGATTGAACAGAGACTGGCTTAGCTATAAATGTCTGAACTTGTGGCAATAAGGAATGTACCCCGGCAGAACATTTTCCATAGAGAACGCGGTTGAACAGAGACTGGCTTACCTATAAATCTCTGAGTTGGTGTCAATAAGGAATGTACCTCGGTAGAACATTTACCATAGAGAAGGCCATTGAACAGAGACAGGCTTAGCTATAAATGTCTGAACTTGTGGCAATAAGGAATGTACCTCGGCAGAACATTTTCCATAGAGAACGCGGTTGAACAGAGACTGGCTTAGCTATAAATCTCTGAGTTGGTGTCAATAAGGAATGTACCTCGGTAGAACATTTACCATAGAGAAGGCGATTGAACAGAGACTGGCTTAGCTATAAATGTCTGAACTTGTGGCAATAAGGAATGTACCTCGGCAGAACATTTTCCATAGAGAACGCGGTTGAACAGAGACTGGCTTACCTATAAATCTCTGAGTTGGTGTCAATAAGGAATGTACCTCGGTAGAACATTTT
Source organism: Acanthosepion lycidas (assembly GCA_963932145.1). Lineage (NCBI taxonomy): Eukaryota > Metazoa > Mollusca > Cephalopoda > Sepiida > Sepiidae > Acanthosepion > Acanthosepion lycidas. The sequence continues at coordinate 77,833,104 of OZ010604.1, read as the reverse complement.
CCATAGAGAAGGCGATTGAACAGAGACTGGCTTAGCTATAAATGTCTGAACTTGTGGCAATAAGGAATGTACCTCGGCAGAACATTTTCCATAGAGAACGCGGTTGAACAGAGACTGGCTTACCTATAAATCTCTGAGTTGGTGTCAATAAGGAATGTACCTCGGTAGAACATTTACCATAGAGAAGGCGATTGAACAGAGACTGGCTTAGCTATAAATGTCTGAACTTGTGGCAATAAGGAATGTACCCCGGCAGAACATTTTCCATAGAGAACGCGGTTGAACAGAGACTGGCTTACCTATAAATCTCTGAGTTGGTGTCAATAAGGAATGTACCTCGGTAAAACATTTACCATAGAGAAGGCGATTGAACAGAGACAGGCTTAGCTATAAATGTCTGAACTTGTGGCAATAAGGAATGTACCTCGGCAGAACATTTTCCATAGAGAACGCGGTTGAACAGAGACTGGCTTACCTATAAATCTCTGAGTTGGTGTCAATAAGGAATGTACCTCGGTAGAACATTTTCCATAGAGAAGGCGATTGAACAGAGACTGGCTTAGCTATAAATGTCTGAACTTGTGGCAATAAGGAATGTACCTCGGCAGAACATTTTCCATAGAGAACGCGGTTGAACAGAGACTGGCTTACCTATAAATCTCTGAGTTGGTGTCAATAAGGAATGTACCTCGGTAGAACATTTACCATAGAGAAGGCGATTGAACAGAGACTGGCTTAGCTATAAATGTCTGAACTTGTGGCAATAAGGAATGTACCCCGGCAGAACATTTTCCATAGAGAACGCGGTTGAACAGAGACTGGCTTACCTATAAATCTCTGAGTTGGTGTCAATAAGGAATGTACCTCGGTAGAACATTTACCATAGAGAAGGCGGTTGAACAGAGACTGGCTTAGCTATAAATGTCTGAACTTGTGGCAATAAGGAATGTACCTCGGCAGAACATTTTCCATAGAGAACGCGGTTGAACAGAGACTGGCTTACCTATAAATCTCTGAGTTGGTGTCAATAAGGAATGTACCTCGGTAGAACATTTACCATAGAGAAGGCCATTGAACAGAGACAGGCTTAGCTATAAATGTCTGAACTTGTGGCAATAAGGAATATACCTCGGCAGAACATTTTCCATAGAGAACGCGGTTGAACAGAGACTGGCTTACCTATAAATCTCTGAGTTGGTGTCAATAAGGAATGTACCTCGGTAGAACATTTACCATAGAGAAGGCGATTGAACAGAGACTGGCTTAGCTATAAATGTCTGAAATTGTGGCAATAAGGAATGTACCTCGGCAGAACATTTTCCATAGAGAACGCGGTTGAACAGAGACTGGCTTACCTATAAATCTCTGAGTTGGTGTCAACAAGGAATGTACCTCGGTAGAACATTTACCATAGAGAAGGCGACTGAACAGAGACTGGCTTAGCTATAAATGTCTGAACTTGTGGAAATAAGGAATGTACCTCGGCAGAACATTTTCCATAGAGAACGCGGTTGAACAGAGACTGGCTTACCTATAAATCTCTGAGTTGGTGTCAATAAGGAATGTACCTCGGTAGAACATTTACCATAGAGAAGGCGATTGAACAGAGACTGGCTTAGCTATAAATGTCTGAACTTGTGGCAATAAGGAATGTACCCCGGCAGAACATTTTCCATAGAGAACGCGGTTGAACAGAGACTGGCTTACCTATAAATCTCTGAGTTGGTGTCAATAAGGAATGTACCTCGGTAGAACATTTTCCATAGAGAAGGCGATTGAACAGAGACTGGCTTAGCTATAAATGTCTGAACTTGTGGCAATAAGGAATGTACCTCGGCAGAACATTTTCCATAGAGAACGCGGTTGAACAGAGACTGGCTTACCTATAAATCTCTGAGTTGGTGTCAATAAGGAATGTACCTCGGTAGAACATTTACCATAGAGAAGGCGATTGAACAGAGACTGGCTTAGCTATAAATGTCTGAACTTGTGGCAATAAGGAATGTACCCCGGCAGAACATTTTCCATAGAGAACGCGGTTGAACAGAGACTGGCTTACCTATAAATCTCTGAGTTGGTGTCAATAAGGAATGTACCTCGGTAGAACATTTACCATAGAGAAGGCCATTGAACAGAGACAGGCTTAGCTATAAATGTCTGAACTTGTGGCAATAAGGAATGTACCTCGGCAGAACATTTTCCATAGAGAACGCGGTTGAACAGAGACTGGCTTAGCTATAAATCTCTGAGTTGGTGTCAATAAGGAATGTACCTCGGTAGAACATTTACCATAGAGAAGGCGATTGAACAGAGACTGGCTTAGCTATAAATGTCTGAACTTGTGGCAATAAGGAATGTACCTCGGCAGAACATTTTCCATAGAGAACGCGGTTGAACAGAGACTGGCTTACCTATAAATCTCTGAGTTGGTGTCAATAAGGAATGTACCTCGGTAGAACATTTTCCATAGAGAAGGCGATTGAACAGAGACTGGCTTAGCTATAAATGTCTGAACTTGTGGCAATAAGGAATGTACCTCGGTAAAACATTTACCATAGAGAAGGCGATTGAACAGAGACAGGCTTAGCTATAAATGTCTGAACTTGTGGCAATAAGGAATGTACCTCGGCAGAACATTTTCCATAGAGAACGCGGTTGAACAGAGACTGGCTTACCTATAAATCTCTGAGTTGGTGTCAATAAGGAATGTACCTCGGTAGAACATTTACCATAGAGAAGGCGATTGAACAGAGACTGGCTTAGCTATAAATGTCTGAACTTGTGGCAATAAGGAATGTACCTCGGCAGAACATTTTCCATAGAGAACGCGGTTGAACAGAGACTGGCTTACCTATAAATCTCTGAGTTGGTGTCAATAAGGAATGTACCTCGGTAGAACATTTACCATAGAGAAGGCGATTGAACAGAGACTGGCTTAGCTATAAATGTCTGAACTTGTGGCAATAAGGAATGTACCCCGGCAGAACATTTTCCATAGAGAACGCGGTTGAACAGAGACAGGCTTACCTATAAATCTCTGAGTTGGTGTCAATAAGGAATGTACCTCGGTAGAACATTTACCATAGAGAAGGCCATTGAACAGAGACAGGCTTAGCTATAAATGTCTGAACTTGTGGCAATAAGGATGTACCTCGGCAGAACATTTTCCATAGAGAACGCGGTTGAACAGAGACTGGCTTACCTATAAATCTCTGAGTTGGTGTCAATAAGGAATGTACCTCGGTAAAACATTTACCATAGAGAAGGCGATTGAACAGAGACAGGCTTAGCTATAAATGTCTGAACTTGTGGCAATAAGGAATGTACCTCGGCAGAACATTTTCCATAGAGAACGCGGTTGAACAGAGACTGGCTTACCTATAAATCTCTGAGTTGGTGTCAATAAGGAATGTACCTCGGTAGAACATTTTCCATAGAGAAGGCGATTGAACAGAGACTGGCTTAGCTATAAATGTCTGAACTTGTGGCAATAAGGAATGTACCTCGGCAGAACATTTTCCATAGAGAACGCGGTTGAACAGAGACTGGCTTACCTATAAATCTCTGAGTTGGTGTCAATAAGGAATGTACCTCGGTAGAACATTTACCATAGAGAAGGCGATTGAACAGAGACTGGCTTAGCTATAAATGTCTGAACTTGTGGCAATAAGGAATGTACCCCGGCAGAACATTTTCCATAGAGAACGCGGTTGAACAGAGACTGGCTTACCTATAAATCTCTGAGTTGGTGTCAATAAGGAATGTACCTCGGTAGAACATTTACCATAGAGAAGGCGGTTGAACAGAGACTGGCTTAGCTATAAATGTCTGAACTTGTGGCAATAAGGAATGTACCTCGGCAGAACATTTTCCATAGAGAACGCGGTTGAACAGAGACTGGCTTACCTATAAATCTCTGAGTTGGTGTCACTAAGGAATGTACCTCGGTAGAACATTTACCATAGAGAAGGCCATTGAACAGAGACAGGCTTAGCTATAAATGTCTGAACTTGTGGCAATAAGGAATATACCTCGGCAGAACATTTTCCATAGAGAACGCGGTTGAACAGAGACTGGCTTACCTATAAATCTCTGAGTTGGTGTCAATAAGGAATGTACCTCGGTAGAACATTTACCATAGAGAAGGCGATTGAACAGAGACTGGCTTAGCTATAAATGTCTGAAATTGTGGCAATAAGGAATGTACCTCGGCAGAACATTTTCCATAGAGAACGCGGTTGAACAGAGACTGGCTTACCTATAAATCTCTGAGTTGGTGTCAACAAGGAATGTACCTCGGTAGAACATTTACCATAGAGAAGGCGACTGAACAGAGACTGGCTTAGCTATAAATGTCTGAACTTGTGGAAATAAGGAATGTACCTCGGCAGAACATTTTCCATAGAGAACGCGGTTGAACAGAGACTGGCTTACCTATAAATCTCTGAGTTGGTGTCAATAAGGAATGTACCTCGGTAGAACATTTACCATAGAGAAGGCGATTGAACAGAGACTGGCTTAGCTATAAATGTCTGAACTTGTGGCAATAAGGAATGTACCCCGGCAGAACATTTTCCATAGAGAACGCGGTTGAACAGAGACTGGCTTACCTATAAATCTCTGAGTTGGTGTCAATAAGGAATGTACCTCGGTAGAACATTTTCCATAGAGAAGGCGATTGAACAGAGACTGGCTTAGCTATAAATGTCTGAACTTGTGGCAATAAGGAATGTACCTCGGCAGAACATTTTCCATAGAGAACGCGGTTGAACAGAGACTGGCTTACCTATAAATCTCTGAGTTGGTGTCAATAAGGAATGTACCTCGGTAGAACATTTACCATAGAGAAGGCGATTGAACAGAGACTGGCTTAGCTATAAATGTCTGAACTTGTGGCAATAAGGAATGTACCCCGGCAGAACATTTTCCATAGAGAACGCGGTTGAACAGAGACTGGCTTACCTATAAATCTCTGAGTTGGTGTCAATAAGGAATGTACCTCGGTAGAACATTTACCATAGAGAAGGCCATTGAACAGAGACAGGCTTAGCTATAAATGTCTGAACTTGTGGCAATAAGGAATGTACCTCGGCAGAACATTTTCCATAGAGAACGCGGTTGAACAGAGACTGGCTTAGCTATAAATCTCTGAGTTGGTGTCAATAAGGAATGTACCTCGGTAGAACATTTACCATAGAGAAGGCGATTGAACAGAGACTGGCTTAGCTATAAATGTCTGAACTTGTGGCAATAAGGAATGTACCTCGGCAGAACATTTTCCATAGAGAACGCGGTTGAACAGAGACTGGCTTACCTATAAATCTCTGAGTTGGTGTCAATAAGGAATGTACCTCGGTAGAACATTTTCCATAGAGAAGGCGATTGAACAGAGACTGGCTTAGCTATAAATGTCTGAACTTGTGGCAATAAGGAATGTACCTCGGTAAAACATTTACCATAGAGAAGGCGATTGAACAGAGACAGGCTTAGCTATAAATGTCTGAACTTGTGGCAATAAGGAATGTACCTCGGCAGAACATTTTCCATAGAGAACGCGGTTGAACAGAGACTGGCTTACCTATAAATCTCTGAGTTGGTGTCAATAAGGAATGTACCTCGGTAGAACATTTACCATAGAGAAGGCGATTGAACAGAGACTGGCTTAGCTATAAATGTCTGAACTTGTGGCAATAAGGAATGTACCTCGGCAGAACATTTTCCATAGAGAACGCGGTTGAACAGAGACTGGCTTACCTATAAATCTCTGAGTTGGTGTCAATAAGGAATGTACCTCGGTAGAACATTTACCATAGAGAAGGCGATTGAACAGAGACTGGCTTAGCTATAAATGTCTGAACTTGTGGCAATAAGGAATGTACCCCGGCAGAACATTTTCCATAGAGAACGCGGTTGAACAGAGACAGGCTTACCTATAAATCTCTGAGTTGGTGTCAATAAGGAATGTACCTCGGTAGAACATTTACCATAGAGAAGGCCATTGAACAGAGACAGGCTTAGCTATAAATGTCTGAACTTGTGGCAATAAGGATGTACCTCGGCAGAACATTTTCCATAGAGAACGCGGTTGAACAGAGACTGGCTTACCTATAAATCTCTGAGTTGGTGTCAACAAGGAATGTACCTCGGTAGAACATTTACCATAGAGAAGGCGACTGAACAGAGACTGGCTTAGCTATAAATGTCTGAACTTGTGGAAATAAGGAATGTACCTCGGCAGAACATTTTCCATAGAGAACGCGGTTGAACAGAGACTGGCTTACCTATAAATCTCTGAGTTGGTGTCAATAAGGAATGTACCTCGGTAGAACATTTACCATAGAGAAGGCGATTGAACAGAGACTGGCTTAGCTATAAATGTCTGAACTTGTGGCAATAAGGAATGTACCCCGGCAGAACATTTTCCATAGAGAACGCGGTTGAACAGAGACTGGCTTACCTATAAATCTCTGAGTTGGTGTCAATAAGGAATGTACCTCGGTAGAACATTTACCATAGAGAAGGCCATTGAACAGAGACAGGCTTAGCTATAAATGTCTGAACTTGTGGCAATAAGGAATGTACCTCGGCAGAACATTTTCCATAGAGAACGCGGTTGAACAGAGACTGGCTTAGCTATAAATCTCTGAGTTGGTGTCAATAAGGAATGTACCTCGGTAGAACATTTACCATAGAGAAGGCGATTGAACAGAGACTGGCTTAGCTATAAATGTCTGAACTTGTGGCAATAAGGAATGTACCTCGGCAGAACATTTTCCATAGAGAACGCGGTTGAACAGAGACTGGCTTACCTATAAATCTCTGAGTTGGTGTCAATAAGGAATGTACCTCGGTAGAACATTTTCCATAGAGAAGGCGATTGAACAGAGACTGGCTTAGCTATAAATGTCTGAACTTGTGGCAATAAGGAATGTACCTCGGCAGAACATTTTCCATAGAGAACGCGGTTGAACAGAGACTGGCTTACCTATAAATCTCTGAGTTGGTGTCAATAAGGAATGTACCTCGGTAGAACATTTACCATAGAGAAGGCGATTGAACAGAGACTGGCTTAGCTATAAATGTCTGAACTTGTGGCAATAAGGAATGTACCCCGGCAGAACATTTTCCATAGAGAACGCGGTTGAACAGAGACTGGCTTACCTATAAATCTCTGAGTTGGTGTCAATAAGGAATGTACCTCGGTAAAACATTTACCATAGAGAAGGCGATTGAACAGAGACAGGCTTAGCTATAAATGTCTGAACTTGTGGCAATAAGGAATGTACCTCGGCAGAACATTTTCCATAGAGAACGCGGTTGAACAGAGACTGGCTTACCTATAAATCTCTGAGTTGGTGTCAATAAGGAATGTACCTCGGTAGAACATTTTCCATAGAGAAGGCGATTGAACAGAGACTGGCTTAGCTATAAATGTCTGAACTTGTGGCAATAAGGAATGTACCTCGGCAGAACATTTTCCATAGAGAACGCGGTTGAACAGAGACTGGCTTACCTATAAATCTCTGAGTTGGTGTCAATAAGGAATGTACCTCGGTAGAACATTTACCATAGAGAAGGCGATTGAACAGAGACTGGCTTAGCTATAAATGTCTGAACTTGTGGCAATAAGGAATGTACCCCGGCAGAACATTTTCCATAGAGAACGCGGTTGAACAGAGACTAGCTTACCTATAAATCTCTGAGTTGGTGTCAATAAGGAATGTACCTCGGTAGAACATTTACCATAGAGAAGGCGGTTGAACAGAGACTGGCTTAGCTATAAATGTCTGAACTTGTGGCAATAAGGAATGTACCTCGGCAGAACATTTTCCATAGAGAACGCGGTTGAACAGAGACTGGCTTACCTATAAATCTCTGAGTTGGTGTCAATAAGGAATGTACCTCGGTAGAACATTTACCATAGAGAAGGCCATTGAACAGAGACAGGCTTAGCTATAAATGTCTGAACTTGTGGCAATAAGGAATGTACCTCGGCAGAACATTTTCCATAGAGAACGCGGTTGAACAGAGACTGGCTTAGCTATAAATCTCTGAGTTGGTGTCAATAAGGAATGTACCTCGGTAGAACATTTACCATAGAGAAGGCGATTGAACAGAGACTGGCTTAGCTATAAATGTCTGAACTTGTGGCAATAAGGAATGTACCTCGGCAGAACATTTTCCATAGAGAACGCGGTTGAACAGAGACTGGCTTACCTATAAATCTCTGAGTTGGTGTCAATAAGGAATGTACCTCGGTAGAACATTTTCCATAGAGAAGGCGATTGAACAGAGACTGGCTTAGCTATAAATGTCTGAACTTGTGGCAATAAGGAATGTACCTCGGCAGAACATTTTCCATAGAGAACGCGGTTGAACAGAGACTGGCTTACCTATAAATCTCTGAGTTGGTGTCAATAAGGAATGTACCTCGGTAGAACATTTACCATAGAGAAGGCGATTGAACAGAGACTGGCTTAGCTATAAATGTCTGAACTTGTGGCAATAAGGAATGTACCCCGGCAGAACATTTTCCATAGAGAACGCGGTTGAACAGAGACTGGCTTACCTATAAATCTCTGAGTTGGTGTCAATAAGGAATGTACCTCGGTAAAACATTTACCATAGAGAAGGCGATTGAACAGAGACAGGCTTAGCTATAAATGTCTGAACTTGTGGCAATAAGGAATGTACCTCGGCAGAACATTTTCCATAGAGAACGCGGTTGAACCAAGACTGGCTTACCTATAAATCTCTGAGTTGGTGTCAATAAGGAATGTACCTCGGTAGAACATTTTCCATAGAGAAGGCGATTGAACAGAGACTGGCTTAGCTATAAATGTCTGAACTTGTGGCAATAAGGAATGTACCTCGGCAGAACATTTTCCATAGAGAACGCGGTTGAACAGAGACTGGCTTACCTATAAATCTCTGAGTTGGTGTCAATAAGGAATGTACCTCGGTAGAACATTTACCATAGAGAAGGCGATTGAACAGAGACTGGCTTAGCTATAAATGTCTGAACTTGTGGCAATAAGGAATGTACCCCGGCAGAACATTTTCCATAGAGAACGCGGTTGAACAGAGACTGGCTTACCTATAAATCTCTGAGTTGGTGTCAATAAGGAATGTACCTCGGTAGAACATTTACCATAGAGAAGGCGGTTGAACAGAGACTGGCTTAGCTATAAATGTCTGAACTTGTGGCAATAAGGAATGTACCTCGGCAGAACATTTTCCATAGAGAACGCGGTTGAACAGAGACTGGCTTACCTATAAATCTCTGAGTTGGTGTCAATAAGGAATGTACCTCGGTAGAACATTTACCATAGAGAAGGCCATTGAACAGAGACAGGCTTAGCTATAAATGTCTGAACTTGTGGCAATAAGGAATATACCTCGGCAGAACATTTTCCATAGAGAACGCGGTTGAACAGAGACTGGCTTACCTATAAATCTCTGAGTTGGTGTCAATAAGGAATGTACCTCGGTAGAACATTTACCATAGAGAAGGCGATTGAACAGAGACTGGCTTAGCTATAAATGTCTGAAATTGTGGCAATAAGGAATATACCTCGGCAGAACATTTTCCATAGAGAACGCGGTTGAACAGAGACTGGCTTACCTATAAATCTCTGAGTTGGTGTCAACAAGGAATGTACCTCGGTAGAACATTTACCATAGAGAAGGCGACTGAACAGAGACTGGCTTAGCTATAAATGTCTGAACTTGTGGAAATAAGGAATGTACCTCGGCAGAACATTTTCCATAGAGAACGCGGTTGAACAGAGACTGGCTTACCTATAAATCTCTGAGTTGGTGTCAATAAGGAATGTACCTCGGTAGAACATTTACCATAGAGAAGGCGATTGAACAGAGACTGGCTTAGCTATAAATGTCTGAACTTGTGGCAATAAGGAATGTACCCCGGCAGAACATTTTCCATAGAGAACGCGGTTGAACAGAGACTGGCTTACCTATAAATCTCTGAGTTGGTGTCAATAAGGAATGTACCTCGGTAGAACATTTTCCATAGAGAAGGCGATTGAACAGAGACTGGCTTATCTATAAATGTCTGAACTTGTGGCAATAAGGAATGTACCTCGGCAGAACATTTTCCATAGAGAACGCGTTTGAACAGAGACTGGCTTACCTATAAATCTCTGAGTTGGTGTCAATAAGGAATGTACCTCGGTAGAACATTTACCATAGAGAAGGCGATTGAACAGAGACTGGCTTAGCTATAAATGTCTGAACTTGTGGCAATAAGGAATGTACCCCGGCAGAACATTTTCCATAGAGAACGCGGTTGAACAGAGACTGGCTTACCTATAAATCTCTGAGTTGGTGTCAATAAGGAATGTACCTCGGTAGAACATTTACCATAGAGAAGGCGGTTGAACAGAGACTGGCTTAGCTATAAATGTCTGAACTTGTGGCAATAAGGAATGTACCTCGGCAGAACATTTTCCATAGAGAACGCGGTTGAACAGAGACTGGCTTACCTATAAATCTCTGAGTTGGTGTCAATAAGGAATGTACCTCGGTAGAACATTTACCATAGAGAAGGCCATTGAACAGAGACAGGCTTAGCTATAAATGTCTGAACTTGTGGCAATAAGGAATATACCTCGGCAGAACATTTTCCATAGAGAACGCGGTTGAACAGAGACTGGCTTACCTATAAATCTCTGAGTTGGTGTCAATAAGGAATGTACCTCGGTAGAACATTTACCATAGAGAAGGCCATTGAACAGAGACAGGCTTAGCTATAAATGTCTGAACTTGTGGCAATAAGGAATGTACCTCGGCAGAACATTTTCCATAGAGAACGCGGTTGAACAGAGACTGGTTTACCTATAAATCTCTGAGTTGGTGTCAATAAGGAATGTACCTCGGTAGAACATTTACCATAGAGAAGGCGATTGAACAGAGACTGGCTTAGCTATAAATGTCTGAACTTGTGGCAATAAGGAATGTACCTCGGCAGAACATTTTCCATAGAGAACGCGGTTGAACAGAGACTGGCTTACCTATAAATCTCTGAGTTGGTGTCAATAAGGAATGTACCTCGGTAGAACATTTTCCATAGAGAAGGCGATTGAACAGAGACTGGCTTAGCTATAAATGTCTGGACTTGTGGCAATAAGGAATGTACCTCGGCAGAACATTTTCCATAGAGAACGCGGTTGAACAGAGACTGGCTTACCTATAAATCTCTGAGTTGGTGTCAATAAGGAATGTACCTCGGTAGAACATTTACCATAGAGAAGGCGATTGAACAGAGACTGGCTTAGCTATAAATGTCTGAACTTGTGGCAATAAGGAATGTACCCCGGCAGAACATTTTCCATAGAGAACGCGGTTGAACAGAGACTGGCTTACCTATAAATCTCTGAGTTGGTTTCAATAAGGAATGTACCTCGGTAAAACATTTACCATAGAGAAGGCGATTGAACAGAGACAGGCTTAGCTATAAATGTCTGAACTTGTGGCAATAAGGAATGTACCTCGGCAGAACATTTTCCATAGAGAACGCGGTTGAACAGAGACTGGCTTACCTATAAATCTCTGAGTTGGTGTCAATAAGGAATGTACCTCGGTAGAACATTTTCCATAGAGAAGGCGATTGAACAGAGACTGGCTTAGCTATAAATGTCTGAACTTGTGGCAATAAGGAATGTACCTCGGCAGAACATTTTCCATAGAGAACGCGGTTGAACAGAGACTGGCTTACCTATAAATCTCTGAGTTGGTGTCAATAAGGAATGTACCTCGGTAGAACATTTACCATAGAGAAGGCGATTGAACAGAGACTGGCTTAGCTATAAATGTCTGAACTTGTGGCAATAAGGAATGTACCCCGGCAGAACATTTTCCATAGAGAACGCGGTTGAACAGAGACTGGCTTACCTATAAATCTCTGAGTTGGTTTCAATAAGGAATGTACCTCGGTAAAACATTTACCATAGAGAAGGCGATTGAACAGAGACAGGCTTAGCTATAAATGTCTGAACTTGTGGCAATAAGGAATGTACCTCGGCAGAACATTTTCCATAGAGAACGCGGTTGAACAGAGACTGGCTTACCTATAAATCTCTGAGTTGGTGTCAATAAGGAATGTACCTCGGTAGAACATTTACCATAGAGAAGGCGATTGAACAGAGACTGGCTTAGCTATAAATGTCTGAACTTGTGGCAATAAGGAATGTACCTCGGCAGAACATTTTCCATAGAGAACGCGGTTGAACAGAGACTGGCTTACCTATAAATCTCTGAGTTGGTGTCAATAAGGAATGTACCTCGGCAGAACATTTACCATAGAGAAGGCGATTGAACAGAGACTGGCTTAGCTATAAATGTCTGAACTTGTGGAAATAAGGAATGTACCTCGGCAGAACATTTTCCATAGAGAACGCGGTTGAACAGAGACTGGCTTACCTATAAATCTCTGAGTTGGTGTCAATAAGGAATGTACCTCGGTAGAACATTTACCATAGAGAAGGCGGTTGAACAGAGACTGGCTTAGCTGTAAATGTCTGAACTTGTGGCAATAAGGAATGTACCTCGGCAGAACATTTTCCATAGAGAACGCGGTTGAACAGAGACTGGCTTACCTATAAATCTCTGAGTTGGTGTCAATAAGGAATGTACCTCGGTAGAACATTTACCATAGAGAAGGCGATTGAACAGAGACTGGCTTAGCTATAAATGTCTGAACTTGTGGAAATAAGGAATGTACCTCGGCAGAACATTTTCCATAGAGAACGCGGTTGAACAGAGACTGGCTTACCTACAAATCTCTGAGTTGGTGTCAATAAGGAATGTACCTCGGTAGAACATTTACCATAGAGAAGGCGATTGAACAGAGACTGGCTTAGCTATAAATGTCTGAACTTGTGGCAATAAGGAATGTACCCCGGCAGAACATTTTCCATAGAGAACGCGGTTGAACAGAGACTGGCTTACCTATAAATCTCTGAGTTGGTGTCAATAAGGAATGTACCTCGGTAGAACATTTACCATAGAGAAGGCCATTGAACAGAGACAGGCTTAGCTATAAATGTCTGAACTTGTGGCAATAAGGAATATACCTCGGCAGAACATTTTCCATAGAGAACGCGGTTGAACAGAGACTGGCTTACCTATAAATCTCTGAGTTGGTGTCAATAAGGAATGTACCTCGGTAGAACATTTACCATAGAGAAGGCGATTGAACAGAGACTGGCTTAGCTATAAATGTCTGAAATTGTGGCAATAAGTAATGTACCTCGGCAGAACATTTTCCATAGAGAACGCGGTTGAACAGAGACTGGCTTACCTATAAATCTCTGAGTTGGTGTCAATAAGGAATGTACCTCGGTAGAACATTTTCCATAGAGAAGGCGATTGAACAGAGACTGGCTTAGCTATAAATGTCTGAACTTGTGGCAATAAGGAATGTACCTCGGCAGAACATTTTCCATAGAGAACGCGGTTGAACAGAGACTGGCTTACCTATAAATCTCTGAGTTGGTGTCAATAAGGAATGTACCTCGGTAGAACATTTACCATAGAGAAGGCGATTGAACAGAGACTGGCTTAGCTATAAATGTCTGAATTTGTGGCAATAAGGAATGTACCCCGGCAGAACATTTTCCATAGAGAACGCGGTTGAACAGAGACTGGCTTACCTATAAATCTCTGAGTTGGTGTCAATAAGGAATGTACCTCGGTAAAACATTTACCATAGAGAAGGCGATTGAACAGAGACAGGCTTAGCTATATATGTCTGAACTTGTGGCAATAAGGAATGTACCTCGGCAGAACATTTTCCATAGAGAACGCGGTTGAACAGAGACTGGCTTACCTATAAATCTCTGAGTTGGTGTCAATAAGGAATGTACCTCGGTAGAACATTTTCCATAGAGAAGGCGATTGAACAGAGACTGGCTTAGCTATAAATGTCTGAACTTGTAGCAATAAGGAATGTACCTCGGCAGAACATTTTCCATAGAGAACGCGGTTGAACAGAGACTGGCTTACCTATAAATCTCTGAGTTGGTGTCAATAAGGAATGTACCTCGGTAGAACATTTACCATAGAGAAGGCGATTGAACAGAGACTGGCTTAGCTATAAATGTCTGAACTTGTGGCAATAAGGCATGTACCCCGGCAGAACATTTTCCATAGAGAACGCGGTTGAACAGAGACTGGCTTACCTATAAATCTCTGAGTTGGTGTCAATAAGGAATGTACCTCGGTAGAACATTTACCATAGAGAACGCGGTTGAACAGAGACAGGCTTAGCTATAAATGTCTGAACTTGTGGCAATAAGGAATGTACCTCGGCAGAACATTTTCCATAGAGAACGCGGTTGAACAGAGACTGGCTTACCTATAAATCTCTGAGTTGGTGTCAATAAGGAATGTACCTCGGTAGAACATTTTCCATAGAGAAGGAGATTGAACAGAGACTGGCTTAGCTATAAATGTCTGAACTTGTGGCAATAAGGAATGTACCTCGGCAGAACATTTTCCATAGAGAACGCGGTTGAACAGAGACTGGCTTACCTATAAATCTCTGAGTTGGTGTCAATAAGGAATGTACCTCGGTAGAACATTTACCATAGAGAAGGCGATTGAACAGAGACTGGCTTAGCTATAAATGTCTGAACTTGTGGCAATAAGGAATGTACCTCGGCAGAACATTTTCCATAGAGAACGCGGTTGAACAGAGACTGGCTTACCTATAAATCTTTGAGTTGGTGTCAATAAGGAATGTACCTCGGTAGAACATTTACCATAGAGAAGGCGATTGAACAGAGACAGGCTTAGCTATAAAAATCTGAACTTGTGGCAATAAGGAATGTACCTGGGCAGAACATTTTCCATAGAGAACGCGGTTGAACAGAGACTGGCTTACCTATAAATCTCTGAGTTGGTGTCAATAAGGAATGTACCTCGGCAGAACATTTACCATAGAGAAGGCGATTGAACAGAGACTGGCTTAGCTATAAATGTCTGAACTTGTGGAAATAAGGAATGTACCTCGGCAGAACATTTTCCATAGAGAACGCGGTTGAACAGAGACTGGCTTACCTATAAATCTCTGAGTTGGTGTCAATAAGGAATGTACCTCGGTAGAACATTTACCATAGAGAAGGCGGTTGAACAGAGACTGGCTTAGCTATAAATGTCTGAACTTGTGGCAATAAGGAATGTACCTCGGCAGAACATTTTCCATAGAGAACGCGGTTGAACAGAGACTGGCTTACCTATAAATCTCTGAGTTGGTGTCAATAAGGAATGTACCTCGGTAGAACATTTACCATAGAGAAGGCGATTGAACAGAGACTGGCTTAGCTATAAATGTCTGAACTTGTGGCAATAAGGAATGTACCTCGGCAGAACATTTTCCATAGAGGACGCGGTTGAACAGAGACTGGCTTACCTATAAATCTCTGAGTTGGTGTCAATAAGGAATGTACCTCGGTAGAACATTTACCATAGAGAAGGCGATTGAACAGAGACTGGCTTAGCTATAAATGTCTGAACTTGTGGCAATAAGGAATGTACCTCGGCAGAACATTTTCCATAGAGAACGCGGTTGAACAGAGACTGGCTTACCTATAAATCTCTGAGTTGGTGTCAATAAGGAATGTACCTCGGTAGAACATTTACCATAGAGAAGGCGATTGAACAGAGACTGGCTTAGCTATAAATGTCTGAACTTGTGGCAATAAGGAATGTACCTCGGCAGAACATTTTCCATAGAGAACGCGGTTGAACAGAGACTGGCTTACCTATAAATCTCTGAGTTGGTGTCAATAAGGAATGTACCTCGGTAGAACATTTACCATAGAGAAGGCGATTGAACAGGGACAGGCTTAGCTATAAATGTCTGAACTTGTGGCAATAAGGAATGTACCTCGGCAGAACATTTTCCATAGAGAACGCGGTTGAACAGAGACAGGATTACCTATAAATCTCTGAGTTGGTGTCAATAAGGAATGTACCTCGGTAGAACATTTACCATAGAGAAGGCGATTGAACAGAAACTGGCTTAGCTATAAATGTCTGAACTTGTGGCAATAAGGAATGTACCTCGGCAGAACATTTTCCATAGAGAACGCGGTTGAACAGAGACTGGCTTACCTATAAATCTCTGAGTTGGTGTCAATAAGGAATGTACCTCGGTAGAACATTTACCATAGAGAAAGCGATTGAACAGAGACTGGCTTAGCTATAAATGTCTGAACTTGTGGCAATAAGGAATGTACCTCGGCAGAACATTTTCCATAGAGAACGCGGTTGAACAGAGACTGGCTTACCTATAAATCTCTGAGTTGGTGTCAATAAGGAATGTACCTCGGTAGAACATTTACCATAGAGAAGGCGATTGAACAGAGACTGGCTTAGCTATAAATGTCTGAACTTGTGGCAATAAGGAATGTACCTCGGCAGAACATTTTCCATAGAGAACGCGGTTGAACAGAGACAGGATTACCTATAAATCTCTGAGTTGGTGTCAATAAGGAATGTACCTCGGTAGAACATTTACCATAGAGAAGGCGATTGAACAGAGACTGGCTTAGCTATAAATGTCTGAACTTGTGGCAATAAGGAATGTACCTCGGCAGAACATTTTCCATAGAGAACGCGGTTGAACAGAGACTGGCTTACCTATAAATCTCTGAGTTGGTGTCAATAAGGAATGTACCTCGGTAGAACATTTACCATAGAGAAGGCGATTGAACAGAGACTGGCTTAGCTATAAATGTCTGAACTTGTGGCAATAAGGAATGTACCTCGGCAGAACATTTTCCATAGAGAACGCGGTTGAACAGAGACTGGCTTACCTATAAATCTCTGAGTTGGTGTCAATAAGGAATGTACCTCGGTAGAACATTTACCATAGAGAAGGCGATTGAACAGAGACAGGCTTAGCTATAAATGTCTGAACTTGTGGCAATAAGGAATGTACCTCGGCAGAACATTTTCCATAGAGAACGCGGTTGAACAGAGACTGGCTTACCTATAAATCTCTGAGTTGGTGTCAATAAGGAATGTACCTCGGTAGAACATTTACCATAGAGAAGGCGATTGAACAGAGACTGGCTTAGCTATAAATGTCTGAACTTGTGGCAATAAGGAATGTACCTCGGCAGAACATTTTCCATAGAGAACGCGGTTGAACAGAGACTGGCTTACCTATAAATCTCTGAGTTGGTGTCAATAAGGAATGTACCTCGGTAGAACATTTACCATAGAGAAGGCGATTGAACAGAGACAGGCTTAGCTATAAATGTCTGAACTTGTGGCAATAAGGAATGTACCTCGGCAGAACATTTTCCATAGAGAACGCGGTTGAACAGAGACTGGCTTAGCTATAAATGTCTGAACTTGTGGCAATAAGGAATGTACCTCGGTAGAACATTTACCATAGAGAAGGCGATTGAACAGAGACTGGCTTAGCTATAAATGTCTGAACTTGTGGAAATAAGGAATGTACCTCGGCAGAACATTTTCCATAGAGAACGCGGTTGAACAGAGACTGGCTTACCTATAAATCTCTGAGTTGGTGTCAATAAGGAATGTACCTCGGTAGAACATTTACCATAGAGAAGGCGATTGAACAGGGACAGGCTTAGCTATAAATGTCTGAACTTGTGGCAATAAGGAATGTACCTCGGCAGAACATTTTCCATAGAGAACGCGGTTGAACAGAGACAGGATTACCTATAAATCTCTGAGTTGGTGTCAATAAGGAATGTACCTCGGTAGAACATTTACCATAGAGAAGGCGATTGAACAGAGACTGGCTTAGCTATAAATGTCTGAACTTGTGGCAATAAGGAATGTACCTCGGCAGAACATTTTCCATAGAGAACGCGGTTGAACAGAGACTGGCTTACCTATAAATCTCTGAGTTGGTGTCAATAAGGAATGTACCTCGGTAGAACATTTACCATAGAGAAGGCGATTGAACAGAGACAGGCTTAGCTATAAATGTCTGAACTTGTGGCAATAAGGAATGTACCTCGGCAGAACATTTTCCATAGAGAACGCGGTTGAACAGAGACTGGCTTACCTATAAATCTCTGAGTTGGTGTCAATAAGGAATGTACCTCGGTAGAACATTTACCATAGAGAAGGCGATTGAACAGAGACCGGCTTACCTATAAATGTCTGAACTTGTGGCAATAAGGAATGTACCTCGGCAGAACATTTTCCATAGAGAACGCGGTTGAACAGAGACTGGCTTACCTATAAATCTCTGAGTTGGTGTCAATAAGGAATGTACCTCGGTAGAACATTTACCAGAGAGAAGGCGATTGAACAGAGACTGGCTTAGCTATAAATGTCTGAACTTGCGGCAATAAGGAATGTACCTCGGCAGAACATTTTCCATAGAGAACGCGGTTGAACAGAGACTGGTTTACATATAAATCTCTGAGTTGGTGTCAATAAGGAATGTACCTCGGTAGAACATTTACCATAGAGAAGGCGATTGAACAGAGACAGGCTTAGCTATAAATGTCTGAACTTGTGGCAATAAGGAATGTACCTCGGCAGAACATTTTCCATAGAGAACGCGGTTGAACAGAGACTGGCTTACCTATAAATCTCTGAGTTGGTGTCAATAAGGAATGTACCTCGGTAGAACATTTACCATAGAGAAGGCGATTGAACTGAGACTGGCTTAGCTATAAATGTCTGAACTTTTGGCAATAAGGAATGTACCTCGGCAGAACATTTTCCATAGAGAACGCGGTTGAACAGAGACTGGCTTAACTATAAATCTCTGAGTTGGTGTCAATAAGGAATGTACCTCGGTAGAACATTTACCATAGAGAAGGCGATTGAACAGAGACTGGCTTAGCTATAAATGTCTGAAATTGTGGCAATAAGGAATGTACCTCGGCAGAACATTTTCCATAGAGAACGCGGTTGAACAGAGACTGGCTTACCTATAAATCTCTGAGTTGGTGTCAATAAGGAATGTACCTCGGTAGAACATTTACCATAGAGAAGGCGATTGAACAGAGACTGGCTTAGCTATAAATGTCTGAACTTGTGGCAATAAGGAATGTACCTCGGCAGAACATTTTCCATAGAGAACGCGGTTGAACAGAGACTGGATTACCTATAAATCTCTGAGTTGGTGTCAATAAGGAATGTACCTCGGTAGAACATTTACCATAGAGAAGGCGATTGAACAGAGACTGGCTTAGCTATAATTGTCTGAACTTGTGGCAATAAGGAATGTACCTCGGCAGAACATTTTCCATAGAGAACGCGGTTGAACAGAGACTGGCTTACCTATAAATCTCTGAGTTGGTGTCAATAAGGAATGTACCTCGGTAGAACATTTACCATAGAGAAGGCGATTGAACAGAGACAGGCTTAGCTATAAATGTCTGAACTTGTGGCAATAAGGAATGTACCTCGGCAGAACATTTTCCATAGAGAACGCGGTTGAACAGAGACTGGCTTACCTATAAATCTCTGAGTTGGTGTAAATAAGGAATGTACCTCGGTAGAACATTTACCATAGAGAAGGCGATTGAACAGAGACTGGCTTAGCTATAAATGTCTGAACTTGTGGCAATAAGGAATGTACCTCGGCAGAACATTTTCCATAGAGAACGCGGTTGAACAGAGACTGGCTTACCTATAAATCTCTGAGTTGGTGTCAATAAGGAATGTACCTCGGTAGAACATTTACCATAGAGAAGGCGATTGAACAGAGACAGGCTTAGCTATAAATGTCTGAACTTGTGGCAATAAGGAATGTACCTCGGCAGAACATTTTCCATAGAGAACGCGGTTGAACAGAGACTGGCTTACCTATAAATCTCTGAGTTGGTGTCAATAAGGAATGTACCTCGGTAGAACATTTACCATAGAGAAGGCGATTGAACTGAGACTGTCTTAGCTATAAATGTCTGAACTTGTGGCAATAAGGAATGTACCTCGGCAGAACATTTTCCATAGAGAACGCGGTTGAACAGAGACTGGCTTACCTATAAATCTCTGAGTTGGTGTCAATAAGGAATGTACCTCGGTAGAACATTTACCATAGAGAAGGCGATTGAACAGAGACTGGCTTAGCTATAAATGTCTGAAATTGTGGCAATAAGGAATGTACCTCGGCAGAACATTTTCCATAGAGAACGCGGTTGAACAGAGACTGGCTTACCTATAAATCTCTGAGTTGGTGTCAATAAGGAATGTACCTCGGTAGAACATTTACCATAGAGAAGGCGATTGAACAGAGACTGGCTTAGCTATAAATGTCTGAACTTGTGGCAATAAGGAATATACCTCGGCAGAACATTTTCCATAGAGAACGCGGTTGAACAGAGACTGGCTTACCTATAAATCTCTGAGTTGGTGTCAATAAGGAATGTACCTCGGTAGAACATTTACCATAGAGAAGGCGATTGAACAGAGACAGGCTTAGCTATAAATGTCTGAACTTGTGGCAATAAGGAATGTACCTCGGCAGAACATTTTCCATAGAGAACGCGGTTGAACAGAGACTGGCTTACCTATAAATCTCTGAGTTGGTGTAAATAAGGAATGTACCTCGGTAGAACATTTACCATAGAGAAGGCGATTGAACAGAGACTGGCTTAGCTATAAATGTCTGAACTTGTAGCAATAAGGAATGTACCTCGGCAGAACATTTTCCATAGAGAACGCGGTTGAACAGAGACTGGCTTACCTATAAATCTCTGAGTTGGTGTCAATAAGGAATGTACCTCGGTAGAACATTTACCATAGAGAAGGCGGTTGAACAGAGACTGGCTTAGCTATAAATGTCTGAACTTGTGGCAATAAGGAATGTACCTCGGCAGAACATTTTCCATAGAGAACGCGGTTGAACAGAGACTGGCTTACCTATAAATCTCTGAGTTGGTGTCAATAAGGAATGTACCTCGGTAGAACATTTACCATAGAGAAGGCGATTGAACAGAGACTGGCTTAGCTATAAATGTCTGAACTTGTGGCAATAAGGAATGTACCTCGGCAGAACATTTTCCATAGAAAACGCGGTTGAACAGAGACTGGCTTACCTATAAATCTCTGAGTTGGTGTCAATAAGGAATGTACCTCGGTAGAACATTTACCATAGAGAAGGCGATTGAACAGAGACTGGCTTAGCTATAAATGTCTGAACTTGTGGCAATAAGGAATGTACCTCGGCAGAACATTTTCCATAGAGAACGCGGTTGAACAGAGACTGGCTTACCTATAAATCTCTGAGTTGGTGTCAATAAGGAATGTACCTCGGTAGAACATTTACCATAGAGAAGCCGATTGAACAGAGACAGGCTTAGTTATAAATGTCTGAACCTGTGGCAATAAGGAATGTACCTCGGCAGAACATTTTCCATAGAGAACGCGGTTGAACAGAGACTGGCTTACCTATAAATCTCTGAGTTGGTGTCAATAAGGAATGTACCTCGGTAGAACATTTACCATAGAGAAGGCGATTGAACAGAGACTGGCTTAGCTATAAATGTCTGAACTAGTGGCAATAAGGAATGTACCTCGGCAGAACATTTTCCATAGAGAACGCGGTTGAACAGAGACTGGCTTACCTATAAATCTCTGAGTTGGTGTCAATAAGGCATGTACCTCGGTAGAACATTTACCATAGAGAAGGCGATTAAACAGAGACAGGCTTAGCTATAAATGTCTGAACTTGTGGCAATAAGGAATGTACCTCGGCAGAACATTTTCCATAGAGAACGCGGTTGAACAGAGACTGGCTTACCTATAAATCTCTGAGTTGGTGTCAATAAGGAATGTACCTCGGTAGAACATTTACCATAGAGAAGGCGATTGAACAGAGACTGGCTTAGCTATAAATGTCTGAACTTGTGGCAATAAGGAATGTACCTCTTCAGAACATTTTCCATAGAGAACGCGGTTGAACAGAGCCTGGCTTACCTATAAATCTCTGAGTTGGTGTCAATAAGGCATGTACCTCGGTAGAACATTTAACATAGAGAAGGCGATTGAACAGAGACAGGCTTAGCTATAAATGTCTGAACTTGTGGCAATAAGGAATGTACCTCGGCAGAACATTTTCCATAGAGAACGCGGTTGAACAGAGACTGGCTTACCTATAAATCTCTGAGTTGGTGTCAATAAGGAATGTACCTCGGTAGAACATTTACCATAGAGAAGGCGATTGAACAGAGACTGGCTTAGCTATAAATGTCTGAACTTGTGGCAATAAGGAATATACCTCGGCAGAACATTTTCCATAGAGAACGCGGTTGAACAGAGACTGGCTTACCTATAAATCTCTGAGTTGGTGTCAATAAGGAATGTACCTCGGTAGAACATTTACCATAGAGAAGGCGATTGAACAGAGACAGGCTTAGCTATAAATGTCTGAACTTGTGGCAATAAGGAATGTACCTCGGCAGAACATTTTCCATAGAGAACGCGGTTGAACAGAGACTGGCTTACCTATAAATCTCTGAGTTGGTGTAAATAAGGAATGTACCTCGGTAGAACATTTACCATAGAGAAGGCGATTGAACAGAGACTGGCTTAGCTATAAATGTCTGAACTTGTAGCAATAAGGAATGTACCTCGGCAGAACATTTTCCATAGAGAACGCGGTTGAACAGAGACTGGCTTACCTATAAATCTCTGAGTTGGTGTCAATAAGGAATGTACCTCGGTAGAACATTTACCATAGAGAAGGCGGTTGAACAGAGACTGGCTTACCTATAAATGTCTGAACTTGTGGCAATAAGGAATGTACCTCGGCAGAACATTTTCCATAGAGAACGCGGTTGAACAGAGACTGGCTTACCTATAAATCTCTGAGTTGGTGTCAATAAGGAATGTACCTCGGTAGAACATTTACCATAGAGAAGGCGATTGAACAGAGACTGGCTTAGCTATAAATGTCTGAACTTGTGGCAATAAGGAATGTACCTCGGCAGAACATTTTCCATAGAAAACGCGGTTGAACAGAGACTGGCTTACCTATAAATCTCTGAGTTGGTGTCAATAAGGAATGTACCTCGGTAGAACATTTACCATAGAGAAGGCGATTGAACAGAGACTGGCTTAGCTATAAATGTCTGAACTTGTGGCAATAAGGAATGTACCTCGGCAGAACATTTTCCATAGAGAACGCGGTTGAACAGAGACTGGCTTACCTATAAATCTCTGAGTTGGTGTCAATAAGGCATGTACCTCGGTAGAACATTTACCATAGAGAAGGCGATTAAACAGAGACAGGCTTAGCTATAAATGTCTGAACTTGTGGCAATAAGGAATGTACCTCGGCAGAACATTTTCCATAGAGAACGCGGTTGAACAGAGACTGGCTTACCTATAAATCTCTGAGTTGGTGTCAATAAGGAATGTACCTCGGTAGAACATTTACCATAGAGAAGGCGATTGAACAGAGATGGCTTAGCTATAAATGTCTGAACTTGTGGCAATAAGGAATGTACCTCTTCAGAACATTTTCCATAGAGAACGCGGTTGAACAGAGCCTGGCTTACCTATAAATCTCTGAGTTGGTGTCAATAAGGCATGTACCTCGGTAGAACATTTAACATAGAGAAGGCGATTGAACAGAGACAGGCTTAGCTATAAATTTCTGAACTTGTGGCAATAAGGAATGTACCTCGGCAGAACATTTTCCATAGAGAACGCGGTTCAACAGAGACTGGCTTACCTATAAATCTCTGAGTTGGTGTCAATAAGGAATGTACCTCGGTAGAAAATTTACCATAGAGAAGGCGATTGAACAGAGACTGGCTTAGCTATAAATGTCTGAACTTGTGGCAATAAGGAATATACCTCGGCAGAACATTTTCCATAGAGAACGCGGTTGAACAGAGACTGGCTTACCTATAAATCTCTGAGTTGGTGTCAATAAGGAATGTACCTCGGTAGAACATTTACCATAGAGAAGGCGATTGAACAGAGACAGGCTTAGCTATAAATGTCTGAACTTGTGGCAATAAGGAATGTACCTCGGCAGAACATTTTCCATAGAGAACGCGGTTGAACAGAGACTGGCTTACCTATAAATCTCTGAGTTGGTGTAAATAAGGAATGTACCTCGGTAGAACATTTACCATAGAGAAGGCGATTGAACAGAGACTGGCTTAGCTATAAATGTCTGAACTTGTAGCAATAAGGAATGTACCTCGGCAGAACATTTTCCATAGAGAACGCGGTTGAACAGAGACTGGCTTACCTATAAATCTCTGAGTTGGTGTCAATAAGGAATGTACCTCGGTAGAACATTTACCATAGAGAAGGCGGTTGAACAGAGACTGGCTTAGCTATAAATGTCTGAACTTGTGGCAATAAGGAATGTACCTCGGCAGAACATTTTCCATAGAGAACGCGGTTGAACAGAGACTGGCTTACCTATAAATCTCTGAGTTGGTGTCAATAAGGAATGTACCTCGGTAGAACATTTACCATAGAGAAGGCGATTGAACAGAGACTGGCTTAGCTATAAATGTCTGAACTTGTGGCAATAAGGAATGTACCTCGGCAGAACATTTTCCATAGAAAACGCGGTTGAACAGAGACTGGCTTACCTATA
The DNA here is from genome assembly GCA_963932145.1 of Acanthosepion lycidas. Classification (NCBI taxonomy): domain Eukaryota; kingdom Metazoa; phylum Mollusca; class Cephalopoda; order Sepiida; family Sepiidae; genus Acanthosepion; species Acanthosepion lycidas. Next base: position 77,808,515 of record OZ010604.1, on the reverse strand, counting down.
AATCTCTGAGTTGGTGTCAATAAGGAATGTACCTCGGTAGAACATTTACCATAGAGAAGGCGATTGAACAGAGACTGGCTTAGCTATAAATGTCTGAACTTGTGGCAATAAGGAATGTACCTCGGCAGAACATTTTCCATAGAGAACGCGGTTGAACAGAGACTGGCTTACCTATAAATCTCTGAGTTGGTGTCAATAAGGAATGTACCTCGGTAGAACATTTACCATAGAGAAGCCGATTGAACAGAGACAGGCTTAGTTATAAATGTCTGAACCTGTGGCAATAAGGAATGTACCTCGGCAGAACATTTTCCATAGAGAACGCGGTTGAACAGAGACTGGCTTACCTATAAATCTCTGAGTTGGTGTCAATAAGGAATGTACCTCGGTAGAACATTTACCATAGAGAAGGCGATTGAACAGAGACTGGCTTAGCTATAAATGTCTGAACTTGTGGCAATAAGGAATGTACCTCGGCAGAACATTTTCCATAGAGAACGCGGTTGAACAGAGACTGGCTTACCTATAAATCTCTGAGTTGGTGTCAATAAGGCATGTACCTCGGTAGAACATTTACCATAGAGAAGGCGATTAAACAGAGACAGGCTTAGCTATAAATGTCTGAACTTGTGGCAATAAGGAATGTACCTCGGCAGAACATTTTCCATAGAGAACGCGGTTGAACAGAGACTGGCTTACCTATAAATCTCTGAGTTGGTGTCAATAAGGAATGTACCTCGGTAGAATATTTACCATAGAGAAGGCGATTGAACAGAGATGGCTTAGCTATAAATGTCTGAACTTGTGGCAATAAGGAATGTACCTCTTCAGAACATTTTCCATAGAGAACGCGGTTGAACAGAGCCTGGCTTACCTATAAATCTCTGAGTTGGTGTCAATAAGGCATGTACCTCGGTAGAACATTTAACATAGAGAAGGCGATTGAACAGAGACAGGCTTAGCTATAAATGTCTGAACTTGTGGCAATAAGGAATGTAACTCGGCAGAACATTTTCCATAGAGAACGCGGTTGAACAGAGACTGGCTTACCTATAAATCTCTGAGTTGGTGTCAATAAGGAATGTCCCTCGGTAGAACATTTACCATAGAGAAGGCGATTGAACAGAGACTGGCTTAGCTATAAATATCTGAACTTGTGGCAATAAGGAATGTACCTCGGCAGAACATTTTCCATAGAGAACGCGGTTGAACAGAGACTGGCTTACTTATAAATCTCTGAGTTGGTGTCAATAAGGAATGTACCTCGGTAGAACATTTACCATAGAGAAGGCGATTGAACAGAGACAGGCTTAGCTATAAATGTCTGAACTTGTGGCAATAAGGAATGTACCTTGGCAGAACATTTTCCATAGAGAAGGCGGTTGAACAGAGACTGGCTTACCTATAAATCTCTGAGTTGGTGTCAATAAGGAATGTACCTCGGTAGAACATTTACCATAGAGAAGGCGATTGAACAGAGACTGGCTTAGCTATAAATGTCTGAACTTGTGACAATAAGGAATGTACCTCTGCAGAACATATTCCATAGAGAACGCGGTTGAACAGAGACTGGCTTACCTATAAATATCTGAGTTGGTGTCAATAAGGAATGTACCTCGGTAGAACATTTACCATAGAGAAGGCGGTTGAACAGAGACTGGCTTAGCTATAAATGTCTGAACTTGTGGCAATAAGGAATGTACCTCGGCAGAACATTTTCCATAGAGAACGCGGTTGAACAGAGACTGGATTACCTATAAATCTCTGAGTTGGTGTCAATAAGGAATGTACCTCGGTAGAACATTTACCATAGAGAAGGCGATTGAACAGAGACTGGCTTAGCTATAAATGTCTGAACTTGTGGCAATAAGGAATGTACCTCGGCAGAACATTTTCCATAGAGAACGCGGTTGAACAGAGACTGGCTTACCTATAAATCTCTGAGTTGGTGTCAATAAGGAATGTACCTCGGTAGAACATTTACCATAGAGAAGGCGATTGAACAGAGACAGGCTTAGCTATAAATGTCTGAACTTGTGGCAATAAGGAATGTACCTCGGCAGAACATTTTCCATAGAGAACGCGGTTGAACAGAGAGTGGCTTACCTATAAATCTCTTAGTTGGTGTCAATAAGGAATGTACCTCGGTAGAACATTTACCATAGAGAAGGCGATTGAACAGAGACTGGCTTAGCTATAAATGTCTGAACTTGTGGCAATAAGGAATGTACCTCGGCAGAACATATTCCATAGAGAACGCGGTTGAACAGAGACTGGGTTACCTATAAATATCTGAGTTGGTGTCAATAAGGAATGTACATCGGTAGAACATTTACCATAGAGAACGCGATTGAACAGAGACAGGCTTAGCTATGAATGTCTGAACTTGTGGCAATAAGGAATGTACCTCGGCAGAACATTTTCCATAGAGAACGCGGTTGAACAGAGACTGGCTTACCTATAAATCTCTGAGTTGGTGTCAATAAGGAATGTACCTCGGTAGAACATTTACCATAGAGAAGGCGATTGAACAGACACTGGCTTAGCTATAAATGTCTGAACTTGTGGCAATAAGGAATGTACCTCGGCAGAACATTTTCCATAGAAAACGCGGTTGAACAGAGACTGGCTTACCTATAAATCTCTGAGTTGGTGTCAATAAGGAATGTACCTCGGTAGAACATTTACCATAGAGAAGGCGATTGAACAGAGACTGGCTTAGCTATAAATGTCTGAACTTGTGGCAATAAGGAATGTACCTCGGCAGAACATATTCCATAGAGAACGCGGTTGAACAGAGACTGGCTTACCTATAAATCTCTGAGTTGGTGTCAATAAGGAATGTACCTCGGTAGAACATTTACCATAGAGAAGGCGATTGAACAGAGACTGGCTTAGCTATAAATGTCTGAACTTGTGGCAATAAGGAATGTACCTCGGCAGAACATATTCCATAGAGAACGCGGTTGAACAGAGACTGGCTTACCTATAAATATCTGAGTTGGTGTCAATAAGGAATGTACCTCGGTAGAACATTTACCATAGAGAAGCCGATTGAACAGAGACAGGCTTAGTTATAAATGTCTGAACCTGTGGCAATAAGGAATGTACCTCGGCAGAACATTTTCCATAGAGAACGCGGTTGAACAGAGACTGGCTTACCTATAAATCTCTGAGTTGGTGTCAATAAGGAATGTACCTCGGTAGAACATTTACCATAGAGAAGGCGATTGAACAGAGACTGGCTTAGCTATAAATGTCTGAACTTGTGGCAATAAGGAATGTACCTCGGCAGAACATTTTCCATAGAGAACGCGGTTGAACAGAGACTGGCTTACCTATAAATCTCTGAGTTGGTGTCAATAAGGCATGTACCTCGGTAGAACATTTACCATAGAGAAGGCGATTAAACAGAGACAGGCTTAGCTATAAATGTCTGAACTTGTGGCAATAAGGAATGTACCTCGGCAGAACATTTTCCATAGAGAACGCGGTTGAACAGAGACTGGCTTACCTATAAATCTCTGAGTTGGTGTCAATAAGGAATGTACCTCGGTAGAACATTTACCATAGAGAAGGCGATTGAACAGAGATGGCTTAGCTATAAATGTCTGAACTTGTGGCAATAAGGAATGTACCTCTTCAGAACATTTTCCATAGAGAACGCGGTTGAACAGAGCCTGGCTTACCTATAAATCTCTGAGTTGGTGTCAATAAGGATTGTACCTCGGTAGAACATTTACCATAGAGAAGGCGATTGAACAGAGACAGGCTTAGCTATAAATGTCTGAACTTGTGGCAATAAGGAATGTACCTCGGCAGAACATTTTCCATAGAGAACGCGGTTGAACAGAGACTGGCTTGCCTATAAATCTCTGAGTTGGTGTCAATAAGGATTGTACCTCGGTAGAACATTTACCATAGAGAAGGCGATTGAACAGAGACTGGTTTAGCTATAAATGTCTGAACTTGTGGCAATGAGGAATGTACCTCGGCAGAACATATTCCATAGAGAACGCGGTTGAACAGAGACTGGCTTACCTATAAATATCTGAGTTGGTGTCAATAAGGAATGTACCTCGGTAGAACATTTACCATAGAGAAGGCGATTGAACAGAGACAGGATTAGCTATAAATGTCTGAACTTGTGGCAATAAGGAATGTACCTCGGCAGAACATATTCCATAGAGAACGCGGTTGAACAGAGACTGGCTTACCTATAAATCTCTGAGTTGGTGTCAATAAGGAATGTACCTCGGTAGAACATTTACCATAGAGAAGGCGATTGAACAGAGACTGGCTTAGCTATAAATGTCTGAACTTGTGGCAATAAGGAATGTACCTCGGCAGAACATTTTCCATAGAGAACGCGGTTGAACAGAGACTGGGTTACCTATAAATCTCTGAGTTGGTGTCAATAAGGAATGTACCTCGGTAGAACATTTACCATAAAAAGGCGATTGAACAGAGACAGGCTTAGCTATAAATGTCTGAACTTGTGGCAATAAGGAATGTACCTCGGCAGAACATTTTCCATAGAAAACGCGGTTGAACAGAGACTGGCTTACCTATAAATCTCTGAGTTGGTGTCAATAAGGAATGTACCTTGGTAGAACATTTACCATAGAGAAGGCGATTGAACAGAGACAGGCTTAGTTATAAATGTCTGAACTTGTGGCAATAAGGAATGTACCTCGGTAGAACATTTACCATAGAGAAGGCGATTGAACAGAGACTGGCTTAGATATAAATGTCTGAACTTGTGGCAATAAGGAATGTACCTCGGCAGAACATTTTCCATAGAGAACGCGGTTGAAAAGAGACTGGCTTACCTATAAATCTCTGAGTTGGTGTCAATAAGGAATGTACCTTGGTAGAACATTTACCATAGAGAAGGCGATTGAACAGAGACAGGCTTAGCTATAAATGTCTGAACTTGTGGCAATAAGGAATGTACCTCGGCAGAACATTTTCCATAGAGAACGCGGTTGAACAGAGACTGGCTTACCTATAAATCTCTGAGTTGGTGTCAATAAGGAATGTATCTCGGTAGAACATTTACAATAGAGAAGGCGATTGAACAGAGACAGGCTTAGCTATAAATGTCTGAAATTGTGGCAATAAGGAATGTACCTCGGCAGAACATTTTCCTTAGAGAACGCGGTTGAACAGAGACTGGCTTACCTATAAATCTCTGTGTTGGTGTCAATAAGGAATGTACCTCGGTAGAACATTTACCATAGAGAAGGCGATTGAACAGAGACTGGCTTAGCTATAAATGACTGAACTTGTGGCAATAAGGAATGTACCTCGGCAGAACATTTTCCATAGAGAACGCGGTTGAACAGAGACTGGCTTACCTATAAATCTCTGAGTTGGTGTCAATAAGGAATGTACCTCGGTAGAATATTTACCATAGAGAAGGCGATTGAACAGAGACAGGCTTAGCTATAAATGTCTGAACTTGTGGCAATAAGGAATGTACCTCGGCAGAACATTTTCCATAGAGAACGCGGTTGAACAGAGACTGGCTTACCTATAAATCTCTGAGTTGGTGTCAATAAGGAATGTACCTCGGTAGAACATTTACCATAGAGAAGGCGATTGAACAGAGACTGGCTTAGCTATAAATGTCTGAACTTGTGGCAATAAGGAATGTACCTCGGCAGAACATTTTCCATAGAGAACGCGGTTGAACAGAGACTGGCTTACCTATAAATCTCTGAGTTGGTGTCAATAAGGAATGTACCTCGGTAGAACATTTACCATAGAGAAGGCGATTGAACAGAGACTGGCTTAGCTATAAATGTCTGAACTTGTGGCAATAAGGAATGTACCTCGGCAGAACATTTTCCATAGAGAACGCGGTTGAAAAGAGACTGGCTTACCTATAAATCTCTGAGTTGGTGTCAATAAGGAATGTACCTCGGTAGAACATTTACCATAGAGAAGGCGATTGAACAGAGACAGGCTTAGCTATAAATGTCTGAACTTGTGGCAATAAGGAATGTACCTCGGCAGAACATTTTCCATAGAGAACGCGGTTGAACAGAGACTGGCTTGCCTATAAATCTCTGAGTTGGTGTCAATAAGGATTGTACCTCGGTAGAACATTTACCATAGAGAAGGCGATTGAACAGAGACTGGTTTAGCTATAAATGTCTGAACTTGTGGCAATAAGGAATGTACCTCGGCAGAACATATTCCATAGAGAACGCGGTTGAACAGAGACTGGCTTACCTATAAATATCTGAGTTGGTGTCAATAAGGAATGTACCTCGGTAGAACATTTACCATTGAGAAGGCGATTGAACAGAGACAGGCTTAGCTATAAATGTCTGAACTTGTGGCAATAAGGAATGTACCTCGGCAGAACATATTCCATAGAGAACGCGGTTGAACAGAGACTGGCTTACCTATAAATCTCTGAGTTGGTGTCAATAAGGAATGTACCTCGGTAGAACATTTACCATAGAGAAGGCGATTGAACAGAGACTGGCTTAGCTATAAATGTCTGAACTTGTGGCAATAAAGAATGTACCAAGGCAGAACATTTTCCATAGAGAACGCGGTTGAACAGAGACTGGCTTACCTATAAATCTCTGAGTTGGTGTCAATAAGGAATGTACCTCGGTAGAACATTTACCATAAAGAAGGCGATTGAACAGAGACAGGCTTAGCTATAAATGTCTGAACTTGTGGCAATAAGGAATGTACCTCGGCAGAACATTTTCCATAGAAAACGCGGTTGAACAGAGACTGGCTTACCTATAAATCTCTGAGTTGGTGTCAATAAGGAATGTACCTTGGTAGAACATTTACCATAGAGAAGGCGATTGAACAGAGACAGGCTTAGTTATAAATGTCTGAACTTGTGGCAATAAGGAATGTACCTCGGTAGAACATTTACCATAGAGAAGGCGATTGAACAGAGACTGGCTTAGCTATAAATGTCTGAACTTGTGGCAATAAGGAATGTACCTCGGCAGAACATTTTCCATAGAGAACGCGGTTGAAAAGAGACTGGCTTACCTATAAATCTCTGAGTTGGTGTCAATAAGGAATGTACCTTGGTAGAACATTTACCATAGAGAAGGCGATTGAACAGAGACAGGCTTAGCTATAAATGTCTGAACTTGTGGCAATAAGGAATGTACCTCGGCAGAACATTTTCCATAGAGAACGCGGTTGAACAGAGACTGGCTTACCTATAAATCTCTGAGTTGGTGTCAATAAGGAATGTACCTCGGTAGAACATTTACAATAGAGAAGGCGATTGAACAGAGACAGGCTTAGCTATAAATGTCTGAAATTGTGGCAATAAGGAATGTACCTCGGCAGAACATTTTCCTTAGAGAACGCGGTTGAACAGAGACTGGCTTACCTATAAATCTCTGTGTTGGTGTCAATAAGGAATGTACCTCGGTAGAACATTTACCATAGAGAAGGCGATTGAACAGAGACTGGCTTAGCTATAAATGACTGAACTTGTGGCAATAAGGAATGTACCTCGGCAGAACATTTTCCATAGAGAACGCGGTTGAACAGAGACTGGCTTACCTATAAATCTCTGAGTTGGTGTCAATAAGGAATGTACCTCGGTAGAACATTTACCATAGAGAAGGCGATTGAACAGAGACTGGCTTAGCTATAAATGTCTGAACTTGTGGCAATAAGGAATGTACCTCGGCAGAACATTTTCCATAGAGAACGCGGTTGAACAGAGACTGGCTTACCTATAAATCTCTGAGTTGGTGTCAATAAGGAATGTACCTCGGTAGAACATTTACCATAGAGAAGGCGATTGAACAGAGACAGGCTTAGCTATAAATGTCTGAACTTGTGGCAATAAAGAATGTACCTCGACAGAACATTTTCCATAGAGAACGCGGTTGAACAGAGACTGGCTTACCTATAAATCTCTGAGTTGGTGTCAATAAGGAATGTACCTCGGTAGAACATTTACCATAGAGAAGGCGATTGAACAGAGACTGGCTTAGCTATAAATGTCTGAACTTGTGGCAATAAGGAATGTACCTCGGCAGAACATTTTCCATAGAGAACGCGGTTGAAAAGAGACTGGCTTACCTATAAATCTCTGAGTTGGTGTCAATAAGGAATGTACCTCGGTAGAACATTTACCATAGAGAAGGCGATTGAACAGAGACAGGCTTAGCTATAAATGTCTGAACTTGTGGCAATAAGGAATGTACCTCGGCAGAACATTTTCCATAGAGAACGCGGTTGAACAGAGACTGGCTTGCCTATAAATCTCTGAGTTGGTGTCAATAAGGATTGTACCTCGGTAGAACATTTACCATAGAGAAGGCGATTGAACAGAGACTGGTTTAGCTATAAATGTCTGAACTTGTGGCAATAAGGAATGTACCTCGGCAGAACATATTCCATAGAGAACGCGGTTGAACAGAGACTGGCTTACCTATAAATATCTGAGTTGGTGTCAATAAGGAATGTACCTCGGTAAAACATTTACCATTGAGAAGGCGATTGAACAGAGACAGGCTTAGCTATAAATGTCTGAACTTGTGGCAATAAGGAATGTACCTCGGCAGAACATATTCCATAGAGAACGCGGTTGAACAGAGACTGGCTTACCTATAAATCTCTGAGTTGGTGTCAATAAGGAATGTACCTCGGTAGAACATTTACCATAGAGAAGGCGATTGAACAGAGACTGGCTTAGCTATAAATGTCTGAACTTGTGGCAATAAAGAATGTACCAATGCAGAACATTTTCCATAGAGAACGCGGTTGAACAGAGACTGGCTTACCTATAAATCTCTGAGTTGGTGTCAATAAGGAATGTACCTCGGTAGAACATTTACCATAAAGAAGGCGATTGAACAGAGACAGGCTTAGCTATAAATGTCTGAACTTGTGGCAATAAGGAATGTACCTCGGCAGAACATTTTCCATAGAAAACGCGGTTGAACAGAGACTGGCTTACCTATAAATCTCTGAGTTGGTGTCAATAAGGAATGTACCTTGGTAGAACATTTACCATAGAGAAGGCGATTGAACAGAGACAGGCTTAGTTATAAATGTCTGAACTTGTGGCAATAAGGAATGTACCTTGGTAGAACATTTACCATAGAGAAGGCGATTGAACAGAGACAGGCTTAGCTATAAATGTCTGAACTTGTGGCAATAAGGAATGTACCTCGGCAGAACATTTTCCATAGAGAACGCGGTTGAACAGAGACTGGCTTACCTATAAATCTCTGAGTTGGTGTCAATAAGGAATGTACCTCGGTAGAACATTTACAATAGAGAAGGCGATTGAACAGAGACAGGCTTAGCTATAAATGTCTGAAATTGTGGCAATAAGGAATGTACCTCGGCAGAACATTTTCCTTAGAGAACGCGGTTGAACAGAGACTGGCTTACCTATAAATCTCTGTGTTGGTGTCAATAAGGAATGTACCTCGGTAGAACATTTACCATAGAGAAGGCGATTGAACAGAGACTGGCTTAGCTATAAATGACTGAACTTGTGGCAATAAGGAATGTACCTCGGCAGAACATTTTCCATAGAGAACGCGGTTGAACAGAGACTGGCTTACCTATAAATCTCTGAGTTGGTGTCAATAAGGAATGTACCTCGGTAGAATATTTACCATAGAGAAGGCGATTGAACAGAGACAGGCTTAGCTATAAATGTCTGAACTTGTGGCAATAAGGAATGTACCTCGGCAGAACATTTTCCATAGAGAACGCGGTTGAACAGAGACTGGCTTACCTATAAATCTCTGAGTTGGTGTCAATAAGGAATGTACCTCGGTAGAACATTTACCATAGAGAAGGCGATTGAACAGAGACTGGCTTAGCTATAAATGTCTGAACTTGTGGCAATAAGGAATGTACCTCGGCAGAACATTTTCCATAGAGAACGCGGTTGAACAGAGACTGGCTTACCTATAAATCTCTGAGTTGGTGTCAAAAAGGAATGTACCTCGGTAGAACATTTACCATAGAGAAGGCGATTGAAAAGAGACAGGCTTAGCTATAAATGTCTGAACTTGTGGCAATAAAGAATGTACCTCGACAGAACATTTTCCATAGAGAACGCGGTTGAACAGAGACTGGCTTACCTATAAATCTCTGAGTTGGTGTCAATAAGGAATGTACCTCGGTAGAACATTTACCATAGAGAAGGCGATTGAACAGAGACTGGCTTAGCTATAAATGTCTGAACTTGTGGCAATAAGGAATGTACCTCGGCAGAACATTTTCCATAGAGAACGCGGTTGAAAAGAGACTGGCTTACCTATAAATCTCTGAGTTGGTGTCAATAAGGAATGTACCTCGGTAGAACATTTACAATAGAGAAGGCGATTGAACAGAGACAGGCTTAGCTATAAATGTCTGAAATTGTGGCAATAAGGAATGTACCTCGGCAGAACATTTTCCATAGAGAACGCGGTTGAACAGAGACTGGCTTACCTATAAATCTCTGAGTTGGTGTCAATAAGGAATGTACCTCGGTAGAACATTTACCATAGAGAAGGCGATTGAACAGAGACAGGCTTAGCTATAAATGTCTGAACTTGTGGCAATAAGGAATGTACCCCGGCAGAACATTTTCCATAGAGAACGCGGTTGAACAGAGACTGGCTTACCTATTAATCTCTGAGTTGGTGTCAATAAGGAATGTACCTCGGTAGAACATTTACCATAGAGAAGGCGATTGAACAGAGACTGGCTTAGCTATAAATGTCTGAACTTGTGGCTATAAGGAATGTACCTCGGCAGAACATTTTCCATAGAGAACGCGGTTGAACAGAGACTGGCTTACCTATAAATCTCTGAGTTGGTGTCAATAAGGAATGTACCTCGGTAGAACATTTACCATAGAGAAGGCGATTGAACAGAGACTGGCTTAGCTATAAATGTCTGAACTTGTGGCAATAAGGAATGTACCTCGGCAGAACATTTACCATAGAGAACGCGGTTGAACAGAGACTGGCTTACCTATAAATCTCTGAGTTGGTGTCAATAAGGAATGTACCTCGGTAGAACATTTACCATAGAGAAGGCGATTGAACAGAGACAGGCTTAGCTATAAATGTCTGAACTTGTGGCAATAAGGAATGTACCCCGGCAGAACATTTTCCATAGAGAACGCGGTTGAACAGAGACTGGCTTACCTATTAATCTCTGAGTTGGTGTCAATAAGGAATGTACCTCGGTAGAACATTTACCATAGAGAAGGCGATTGAACAGAGACTGGCTTAGCTATAAATGTCTGAACTTGTGGCAATAAGGAATGTACCTCGGCAGAACATTTTCCATAGAGAACGCGGTTGAACAGAGACTGGCTTACCTATAAATCTCTGAGTTGGTGTCAATAAGGAATGTACCTCGGTAGAACATTTACCATAGAGAAGGCGATTGAACAGAGACTGGCTTAGCTATAAATGTCTGAACTTGTGGCAATAAGGAATGTACCTCGGCAGAACATTTACCATAGAGAACGCGGTTGAACAGAGACTGGCTTACCTATAAATCTCTGAGTTGGTGTCAATAAGGAATGTACCTCGGTAGAACATTTACCATAGAGAAGGCGATTGAACAGAGACAGGCTTAGGTATAAATGTCTGAACTTGTGGCAATAAGGAATGTACCTCGGCAGAACATTTTCCATAGAGAACGCGGTTGAACAGAGACAGGATTACCTATAAATCTCTGAGTTGGTGTAAATAAGGAATGTACCTCGGTAGAACATTTACCATAGAGAAGGCGATTGAACAGAGACAGGCTTAGCTATAAATGTCTGAACTTGTGGCAATAAGGAATGTACCTCGGCAGAACATTTTCCATAGAGAACGCGGTTGAACAGAGACTGGCTTAACTATAAATCTCTGAGTTGGTGTCAATAAGGAATGTACCTCGGTAGAACATTTACCATAGAGAAGGCGATTGAACAGAGACTGGCTTAGCTATAAATGTCTGAACTTGTGTCAATAAGGAATGTACCTCGGCAGAACATTTTCCATAGAGAACGCGGTTGAACAGAGACAGGATTACCTATAAATCTCTGAGTTGGTGTCAATAAGGAATGTACCTCGGTAGAACATTTACCATAGAGAAGGCGATTGAACAGAGACTGGTTTAGCTATAAATGTCTGAACTTGTGGCAATAAGGAATGTACTTCGGCAGAACATTTTCCATAGAGAACGCGGTTGAACAGAGACTGGCTTACCTATAAATCTCTGAGTTGGTGTCAATAAGGAATGTACCTCGGTAGAACATTTACCATAGAGAAGGCGATTGAACAGAGACAGGCTTAGCTATAAATGTCTGAAATTGTGGCAATAAGGAATGTACCTCGGCAGAACATTTTCCATAGAGAACACGGTTGAACAGAGACAGGATTACCTATAAATCTCTGAGTTGGTGTCAATAAGGAATGTACCTCGGTAGAACATTTACCATAGAGAAGCCGATTGAACAGAGACTGGCTTAGCTATAAATGTCTGAACTTGTGGCAATAAGGAATGTACCTCGGCAGAACATATTCCATAGAGAACGCGGTTGAACATAGACTGGCTTACCGATAAATATCTGAGTTGGTGTCAATAAGGAATGTACCTCGGTAGAACATTTACCATAGAGAAGGCGATTGAACAGAGACAGGCTTAGCTATGAATGTCTGAACTTGTGGCAATAAGGAATGTACCTCGGCAGAACATTTTCCATAGAGAACGCGGTTGAACAGAGACTGGCTTACCTATAAATCTCTGAGTTGGTGTCAATAAGGAATGTACCTCGGTAGAACATTTACCATAGAGAAGGCGATTGAACAGAGACAGGCTTAGCTATAAATGTCTGAACTTGTGGCAATAAGTAATGTACCTCGGCAGAACATTTTCCATAGAGAACGCGGTTGAACAGAGACTGGCTTAACTATAAATCTCTGAGTTGGTGTCAATAAGGAATGTACCTCGGTAGAACATTTACCATAGAGAAGGCGATTGAACAGAGACTGGCTTAGCTATAAATGTCTGAACTTGTGTCAATAAGGAATGTACCTCGGCAGAACATTTTCCATAGAGAACGCGGTTGAACAGAGACAGGATTACCTATAAATCTCTGAGTTGGTGTCAATAAGGAATGTACCTCGGTAGAACATTTACCATAGAGAAGGCGATTGAACAGAGACTGGCTTAGCTATAAATGTCTGAACTTGTGGCAATAAGGAATGTACCTCGGCAGAACATTTTCCATAGAGAACGCGGTTGAACAGAGACTGGCTTACCTATAAATCTCTGAGTTGGTGTCAATAAGGAATGTACCTCGGTAGAACATTTACCATAGAGAAGGCGATTGAACAGAGACAGGCTTAGCTATAAATGTCTGAAATTGTGGCAATAAGGAATGTACCTCGGCAGAACATTTTCCATAGAGAACACGGTTGAACAGAGACAGGATTACCTATAAATCTCTGAGTTGGTGTCAATAAGGAATGTACCTCGGTAGAACATTTACCATAGAGAAGGCGATTGAACAGAGACTGGCTTAGCTATAAATGTCTGAACTTGTGGCAATAAGGAATGTACCTGGGCAGAACATTTTCCATAGAGAACGCGGTTGAACAGAGACTGGCTTACCTATAAATCTCTGAGTTGGTGTCAATAAGGAATGTACCTTGGTAGAACATTTACCATAGAGAAGGCGATTGAACAGAGACAGGCTTAGTTATAAATGTCTGAACTTGTGGCAATAAGGAATGTACCTCGGCAGAACATTTTCCATAGAGAACGCGGTTGAACAGAGACTGGCTTACCTATAAATCTCTGAGTTGGTGTCAATAAGGAATGTACCTCGGTAGAACATTTACCATAGAGAAGGCGATTGAACAGAGACTGGCTTAGCTATAAATGTCTGAACTTGTGGCAATAAGGAATGTACCTCGGCAGAACATTTTCCATAGAGAACGCGGTTGAACAGAGACTGGCTTACCTATAAATCTCTGAGTTGGTGTCAATAAGTAATGTACCTCGGTAGAACATTTACCATAGAGAAGGCGGTTGTACAGAGACTGGCTTAGCTATAAATGTCTGAACTTGTGGCAATAAGGAATGTACCTCGGCAGAACATTTTCCATAGAGAACGCGGTTGAACAGAGACTGGCTTACCTATAAATCTCTGAGTTGGTGTCAATAAGGAATGTACCTCGGTAGAACATTTACCATAGAGAAGGCGATTGAACAGAGACTGGCTTAGCTATAAATGTCTGAACTTGTGGCAATAAGGAATGTACCTCGGCAGAACATTTTCCATAGAGAACGCGGTTGAACAGAGACTGGCTTACCTATAAATCTCTGAGTTGGTGTCAATAAGGAATGTACCTCGGTAGAACATTTACCATAGAGAAGGCGATTGAACAGAGACAGGCTTAGATATAAATGTCTGAACTTGTGGCAATAAGGAATGTACCTCGGCAGAACATTTTCCATAGAGAACGCGGTTGAACAGAGACTGGCTTACCTATAAATCTCTGAGTTGGTGTCAATAAGGAATGTACCTCGGTAGAACATTTACCATAGAGAAGGCGATTGAACAGAGACTGGCTTAGCTATAAATGTCTGAACTTGTGGCAATAATGAATGTACCTCGGCAGAACATATTCCATAGAGAACGCGGTTGAACAGAGACTGGCTTACCTATAAATATCTGAGTTGGTGTCAATAAGGAATGTACCTCGGTAGAACATTTACCATAGAGAAGGCGATTGAACAGAGACAGGCTTAGCTATAAATGTCTGAACTTGTGGCAATAAGGAATGTACCTCGGCAGAACATTTTCCATAGAGAACGCGGTTGAACAGAGACTGGCTTACGTATAAATTTCTGAGTTGGTGCCAATAAGGAATGTACCTCGGTAGAACATTTACCATAGAGAAGGCGATTGAACAGAGACTGGCTTAGCTATAAATGTCTGAACTTGTGGCAATAAGGAATGTACCTCGGCAGAACATTTTCCATAGAGAACGCGGTTGAACAGAGACTGGCTTACCTATAAATCTCTGAGTTGGTGTCAATAAGGAATGTACCTCGGTAGAACATTTACCATAGAGAAGGCGATTGAACAGAGACAGGCTTAGCTATAAATGTCTGAACTTGTGGCAATAAGGAATGTACCTCGGCAGAACATTTTCCATAGAGAACGCGGTTGAACAGAGACTGGCTTACCTATAAATCTCTGAGTTGGTGTCAATAAGGAATGTACCTCGGTAGAACATTTACCATAGAGAAGGCGATTGAACAGAGACAGGCTTAGCTATAAATGTCTGAACTTGTGGCAATAAGGAATGTACCTCGGCAGAACATTTTCCATAGAGAACGCGGTTGAACAGAGACTGGCTTACCTATAAATCTCTGAGTTGGTGTCAATAAGGAATGTACCTCGGTAGAACATTTACAATAGAGAAGGCGATTGAACAGAGACAGGCTTAGCTATAAATGTCTGAAATTGTGGCAATAAGGAATGTACCTCGGCAGAACATTTTCCATAGAGAACGCGGTTGAACAGAGACTGGCTTACCTATAAATCTCTGAGTTGGTGTCAATAAGGAATGTACCTCGGTAGAACATTTACCATAGAGAAGGCGATTGAACAGAGACTGGCTTAGCTATAAATGTCTGAACTTTTGGCAATAATGAATGTACCTCGGCAGAACATATTCCATAGAGAACGCGGTTGAACAGAGACTGGCTTACCTATAAATATCTGAGTTGGTGTCAATAAGGAATGTACCTCGGTAGAACATTTACCATAGAGAAGGCGATTGAACAGAGACAGGCTTAGCTATAAATGTCTGAACTTGTGGCAATAAGGAATGTACCTCGGCAGAACATTTTCCATAAAGAACGCGGTTGAACAGAGACTGGCTTACCTATAAATCTCTGAGTTGGTGCCAATAAGGAATGTACCTCGGTAGAACATTTACCATAGAGAAGGCGATTGAACAGAGACTGGCTTAGCTATAAATGTCTGAACTTGTGGCAATAAGGAATGTACCTCGGCAGAACATTTTCCATAGAGAACGCGGTTGAACAGAGACTGGCTTACCTATAAATCTCTGAGTTGGTGTCAATAAGGAATGTACCTCGGTAGAACATTTACCATAGAGAAGGCGATTGAACAGAGACAGGCTTAGTTATAAATGTCTGAACTTGTGGCAATAAGGAATGTACCTCGGCAGAACATTTTCCATAGAAAACGCGGTTGAACAGAGACTGGCTTACCTATAAATCTCTGAGTTGGTGTCAATAAGGAATGTACCTCGGTAGAACATTTACCATAGAGAAGGCGATTGAACAGAGACTGGCTTAGCTATAAATGTCTGAACTTGTGGCAATAAGGAATGTACCTCCGCAGAACATTTTCCATAGAGAACGCGGTTGATCAGAGACTGGCTTACCTATAAATCTCTGAGTTGGTGTCAATAAGGAATGTACCTCGGTAGAACATTTACCATAGAGAAAGCGATTGAACAGAGACAGGCTTAGCTATAAATGTCTGAAGTTGTGGCAATAAGGAATGTACCTCGGCGGAACATTTTCCATAGTGAACGCGGTTGAACAGAGACTGGCTTACCTATAAATCTCTGAGTTGGTGTCAATAAGGAATGTACCTCGGTAGAACATTTACCATAGAGAAGGCGATTGAACAGAGACTGGCTTAGCTATAAATGTCTGAACTTGTGGCAATAAGGAATGTACCTCGGCAGAACATTTTCCATAGAGAACGCGGTTGAACAGAGACTGGCTTACCTATAAATCTCTGAGTTGGTGTCAATAAGGAATGTACCTCGGTAGAATATTTACCATAGAGAAGGCGATTGAACAGAGACAGGCTTACCGATAAATATCTGATTTGGTGTCAATAAGGAATGTACCTCGGTAGAACATTTACCATAGAGAAGGCGATTGAACAGAGACTGGCTTACCGATAAATATCTGAGTTGGTGTCAATAATGAATGTACCTCGGTAGAACATTTACCATAGAGAAGGCGATTGAACAGAGACAGGCTTAGCTATGAATGTCTGAACTTGTGGCAATAAGGAATGTACCTCGGCAGAACATTTTCCATAGAGAACGCGGTTGAACAGAGACTGGCTTACCTATAAATCTCTGAGTTGGTGTCAATAAGGAATGTACCTCGGTAGAACATTTACCATAGAGAAGGCGATTGAACAGAGACTGGCTTAGCTATAAATGTCTGAACTTGTGGCAATAAGGAATGTACCTCGGCAGAACATTTTCCATAGAGAACGCGGTTGAACAGAGACTGGCTTACCTATAAATCTCTGAGTTGGTGTCAATAAGGAATGTACCTTGGTAGAACATTTACCATAGAGAAGGCGATTGAACAGAGACAGGCTTAGCTATGAATGTCTGAACTTGTGGCAATAAGGAATGTACCTCGGCAGAACATTTTCCATAGAGAACGCGGTTGAACAGAGACTGGCTTACCTATAAATCTCTGAGTTGGTGTCAATAAGGAATGTACCTCGGTAGAACATTTACCATAGAGAAGGCAATTGAACAGAGACTGGCTTAGCTATAAATGTCTGAACTTGTGGCAATAAGGAATGTACCTCGGCAGAACATTTTCCATAGAGAACGCGGTTGAACAGAGACTGGCTTACCTATAAATCTCTGAGTTGGTGTCAATAAGGAATGTACCTCGGTAGAACATTTACCATAGAGAAGGCGATTGAACAGAGACTGGCTTAGTTATAAATGTCTGAACTTGTGGCAATAAGGAATGTACCTCGGCAGAACATTTTCCATAGAGAACGCGGTTGAACAGAGACTGGCTTACCTATAAATCTCTGAGTTGGTGTCAATAAGGAATGTACCTCGGTAGAACATTTACCATAGAGAAGGCGATTGAACAGAGACAGGCTTAGCTATAAATGTCTGAACTTGTGGCAATAAGGAATGTACCTCGGCAGAACATTTTCCATAGAGAACACGGTTGAACAGAGACAGGATTACCTATAAATCTCTGAGTTGGTGTCAATAAGGAATGTACCTCGGTAGAACATTTACCATAGAGAAGGCGATTGAACAGAGACTGGCTTAGCTATAAATGTCTGAACTTGTGGCAATAAGGAATGTACCTCGGCAGAACATTTTCCATAGAGAACGCGGTTGAACAGAGACTGGCTTACCTATAAATCTCTGAGTTGGTGTCAATAAGGAATGTACCTCAGTAGAACATTTACCAAAGAGAAGGCGATTGAACAGAGACAGGGTTAGCTATAAATGTCTGAACTTGTGGCAATAAGGAATGTACCTCGGCAGAACATTTTCCATAGAGAACGCGGTTGAACAGAGACTGGCTTACCTATAAATCTCTGAGTTGGTGTCAATAAGGAATGTACCTCGGTAGAACATTTACCATAGAGAAGGCGATTGAACAGAGACTGGCTTAGCTATAAATGTCTGAACTTGTGGCAATAAGGAATGTACCTCGGCAGAACATTTTCCATAGAGAACGCGGTTGAACAGAGACTGGCTTACCTATAAATGTCTGAGTTGGTGTCAATAAGGAATGTACCTCGGTAGAACATTTACCATAGAGAAGGCGATTGAACAGAGACTGGCTTAGCTATAAATGTCTGAACTTGTGGCAATAAGGAATGTACCTCGGCAGAACATTTTCCATAGAGAACGCGGTTGAACAGAGACTGGCTTACCTATAAATCTCTGAGTTGATGTCAATAAGGAATGTACCTCGGTAGAACATTTACCATAGAGAAGGCGATTGAACAGAGACAGGCTTAGCTATAAATGTCTGAACTTGTGGCAATAAGGAATGTACCTCGGCAGAACATTTTCCATAGAGAACGCGGTTGAACAGAGACTGGCTTACCTATAAATCTCTGAGTTGGTGTCAATAAGGAATGTACCTCGGTAGAACATTTACAATAGAGAAGGCGATTGAACAGAGACTGGCTTAGATATAAATGTCTGAACTTGTGGCAATAAGGAATGTACCTCGGCAGAACATTTTCCATAGAGAACGCGGTTGAACAGAGACTGGCTTACATATAAATCTCTGAGTTGGTGTCAATAAGGAATGTACCTCGGTAGAACATTTACCATAGAGAAGGCGATTGAACAGAGACTGGCTTAGCTATAAATGTCTGAACTTGTGGCAATAAGGAATGTACCTCGGCAGAACATTTTCCATAGAGAACGCGGTTGAACAGAGACTGGCTTACCTATAAATCTCTGAGTTGGTGTCAATAAGGAATGTACCTCGGTAGAACATTTACCATAGAGAAGGCGATTGAACAGAGACTGGCTTAGCTATAAATGTCTGAACTTGTGGCAATAAGGAATGTACCTCGGCAGAACATTTTCCATAGAGAACGCGGTTGAACAGAGACTGGCTTACCTATAAATCTCTGAGTTGGTGTCAATAAGGAATGTACCTCGGTAGAACATTTACCATAGAGAAGGCGATTGAACAGAGACAGGCTTACCGATAAATATCTGATTTGGTGTCAATAAGGAATGTACCTCGGTAGAACATTTACCATAGAGAAGGCGATTGAACAGAGACTGGCTTACCGATAAATATCTGAGTTGGTGTCAATAATGAATGTACCTCGGTAGAACATTTACCATAGAGAAGGCGATTGAACAGAGACAGGCTTAGCTATGAATGTCTGAACTTGTGGCAATAAGGAATGTACCTCGGCAGAACATTTTCCATAGAGAACGCGGTTGAACAGAGACTGGCTTACCTATAAATCTCTGAGTTGGTGTCAATAAGGAATGTACCTCGGTAGAACATTTACCATAGAGAAGGCGATTGAACAGAGACTGGCTTAGCTATAAATGTCTGAACTTGTGGCAATAAGGAATGTACCTCGGCAGAACATTTTCCATAGAGAACGCGGTTGAACAGAGACTGGCTTAGCTATAAATCTCTGAGTTGGTGTCAATAAGGAATGTACCTTGGTAGAACATTTACCATAGAGAAGGCGATTGAACAGAGACAGGCTTAGCTATGAATGTCTGAACTTGTGGCAATAAGGAATGTACCTCGGCAGAACATTTTCCATAGAGAACGCGGTTGAACAGAGACTGGCTTACCTATAAATCTCTGAGTTGGTGTCAATAAGGAATGTACCTCGGTAGAACATTTGCCATAGAGAAGGCAATTGAACAGAGACTGGCTTAGCTATAAATGTCTGAACTTGTGGCAATAAGGAATGTACCTCGGCAGAACATTTTCCATAGAGAACGCGGTTGAACAGAGACTGGCTTACCTATAAATCTCTGAGTTGGTGTCAATAAGGAATGTACCTCGGTAGAACATTTACCATAGAGAAGGCGATTGAACAGAGACTGGCTTAGTTATAAATGTCTGAACTTGTGGCAATAAGGAATGTACCTCGGCAGAACATTTTCCATAGAGAACGCGGTTGAACAGAGACTGGCTTACCTATAAATCTCTGAGTTGGTGTCAATAAGGAATGTACCTCGGTAGAACATTTACCATAGAGAAGGCGATTGAACAGAGACAGGCTTAGCTATAAATGTCTGAACTTGTGGCAATAAGGAATGTACCTCGGCAGAACATTTTCCATAGAGAACACGGTTGAACAGAGACAGGATTACCTATAAATCTCTGAGTTGGTGTCAATAAGGAATGTACCTCGGTAGAACATTTACCATAGAGAAGGCGATTGAACAGAGACTGGCTTAGCTATAAATGTCTGAACTTGTGGCAATAAGGAATGTACCTCGGCAGAAAATTTTCCATAGAGAACGCGGTTGAACAGAGACTGGCTTACCTATAAATCTCTGAGTTGGTGTCAATAAGGAATGTACCTCAGTAGAACATTTACCAAAGAGAATGCGATTGAACAGAGACAGGGTTAGCTATAAATGTCTGAACTTGTGGCAATAAGGAATGTACCTCGGCAGAACATTTTCCATAGAGAACGCGGTTGAACAGAGACTGGCTTACCTATAAATCTCTGAGTTGGTGTCAATAAGGAATGTACCTCGGTAGAACATTTACCATAGAGAAGGCGATTGAACAGAGACTGGCTTAGCTATAAATGTCTGAACTTGTGGCAATAAGGAATGTACCTCGGCAGAACATTTTCCATAGAGAACGCGGTTGAACAGAGACTGGCTTACCTATAAATGTCTGAGTTGGTGTCAATAAGGAATGTACCTCGGTAGAACATTTACCATAGAGAAGGCGATTGAACAGAGACTGGCTTAGCTATAAATGTCTGAACTTGTGGCAATAAGGAATGTACCTCGGCAGAACATTTTCCATAGAGAACGCGGTTGAACAGAGACTGGCTTACCTATAAATCTCTGAGTTGATGTCAATAAGGAATGTACCTCGGTAGAACATTTACCATAGAGAAGGCGATTGAACAGAGACAGGCTTAGCTATAAATGTCTGAACTTGTGGCAATAAGGAATGTACCTCGGCAGAACATTTTCCATAGAGAACGCGGTTGAACAGAGACTGGCTTACCTATAAATCTCTGAGTTGGTGTCAATAAGGAATGTACCTCGGTAGAACATTTACCATAGAGAAGGCGATTGAACAGAGACTGGCTTAGATATAAATGTCTGAACTTGTGGCAATAAGGAATGTACCTCGGCAGAACATTTTCCATAGAGAACGCGGTTGAACAGAGACTGGCTTACATATAAATCTCTGAGTTGGTGTCAATAAGGAATGTACCTCGGTAGAACATTTACCATAGAGAAGGCGATTGAACAGAGACTGGCTTAGCTATAAATGTCTGAACTTGTGGCAATAAGGAATGTACCTCGGCAGAACATTTTCCATAGAGAACGCGGTTGAACAGAGACTGGCTTACCTATAAATCTCTGAGTTGGTGTCAATAAGGAATGTACCTCGGTAGAACATTTACCATAGAGAAGGCGATTGAACAGAGACTGGCTTAGCTATAAATGTCTGAACTTGTGGCAATAAGGAATGTACCTCGGCAGAACATTTTCCATAGAGAACGCGGTTGAACAGAGACTGGCTTACCTATAAATCTCTGAGTTGGTGTCAATAAGGAATGTACCTCGGTAGAACATTTACCATCGAGAAGGCGATTGAACAGAGACTGGCTTAGCTATAAATGTCTGAACTTGTGGCAATAAGGAATGTACCTCGGCAGAACATTTTCCATAGAGAACGCGGTTGAACAGAGACTGGCTTACCTATAAATCTCTGAGTTGGTGTCAATAAGGAATGTACCTCGGTAGAACATTTACCATAGAGAAGGCGATTGAACAGAGACAGGCTTACCGATAAATATCTGATTTGGTGTCAATAAGGAATGTACCTCGGTAGAACATTTACCATAGAGAAGGCGATTGAACAGAGACTGGCTTACCGATAAATATCTGAGTTGGTGTCAATAATGAATGTACCTCGGTAGAACATTTACCATAGAGAAGGCGATTGAACAGAGACAGGCTTAGCTATGAATGTCTGAACTTGTGGCAATAAGGAATGTACCTCGGCAGAACATTTTCCATAGAGAACGCGGTTGAACAGAGACTGGCTTACCTATAAATCTTTGAGTTGGTGTCAATAAGGAATGTACCTCGGTAGAACATTTACCATAGAGAAGGCGATTGAACAGAGACTGGCTTAGCTATAAATGTCTGAACTTGTGGCAATAAGGAATGTACCTCGGCAGAACATTTTCCATAGAGAACGCGGTTGAACAGAGACTGGCTTAGCTATAAATCTCTGAGTTGGTGTCAATAAGGAATGTACCTTGGTAGAACATTTACCATAGAGAAGGCGATTGAACAGAGACAGGCTTAGCTATGAATGTCTGAACTTGTGGCAATAAGGAATGTACCTCGGCAGAACATTTTCCATAGAGAACGCGGTTGAACAGAGACTGGCTTACCTATAAATCTCTGAGTTGGTGTCAATAAGGAATGTACCTCGGTAGAACATTTACCATAGAGAAGGCAATTGAACAGAGACTGGCTTAGCTATAAATGTCTGAACTTGTGGCAATAAGGAATGTACCTCGGCAGAACATTTTCCATAGAGAACGCGGTTGAACAGAGACTGGCTTACCTATAAATCTCTGAGTTGGTGTCAATAAGGAATGTACCTCGGTAGAACATTTACCATAGAGAAGGCGATTGAACAGAGACTGGCTTAGTTATAAATGTCTGAACTTGTGGCAATAAGGAATGTACCTCGGCAGAACATTTTCCATAGAGAACGCGGTTGAACAGAGACTGGCTTACCTATAAATCTCTGAGTTGGTGTCAATAAGGAATGTACCTCGGTAGAACATTTACCATAGAGAAGGCGATTGAACAGAGACAGGCTTAGCTATAAATGTCTGAACTTGTGGCAATAAGGAATGTACCTCGGCAGAACATTTTCCATAGAGAACACGGTTGAACAGAGACAGGATTACCTATAAATCTCTGAGTTGGTGTCAATAAGGAATGTACCTCGGTAGAACATTTACCATAGAGAAGGCGATTGAACAGAGACTGGCTTAGCTATAAATGTCTGAACTTGTGGCAATAAGGAATGTACCTCGGCAGAACATTTTCCATAGAGAACGCGGTTGAACAGAGACTGGCTTACCTATAAATCTCTGAGTTGGTGTCAATAAGGAATGTACCTCAGTAGAACATTTACCAAAGAGAAGGCGATTGAACAGAGACAGGGTTAGCTATAAATGTCTGAACTTGTGGCAATAAGGAATGTACCTCGGCAGAACATTTTCCATAGAGAACGCGGTTGAACAGAGACTGGCTTACCTATAAATCTCTGAGTTGGTGTCAATAAGGAATGTACCTCGGTAGAACATTTACCATAGAGAAGGCGATTGAACAGAGACTGGCTTAGCTATAAATGTCTGAACTTGTGGCAATAAGGAATGTACCTCGGCAGAACATTTTCCATAGAGAACGCGGTTGAACAGAGACTGGCTTACCTATAAATGTCTGAGTTGGTGTCAATAAGGAATGTACCTCGGTAGAACATTTACCATAGAGAAGGCGATTGAACAGAGACTGGCTTAGCTATAAATGTCTGAACTTGTGGCAATAAGGAATGTACCTCGGCAGAACATTTTCCATAGAGAACGCGGTTGAACAGAGACTGGCTTACCTATAAATCTCTGAGTTGATGTCAATAAGGAATGTACCTCGGTAGAACATTTACCATAGAGAAGGCGATTGAACAGAGACAGGCTTAGCTATAAATGTCTGAACTTGTGGCAATAAGGAATGTACCTCGGCAGAACATTTTCCATAGAGAACGCGGTTGAACAGAGACTGGCTTACCTATAAATCTCTGAGTTGGTGTCAATAAGGAATGTACCTCGGTAGAACATTTACCATAGAGAAGGCGATTGAACAGAGACTGGCTTAGATATAAATGTCTGAACTTGTGGCAATAAGGAATGTACCTCGGCAGAACATTTTCCATAGAGAACGCGGTTGAACAGAGACTGGCTTACATATAAATCTCTGAGTTGGTGTCAATAAGGAATGTACCTCGGTAGAACATTTACCATAGAGAAGGCGATTGAACAGAGACTGGCTTAGCTATAAATGTCTGAACTTGTGGCAATAAGGAATGTACCTCGGCAGAACATTTTCCATAGAGAACGCGGTTGAACAGAGACTGGCTTACCTATAAATCTCTGAGTTGGTGTCAATAAGGAATGTACCTCGGTAGAACATTTACCATAGAGAAGGCGATTGAACAGAGACTGGCTTAGCTATAAATGTCTGAACTTGTGGCAATAAGGAATGTACCTCGGCAGAACATTTTCCATAGAGAACGCGGTTGAACAGAGACTGGCTTACCTATAAATCTCTGAGTTGGTGTCAATAAGGAATGTACCTCGGTAGAACATTTACCATAGAGAAGGCGATTGAACAGAGACAGGCTTAGCTATAAATATCTGAACTTGTGGCAATAAGGAATGTACCTCGGCAGAACATTTTCCATAGAGAACGCGGTTGAACAGAGACTGGCTTACCTATAAATCTCTGAGTTGGTGTCAATAAGGAATGTACCTCGGTAGAACATTTACCATAGAGAAGGCGATTGAACAGAGACTGGCTTAGCTATAAATGTCTGAACTTGTGGCAATAAGGAATGTACCTCGGCAGAACATTTTCCATAGATAACGCGGTTGAACAGAGACTGGCTTACCTATAAATCTCTGAGTTGGTGTCAATAAGGAATGTACCTCGGTAGAACATTTACCATAGAGAAGGCGATTGAACAGAGACTGGCTTAGTTATAAATGTCTGAACTTGTGGCAATAAGGAATGTACCTCGGCAGAACATTTTCCATAGAAAACGCGGTTGAACAGAGACTGGCTTACCTATAAATCTCTGAGTTGGTGTCAATAAGGAATGTACCTCGGTAGAACATTTACCATAGAGAAGGCGATTGAACAGAGACTGGCTTAGCTATAAATGTCTGAACTTGTGGCAATAAGGAATGTACCTCTGCAGAACATTTTCCATAGAGAACGCGTTTGAACAGAGACTGGCTTACCTATAAATCTCTGAGTTGGTGTCAATAAGGAATGTACCTCGGTAGAACATTTACCATAGAGAAGGCGATTGAACAGAGACTGGCTTAGCTATAAATGTCTGAACTTGTGGCAATAAGGAATGTACCTCGGCAGAACATTTTCCATAGATAACGCGGTTGAACAGAGACTGGCTTACCTATAAATCTCTGAGTTGGTGTCAATAAGGAATGTACCTCGGTAGAACATTTACCATAGAGAAGGCGATTGAACAGAGACTGGCTTAGTTATAAATGTCTGAACTTGTGGCAATAAGGAATGTACCTCGGCAGAACATTTTCCATAGAAAACGCGGTTGAACAGAGACTGGCTTACCTATAAATCTCTGAGTTGGTGTCAATAAGGAATGTACCTCGGTAGAACACTTACCATAGAGAAGGCGATTGAACAGAGACTGGCTTAGCTATAAATGTCTGAACTTGTGGCAATAAGGAATGTACCTCTGCAGAACATTTTCCATAGAGAACGCGGTTGAACAGAGACTGGCTTACCTATAAATCTCTGAGTTGGTGTCAATAAGGAATGTACCTCGGTAGAACATTTACCATAGAGAAGGCGATTGAACAGAGACTGGCTTAGCTATAAATGTCTGAACTTGTGGCAATAAGGAATGTACCTCGGCAGAACATTTTCCATAGAGAACGCGGTTGAACAGAGACTGGCTTACCTATAAATCTCTGAGTTGGTGTCAATAAGGAATGTATCTCAGTAGAACATTTACCATAGAGAAGGCGATTGAACAGAGACTGGCTTAGCTATAAATGTCTGAACTTGTGGCAATAAGGAATGTACCTCGGCAGACCATTTTCCATAGAGAACGCGGTTGAACAGAGACTGGCTTACCTATAAATCTCTGAGTTGGTGTCAATAAGGAATGTACCTCGGTAGAACATTTACCATATAGAGAAGGCGATTGAACAGAGACTGGCTTAGCTATAAATGTCTGAACTTGTGGCAATAAGGAATGTACCTCGGCAGAACATTTTCCATAGAAAACGCGGTTGAACAGAGACTGGCTTACCTATAAATCTCTGAGTTGGTGTCAATAAGGAATGTACCTCGGTAGAACATTTACCATAGAGAAGGCGATTGAACAGAGACTGGCTTAGCTATAAATGTCTGAAATTTTGGCAATAAGGAATGTACCTCGGCAGAACATTTTCCATAGAGAACGCGGTTGAACAGAGACTGGCTTACCTATAAATCTCTGAGTTTGTGTCAATAAGGAATGTACCTCGGTAGAACATTTACCATAGAGAAGGCGATTGAACAGAGACAGGCTTAGCTATAAATGTCTGAACTTGTGGCAATAAGGAATGTACCTCGGCAGAACATTTTCCGTAAAGAACGCGGTTGAACAGAGACAGGCTTACCTATAAATCTCTGAGTTGGTGTCAATAAGGAATGTACCTCGGTAGAACATTTACCATAGAGAAGGCGATTGAACAGAGACAGGCTTAGCTATAAATGTCTGAACTTGTGGCAATAAGGAATGTACCTCGGCAGAACATTTTCCATAGAGAACGCGGTTGAACAGAGACTGGCTTACCTATAAATCTCTGAGTTGGTGTCAATAAGGAATGTACCTCGGTAGAACATTTACCATAGAGAAGGCGATTGAACAGAGACTGGCTTAGCTATAAATGTCTGAACTTGTGGCAATAAGGAATGTACCTCGGCAGAACATTTTCCATAGAGAACGCGGTTGAACAGAGACTGGCTTACCTATAAATCTCTGAGTTGGTGTCAATAAGGAATGTACCTCGGTAGAACATTTACCATAGAGAAGGCGATTGAACAGAGACTGGCTTAGTTATAAATGTCTGAACTTGTGGCAATAAGGAATGTACCTCGGCAGAACATTTTCCATAGAGAACGCGGTTGAACAGAGACTGTCTTACCTATAAATCTCTGAGTTGGTGTCAATAAGGAATGTACCTCGGTAGAACATTTACCATAGAGAAGGCGATTGAACAGAGACAGGCTTAGCTATAAATGTCTGAACTTGTGGCAATAAGGAATGCACCTCGGCAGAACATTTTCCATAGAGAACGCGGTTGAACAGAGACTGGCTTACCTATAAATCTCTGAGTTGGTGTCAATAAGGAATGTACCTCGGTAGAACATTTACCATAGAGAAGGCGATTGAACAGAGACTGGCTTAGCTATAAATGTCTGAACTTGTGGCAATAAGGAATGTACCTCTGCAGAACATTTTCCATAGAGAACGCGGTTGAACAGAGACTGGCTTACCTATAAATCTCTGAGTTGGTGTCAATAAGGAATGTACCTCGGTAGAACATTTACCATAGAGAAGGCGATTGAACAGAGACTGGCTTAGCTATAAATGTCTGAACTTGTGGCAATAAGGAATGTACCTCGGCAGAACATTTTCCATAGAGAACGCGGTTGAACAGAGACTGGTTTACCTATAAATCTCTGAGTTGGTGTCAATAAGGAATGTACCTCGGTAGAACATTTACCATATAGAGAAGGCGATTGAACAGAGACTGGCTTAGCTATAAATGTCTGAACTTGTGGCAATAAGGAATGTACCTCGGCAGAACATTTTCCATAGAAAACGCGGTTGAACAGAGACTGGCTTATCTATAAATCTCTGAGTTGGTGTCAATAAGGAATGTACCTCGGTAGAACATTTACCATAGAGAAGGCGATTGAACAGAGACTGGCTTAGCTATAAATGTCTGAAATTGTGGCAATAAGGAATGTACCTCGGCAGAACATTTTCCATAGAGAACGCGGTTGAACAGAGACTGGCTTACCTATAAATCTCTGAGTTGGTGTCAATAAGGAATGTACCTCGGTAGAACATTTACAATAGAGAAGGCGATTGAACAGAGACAGGCTTAGCTATAAATGTCTGAAATTGTGGCAATAAGGAATGTACCTCGGCAGAACATTTTCCATAGAGAACGCGGTTGAACAGAGACTGGCTTACCTATAAATCTCTGAGTTGGTGTCAATAAGGAATGTACCTCGGTAGAACATTTACCATAGAGAAGGCGATTGAACAGAGACAGGCTTAGCTATAAATGTCTAAACTTGTGGCAATAAGGAATGTACCTCGGCAGAACATTTTCCATAGAGAACGCGGTTGAACAGAGACTGGCTTACCTATAAATCTCTGAGTTGGTGTCAATAAGGAATGTACCTCGGTAGAACATTTACCATAGAGAAGGCGATTGAACAGAGACAGGCTTAGCTATAAATGTCTGAAATTGTGGCAATAAGGAATGTACCTCGGCAGAACATTTTCCATAGAGAACGCGGTTGAACAGAGACTGGCTTACCTATAAATCTCTGAGTTGGTGTCAATAAGGTATGTACCTCGGTAGAACATTTACCATAGAGAAGACGATTGAACAGAGACTGGCTTAGCTATAAATGTCTGAACTTGTGGCAATAAGGAATGTACCTCGGCAGAACATTTTCCATAGAGAACGCGGTTGAACAGAGACTGGCTTACCTATAAATCTCTGAGTTGGTGTCAATAAGGAATGTACCTCGGTAGAACATTTACCATAGAGAAGGCGATTGAACAGAGACTGGCTTAGCTATAAATGTCTGAACTTGTGGCAATAAGGAATGTACCTCGGCAGAACATTTTCCATAGAGAACGCGGTTGAACAGAGACTGGCTTACCTATAAATCTCTGAGTTGGTGTCAATAAGGAATGTACCTCGGTAGAACATATACCATAGAGAAGGCGATTGAACAGAGACAGGCTTAGCTATAAATGTCTGAACTTGTGGCAATAAGGAATGTACCCCGGCAGAACATTCTCCATAGAGAACGCGGTTGAACAGAGACTGGTTTACCTATAAATCTCTGAGTTGGTGTCAATAAGGAATGTACCTCGGTAGAACATTTACCATAGAGAAGGCGATTGAACAGAGACTGGCTTAGCTATAAATCTCTGAACTTGTGGCAATAAGGAATGTACCTCGGCAGAACATTTTCCATAGAGAACGCGGTTGAACAGAGACTGGCTTACCTATAAATCTCTGAGTTGGTGTCAATAAGGAATGTACCTCGGTAGAACATTTACAATAGAGAAGGCGATTGAACAGAGACAGGCTTAGCTATAAATGTCTGAACTTGTGGCAATAAGGAATGTACCTCGGCAGAACATTTTCCATAGAGAACGCGGTTGAACAGAGACTGGCTTACCTATAAATCTCTGAGTTGGTGTCAATAAGGAATGTACCTCGGTAGAACATTTACCATAGAGAAGGCGATTGAACAGAGACTGGCTTAGCTATAAATGTCTGAACTTGTGGCAATAAGGAATGTACCTCGGCAGAACATTTTCCATAGAGAACGCGGTTGAACAGAGACTGGCTTACCTATAAATCTCTGAGTTGGTGTCAATAAGGAATGTACCTCGGTAGAACATTTACCATAGAGAAGGCGATTGAACAGAGACAGGCTTAGCTATAAATGTCTGAAATTGTGGCAATAAGGAATGTACCTCGGCAGAACATTTTCCATAGAGAACGCGGTTGAACAGAGACTGGCTTACCTATAAATCTCTGAGTTGGTGTCAATAAGGTATGTACCTCGGTAGAACATTTACCATAGAGAAGACGATTGAACAGAGACTGGCTTAGCTATAAATGTCTGAACTTGTGGCAATAAGGAATGTACCTCGGCAGAACATTTTCCATAGAGAACGCGGTTGAACAGAGACTGGCTTACCTATAAATCTCTGAGTTGGTGTCAATAAGGAATGTACCGCGGTAGAACATTTACCATAGAGAAGGCGATTGAACAGAGACTGGCTTAGCTATAAATGTCTGAACTTGTGGCAATAAGGAATGTACCTCGGCAGAACATTTTCCATAGAGAACGCGGTTGAACAGAGACTGGCTTACCTATAAATCTCTGAGTTGGTGTCAATAAGGAATGTACCTCGGTAGAACATTTACCATAGAGAAGGCGATTGAACAGAGACTGGCTTAGCTATAAATGTCTGAACTTGTGGCAATAAGGAATGTACCTCGGCAGAACATTTTCCATAGAGAACGCGGTTGAACAGAGACTGGCTTACCTATAAATCTCTGAGTTGGTGTCAATAAGGAATGTACCTCGGTAGAACATTTACCATAGAGAAGGCGATTGAACAGAGACTGGCTTAGCTATAAATGCCTGAACTTGTGGCAATAAGGAATGTACCTCGGCAGAACATTTTCCATAGAAAACGCGGTTGAACAGAGACTGGCTTACCTATAAATCTCTGAGTTGGTGTCAATAAGGAATGTACCTCGGTAGAACATTTACAATAGAGAAGGCGATTGAACAGAGACAGGCTTAGCTATAAATGTCTGAACTTGTGGCAATAAGGAATGTACCTCGGCAGAACATTTTCCATAGAGAACGCGGTTGAACAGAGACTGGCTTACCTATAAATCTCTGAGTTGGTGTCAATAAGGAATGTACCTCGGTAGAACATTTACAATAGAGAAGGCGATTGAACAGAGACAGGCTTAGCTATAAATGTCTGAACTTGTGGCAATAAGGAATGTACCTCGGCAGAACATTTTCCATAGAGAACGCGGTTGAACAGAGACTGGCTTACCTATAAATCTCTGAGTTGGTGTCAATAAGGAATGTACCTCGGTAGAACATTTACCATAGAGAAGGCGATTGAACAGAGACTGGCTTAGCTATAAATGTCTGAACTTGTGGCAATAAGGAATGTACCTCGGCAGAACATTTTCCATAGAGAACGCGGTTGAACAGAGACTGGCTTACCTATAAATCTCTGAGTAGGTGTCAATAAGGAATGTACCTCGGTAGAACATTTACCATAGAGAAGGCGATTGAACAGAGACTGGCTTAGCTATAAATGTCTGAACTTGTGGCAATAAGGAATGTACCTCGGCAGAACATTTTCCATAGAGAACGCGGTTGAACAGAGACTGGCTTACATATAAATCTCTGAGTTTGTGTCAATAAGGAATGTACCTCGGTAGAACATTTACCATAGAGAAGGCGATTGAACAGAGACAGGCTTAGCTATAAATGTCTGAACTTGTGGCAATAAGGAATGTACCTCGGCAGAACATTTTCCATAGAGAACGCGGTTGAACAGAGACTGGCTTACCTATAAATCTCTGAGTTGGTGTCAATAAGGAATGTACCTCGGTAGAACATTTACCATAGAGAAGGCGATTGAACAGAGACAGGCTTAGCTATAAATGTCTGAACTTGTGGCAATAAAGAATGTACCTCGGCAGAACATTTTCCATAGAGAACGCGGTTGAACAGAGACTGGCTTACCTATTAATCTCTGAGATGGTGTCAATAAGGAATGTACCTCGGTAGAACATTTACCATAGAGAAGACGATTGAACAGAGACTGGCTTAGCTATAAATGTCTGAACTTGTGGCAATAAGGAATGTACCCCGGCAGAACATTTTCCATAGAGAACGCGGTTGAACAGAGACTGGCTTACCTATAAATCTCTGAGTTGGTGTCAATAAGGAATGTACCTCGGTAGAACATTTACCATAGAGAAGGCGATTGAACAGAGACTGGCTTAGCTATAAATGTCTGAACTTGTGGCAATAAGGAATGTACCTCGGCAGAACATTTTCCATAGAGAACGCGGTTGAACAGAGACTGGCTTACCTATAAATCTCTGAGTTGGTGTCAATAAGGTATGTACCTCGGTAGAACATTTACCATAGAGAAGACGATTGAACAGAGACTGGCTTAGCTATAAATGTCTGAACTTGTGGCAATAAGGAATGTACCTCGGCAGAACATTTTCCATAGAGAACGCGGTTGAACAGAGACTGGCTTACCTATAAATCTCTGAGTTGGTGTCAATAAGGAATGTACCGCGGTAGAACATTTACCATAGAGAAGGCGATTGAACAGAGACTGGCTTAGCTATAAATGTCTGAACTTGTGGCAATAAGGAATGTACCTCGGCAGAACATTTTCCATAGAGAACGCGGTTGAACAGAGACTGGCTTACCTATAAATCTCTGAGTTGGTGTCAATAAGGAATGTACCTCGGTAGAACATTTACCATAGAGAAGGCGATTGAACAGAGACTGGCTTAGCTATAAATGTCTGAACTTGTGGCAATAAGGAATGTACCTCGGCAGAACATTTTCCATAGAGAACGCGGTTGAACAGAGACTGGCTTACCTATAAATCTCTGAGTTGGTGTCAATAAGGAATGTACCTCGGTAGAACATTTACCATAGAGAAGGCGATTGAACAGAGACTGGCTTAGCTATAAATGCCTGAACTTGTGGCAATAAGGAATGTACCTCGGCAGAACATTTTCCATAGAAAACGCGGTTGAACAGAGACTGGCTTACCTATAAATCTCTGAGTTGGTGTCAATAAGGAATGTACCTCGGTAGAACATTTACAATAGAGAAGGCGATTGAACAGAGACAGGCTTAGCTATAAATGTCTGAACTTGTGGCAATAAGGAATGTACCTCGGCAGAACATTTTCCATAGAGAACGCGGTTGAACAGAGACTGGCTTACCTATAAATCTCTGAGTTGGTGTCAATAAGGAATGTACCTCGGTAGAACATTTACAATAGAGAAGGCGATTGAACAGAGACAGGCTTAGCTATAAATGTCTGAACTTGTGGCAATAAGGAATGTACCTCGGCAGAACATTTTCCATAGAGAACGCGGTTGAACAGAGACTGGCTTACCTATAAATCTCTGAGTTGGTGTCAATAAGGAATGTACCTCGGTAGAACATTTACCATAGAGAAGGCGATTGAACAGAGACTGGCTTAGCTATAAATGTCTGAACTTGTGGCAATAAGGAATGTACCTCGGCAGAACATTTTCCATAGAGAACGCGGTTGAACAGAGACTGGCTTACCTATAAATCTCTGAGTAGGTGTCAATAAGGAATGTACCTCGGTAGAACATTTACCATAGAGAAGGCGATTGAACAGAGACTGGCTTAGCTATAAATGTCTGAACTTGTGGCAATAAGGAATGTACCTCGGCAGAACATTTTCCATAGAGAACGCGGTTGAACAGAGACTGGCTTACATATAAATCTCTGAGTTTGTGTCAATAAGGAATGTACCTCGGTAGAACATTTACCATAGAGAAGGCGATTGAACAGAGACAGGCTTAGCTATAAATGTCTGAACTTGTGGCAATAAGGAATGTACCTCGGCAGAACATTTTCCATAGAGAACGCGGTTGAACAGAGACTGGCTTACCTATAAATCTCTGAGTTGGTGTCAATAAGGAATGTACCTCGGTAGAACATTTACCATAGAGAAGGCGATTGAACAGAGACAGGCTTAGCTATAAATGTCTGAACTTGTGGCAATAAAGAATGTACCTCGGCAGAACATTTTCCATAGAGAACGCGGTTGAACAGAGACTGGCTTACCTATTAATCTCTGAGATGGTGTCAATAAGGAATGTACCTCGGTAGAACATTTACCATAGAGAAGACGATTGAACAGAGACTGGCTTAGCTATAAATGTCTGAACTTGTGGCAATAAGGAATGTACCCCGGCAGAACATTTTCCATAGAGAACGCGGTTGAACAGAGACTGGCTTACCTATAAATCTCTGAGTTGGTGTCAATAAGGAATGTACCTCGGTAGAACATTTACCATAGAGAAGGCGATTGAACAGAGACTGGCTTAGCTATAAATGTCTGAACTTGTGGCAATAAGGAATGTACCTCGGCAGAACATTTACCATAGAGAACGCGGTTGAACAGAGACTGGCTTACCTATAAATCTCTGAGTTGGTGTCAATAAGGAATGTACCTCGGTAGAACATTTACCATAGAGAAGGCGATTGAACAGAGACAGGCTTAGGTATAAATGTCTGAACTTGTGGCAATAAGGAATGTACCTCGGCAGAACATTTTCCTTAGAGAACGCGGTTGAACAGAGACTGGCTTACCTATAAATCTCTGAGTTGGTGTCAATAAGGAATGTACCTCAGTAGAACATTTACCATAGAGAAGGCGATTGAACAGAGACAGGCTTAGCTATAAATGTCTGAACTTGTGGCAATAAGGAATGTACCTCGGCAGAACATTTTCCATAGAGAACGCGGTTGAACAGAGACTGGCTTACCTATAAATCTCTGAGTTGGTGTCAATAAGGAATGTACCTCGGTAGAACATTTACCATAGAGAAGGCGATTGAACAGAGACAGGCTTAGTTATAAATGTCTGAACTTGTGGCAATAAGGAATGTACCTCGGCAGAACATTTTCCATAGAGAACGCGGTTGAACAGAGACTGGCTTACCTATAAATCTCTGAGTTGGTGTCAATAAGGAATGTACCTCGGTAGAACATTTACCATAGAGAAGGCGATTGAACAGAGACTGGCTTAGCTATAAATGTCTGAACTTGTGGCAATAAGGAATGTACCTCGGCAGAACATTTTCCATAGAGAACGCGGTTGAACAGAGACTGGCTTACATATAAATCTCTGAGTTGGTGTCAATAAGGAATGTACCTCGGTAGAACATTTACCATAGAGAAGGCGATTGAACAGAGACTGGCTTAGCTATAAATGTCTGAACTTGTGGCAATAAGGAATGTACCTCGGCAGAACATTTTCCATAGAGAACGCGGTTGAACAGAGACTGGCTTACCTATAAATCTCTGAGTTGGTGTCAATAAGGAATGTACCTCGGTAGAACATTTACCATAGAGAAGGCGATTGAACAGAGACTGGCTTAGCTATAAATGTCTGAACTTGTGGCAATAAGGAATGTACCTCGGCAGAACATTTTCCATAGAGAACGCGGTTGAACAGAGACTGGCTTACCTATAAATCTCTGAGTTGGTGTCAATAAGGAATGTACCTCGGTAGAACATTTACCATAGAGAAGGCGATTGAACAGAGACAGGCTTAGCTATAAATATCTGAACTTGTGGCAATAAGGAATGTACCTCGGCAGAACATTTTCCATAGAGAACGCGGTTGAACAGAGACTGGCTTACCTATAAATCTCTGAGTTGGTGTCAATAAGGAATGTACCTCGGTATAACATTTACCATAGAGAAGGCGATTGAACAGAGACTGGCTTAGCTATAAATGTCTGAAATTGTGGCAATAATGAATGTACCTCGGCAGAACATTTTCCATATAGAACGCGGTTGAACAGAGACTGGCTTACATATAAATCTCTGAGTTGGTGTCAATAAGGAATGTACCTCGGTAGAACATTTACCATAGAGAAGGCGATTGAACAGAGACTGGCTTAGCTATAAATGTCTGAACTTGTGGCAATAAGGAATGTACCTCGGCAGAACATTTTCCATAGAGAACGCGGTTGAACAGAGACTGGCTTACCTATAAATCTCTGAGTTGGTGTCAATAAGGAATGTACCTCGGTAGAACATTTACCATAGAGAAGGCGATTGAACGGAGACTGGCTTAGCTATAAATGTCTGAACTTGTGGCAATAAGGAATTTACCTCGGCAGAACGTTTTCCATAGAGAACGCGGTTGAACAGAGACTGGCTTACCTATAAATCTCTGAGTTGGTGTCAATAAGGAATGTACCTCGGTAGAATATTTACCATAGAGAAGGCGATTGAACAGAGACTGGCTTAGCTATAAATGTCTGAACTTGTGGCAATAATGAATGTACATCGGCAGAACATTTTCCATAGAGAACGCGGTTGAACAGAGACTGGCTTACCTATAAATCTCTGAGTTGGTGTCAATAAGGAATGTACCTCGGTAGAACATTTACCATAGAGAAGGCGATTGAACAGAGACTGGCTTAGCTATAAATGTCTGAACTTGTGGCAATAAGGAATGTACCTCGGCAGAACATTTTCCATAGTGAACGCGGTTGAACAGAGACTGGCTTACCTATAAATCTCTGAGTTGGTGTCAATAAGGAATGTACCTCGGTAGAACATTTACCATAGAGAAGGCGATTGAATAGAGACACGCTTAGCTATAAATGTCTGAACTTGTGGCAATAAGGAATGTACCTCGGCAGAACATTTTCCATAGAGAACGCTGTTGAACAGAGACTGGCTTACCTATAAATCTCTGAGTTGGTGTCAATAAGGAATGTACCTCCGTAGAACATTTACCATAGAGAAGGCGATTGAACAGAGACTGGCTTAGCTATAAATGTCTGAACTTGTGGCAATAAGGAATGTACCTCGGCAGAACATTTTCCATAGAGAACGCGGTTGAACAGAGACTGGCTTACCTATAAATCTCTGAGTTGGTGTCAATAAGGAATGTACCTCGGTAGAACATTTACCATAGAGAAGGCGATTGGACAGAGACTGGCTTAGCTATAAATGTCTGAACTTGTGGCAATAAGGAATGTACCTCGGCAGAACATTTTCCATAGAGAACGCGGTTGAACAGAGACTGGCTTACCTATAAATCTCTGAGTTGGTGTCAATAAGGAATGTACCTCGGTAGAACATTTACCATAGAGAAGGCGATTGAACAGAGACTGGCTTAGCTATAAATGTTTGAACTTGTGGCAATAAGGAATGTACCTCGGCAGAACATTTTCCATAGAGAACGCGGTTGAACAGAGACAGGATTACCTATAAATCTCTGAGTTGGTGTCAATAAGGAATGTACCTCGGTAGAACATTTATCATAGAGAAGGCGATTCAACAGAGACTGGCTTAGCTATAAATGTCTGAACTTGTGGCAATAAGGAATGTACCTCGGCAGAACATTTTCCATAGAGAACGCGGTTGAACAGAGACTGGCTTACTTATAAATCTCTGAGTTGGTGTCAATAAGGAATGTACCTCGGTAGAACATTTACCATAGAGAAGGCGATTGAACAGAGACTGGCTTAGCTATAAATGTCTGAACATGTGGCAATAAGGAATGTTCCTCGGCAGAACATTTTCCATAGAGAACGCGGTTGAACAGAGACTGGCTTACTTATAAATCTCTGAGTTGGTGTCAATAAGGAATGTACCTCGGTAGAACATTTACCATAGAGAAGGCGATTGAACAGAGACAGGCTTAGCTATAAATGTCTGAACTTGTGGCAATAAGGAATGTACCTCGGCAGAACATTTTCCATAGAGAACGCGGTTGAACAGAGACTGGCTTACCTATAAATCTCTGAGTTGGTGTCAATAAGGAATGTACCTCGGTAGAACATTTACCATAGAGAAGGCGATTGAACAGAGACTGGCTTAGATATAAATGTCTGAACTTGTGGCAATAAGGAATGTACCTCGGCAGAACATTTTCCATAGAGAACGCGGTTGAACAGAGACTGGCTTACTTATAAATCTCTGAGTTGGTGTCAATAAGGAATGTACCTCGGTAGAACATTTACCATAGAGAAGGCGATTGAACGGAGACAGGCTTAGCTATAAATATCTGAACTTGTGGCAATAAGGAATGTACCTCGGCAGAACATTTTCCATAGAGAACGCGGTTGAACAGAGACTGGCTTACATATAAATCTCTGAGTTGGTGTCAATAAGGAATGTACCTCGGTAGATCATTTACCATAGAGAAGGCGATTGAACAGAGACTGGCTTAGCTATAAATGTCTGAACTTGTGGCAATAAGGAATGTACCTCGGCAGAACATTTTCCATAGAGAACGCGGTTGAACAGAGACTGGCTTACCTATAAATCTCTGAGTTGGTGTCAATAAGGAATGTACCTCGGTGGAACATTTACCATAGAGAAGGCGATTGAACAGAGACTGGCTTAGCTATAAATGTCTGAACTTGTGGCAATAAGGATGGTAGCCCAGCAGAATATTTTCCATACAGAAGGCGGTTGTACAGAGACTGGCTTACCTATAAATCTCTGAGTTGGTGTCAATAAGGAATGTACCTCTGTAGAACATTTACCATAGAGAAGGCGATTGAACAGAGACTGGCTTAGCTATAAATGTCTGAACTTGTGGCAATAAGGAATGTACCTCGGCAGAACATTTTCCATAGAGAACGCGGTTGAACAGAGACTGGCTTACCTATAAATCTCTGAGTTGGTGTCAATAAGGAATGTACCTCGGTAGAACATTTTCCATAGAGAAGGCGATTGAACAGAGACTGGGTTAGCTATAAATGTCTGAACTTGTGGCAATAAGGAATGTACCCCGGCAGAACATTTTCCATAGAGAACGCGGTTGAACAGAGACTGGCTTACCTATAAATCTCTGAGTTGGTGTCAATAAGGAATGTACCTCGGTAGAACATTTTCCATACAGAAGGCGATTGAACAGAGACTGGCTTAGCTATAAATGTCTGAACTTGTGGCAATAAGGAATGTACCTCGGCAGAACATTTTCCATAGAGAACGCGGTTGAACAGAGACTGGCTTACCTATAAATCTCTGAGTTGGTGTCAATAAGGAATGTACCTCGGTAGAACATTTACCATAGAGAAGGCGATTGAACAGAGACTGGCTTAGCTATAAATGTCTGAAATTGTGGCAATAAGGAATGTACCTCGGCAGAACATTTTCCATAGAGAACGCGGTTGAACAGAGACTGGCTTACCTATAAATCTCTGAGTTGGTGTCAATAAGGAATGTACCTCGGTAGAACATTAACCATAGAGAAGGCGATTGAACAGAGACTGGCTTAGCTATAAATGTCTGAACTTGTGGCAATAAGGAATGTACCTCGGCAGAACATTTTCCATAGAGAACGCGGTTGAACAGAGACTGGCTTACCTATAAATCTCTGAGTTGGTGTCAATAAGGAATGTACCTCGGTAGAACATTTACCATAGAGAAGGCGATTGAACAGAGACTGGCTTAGCTATAAATGTCTGAACTTGTGGCAATAAGGAATGTACCTCGGCAGAACATTTTCCATAGAGAACGCGGTTGAACAGAGACTGGCTTACCTATAAATCTCTGAGTTGGTGTCAATAAGGAATGTACCTCGGTAGAACATTTACCATAGAGAAGGCGATTGAACAGAGACTGGCTTAGCTATAAATGTCTGAACTTGTGGCAATAAGGAATGTACCTCGGCAGAACATTTTCCATAGAGAACGCGGTTGAACAGAGACTGGCTTACCTATAAATCTCTGACTTGGTGTCAATAAGGAATGTACCTCGGTAGAACATTTTCCATAGAGAAGGCGATTGAACAGAGACTGGCTTAGCTATAAATGTCTGAACTTGTGGCAATAAGGAATGTACCCCGGCAGAACATTTTCCATAGAGAACGCGGTTGAACAGAGACTGGCTTACCTATAAATCTCTGAGTTGGTGTCAATAAGGAATGTACCTCGGTAGAACATTTACCATAGAGAAGGCGATTGAACAGAGACTGGCTTAGCTATAAATCTCTGAACTTGTGGCAATAAGTAATGTACCCCGGCAGAACATTTTCCATAGAGAACGCGGTTGAACAGAGACTGGCTTACCTATAAATCTCTGAGTTGGTGTCAATAAGGAATGTACCTCGGTAGAACATTTACCATAGAGAAGGCGATTGAACAGAGACTGGCTTAGCTATAAATGTCTGAACTTGTGGCAATAAGGAATGTACCCCGG
This sequence comes from Acanthosepion lycidas, assembly GCA_963932145.1. Classification (NCBI taxonomy): domain Eukaryota; kingdom Metazoa; phylum Mollusca; class Cephalopoda; order Sepiida; family Sepiidae; genus Acanthosepion; species Acanthosepion lycidas. The sequence continues at coordinate 77,768,349 of OZ010604.1, read as the reverse complement.
AAGAACATTTTCCATAGAGAACGCGGTTGAACAGAGACTGGCTTACCTATAAATCTCTGAGTTGGTGTCAATAAGGAATGTACCTCGGTAGAACATTTACCATAGAGAAGGCGATTGAACAGAGACTGGCTTAGCTATAAATGTCTGAACTTGTGGCAATAAGGAATGTACCTCGGCAGAACATTTTCCATAGAGAACGCGGTTGAACAGAGACTGGCTTACCTATAAATCTCTGACTTGGTGTCAATAAGGAATGTACCTCGGTAGAACATTTTCCATAGAGAAGGCGATTGAACAGAGACTGGCTTAGCTATAAATGTCTGAACTTGTGGCAATAAGGAATGTACCCCGGCAGAACATTTTCCATAGAGAACGCGGTTGAACAGAGACTGGCTTACCTATAAATCTCTGAGTTGGTGTCAATAAGGAATGTACCTCGGTAGAACATTTACCATAGAGAAGGCGATTGAACAGAGACTGGCTTAGCTATAAATCTCTGAACTTGTGGCAATAAGTAATGTACCCCGGCAGAACATTTTCCATAGAGAACGCGGTTGAACAGAGACTGGCTTACCTATAAATCTCTGAGTTGGTGTCAATAAGGAATGTACCTCGGTAGAACATTTACCATAGAGAAGGCGATTGAACAGAGACTGGCTTAGCTATAAATGTCTGAACTTGTGGCAATAAGGAATGTACCTCGGCAGAACATTTTCCATAGAGAACGCGGTTGAACAGAGACTGGCTTACATATAAATCTCTGAGTTGGTGTCAATAAGGAATGTACCTCGGTAGAACATTTACCATAGAGAAGGCGATTGAACAGAGACTGGCTTAGCTATAAATGTCTGAACTTGTGGCAATAAGGAATGTACCTCGGCAGAACATTTTCCATAGAGAACGCGGTTGAACAGAGACTGGCTTACCTATAAATCTCTGAGTTGGTGTCAATAAGGAATGTACCTCGGTAGGACATTTTCCATAGAGATGGCGATTGAACAGAGACTGGCTTAGCTATAAATGTCTGAACTTGTGGCAATAAGGAATGTACCCCGGCAGAACATTTTCCATAGAGAACGCGGTTGAACAGAGACTGGCTTACCTATAAATCTCTGAGTTGGTGTCAATAAGGAATGTACCTCGGTAGAACATTTACCATAGAGAAGGCGATTGAACAGAGACTGGCTTAGCTATAAATGTCTGAACTTGTGGCAATAAGGAATGTACCTCGGCAGAACATTTTCCATAGAGAACGCGGTTGAACAGAGACTGGCTTACCTATAAATCTCTGAGTTGGTGTCAATAAGGAATGTACCTCGGTAGAACATTTACCATAGAGAAGGCGATTGAACAGAGACTGGCTTAGCTATAAATGTCTGAAATTGTGGCAATAAGGAATGTACCTCGGCAGAACATTTTCCATAGAGAACGCGGTTGAACAGAGACTGGCTTACCTATAAATCTCTGACTTGGTGTCAATAAGGAATGTACCTCGGTAGAACATTTTCCATAGAGAAGGCGATTGAACAGAGACTGGCTTAGCTATAAATGTCTGAACTTGTGGCAATAAGGAATGTACCCCGGCAGAACATTTTCCATAGAGAACGCGGTTGAACAGAGACTGGCTTACCTATAAATCTCTGAGTTGGTGTCAATAAGGAATGTACCTCGGTAGAACATTTACCATAGAGAAGGCGATTGAACAGAGACTGGCTTAGCTATAAATCTCTGAACTTGTGGCAATAAGTAATGTACCCCGGCAGAACATTTTCCATAGAGAACGCGGTTGAACAGAGACTGGCTTACCTATAAATCTCTGAGTTGGTGTCAATAAGGAATGTACCTCGGTAGAACATTTACCATAGAGAAGGCGATTGAACAGAGACTGGCTTAGCTATAAATGTCTGAACTTGTGGCAATAATGAATGCAGCTCGGCAGAACATTTTCCATAGAGAACGCGGTTTAACAGAGATTGGCTTACCTATAAATCTCTGAGTTTGTGTCAATAAGGAATGTACCTCGGTAGAACATTTTCCATAGAGAAGGCGATTGAACAGAGACTGGCTTACCTATAAATCTCTGAGTTGGTGTCAATAAGGAATGTACCTCGGTAGAACATTTACCATAGAGAAGGCGATTGAACAGAGACTGGCTTAGCTATAAATGTCTGAACTTGTGGCAATAAGGAATGTACCTCGGCAGAACATTTTCCATAGAGAACGCGGTTGAACAGAGACTGGCTTACATATAAATCTCTGAGTTGGTGTCAATAAGGAATGTACCTCGGTAGAACATTTACCATAGAGAAGGCGATTGAACAGAGACTGGCTTAGCTATAAATGTCTGAACTTGTGGCAATAAGGAATGTACCTCGGCAGAACATTTTCCATAGAGAACGCGGTTGAACAGAGACTGGCTTACCTATAAATCTCTGAGTTGGTGTCAATAAGGAATGTACCTCGGTAGAACATTTACCATAGAGAAGGCGATTGAACAGAGACTGGCTTAGATATAAATCTCTGAACTTGTGGCAATAAGTAATGTACCCCGGCAGAACATTTTCCATAGAGAACGCGGTTGAACAGAGACTGGCTTACCTATAAATCTCTGAGTTGGTGTCAATAAGGAATGTACCTCGGTAGAACATTTACCATAGAGAAGGCGATTGAACAGAGACTGGCTTAGCTATAAATGTCTGAACTTGTGGCAATAAGGAATGTACCTCGGCAGAACATTTTCCATAGAGAAGGCGGTTGAACAGAGACTGGCTTACCTATAAATCTCTGAGTTGGTGTCAATAAGGAATGTACCTCGGTAGAACATTTACCATAGAGAAGGCGATTGAACAGAGACTGGCTTAGCTATAAATGTCTGAACTTGTGGCAATAAGGAATGTACCTCGGCAGAACATTTTCCATAGAGAACGCGGTTGAACAGAGACTGGCTTACCTATAAATCTCTGAGTTGGTGTCAATAAGGAATGTACCTCGGTAGGACATTTTCCATAGAGAAGGCGATTGAACAGAGACTGGCTTAGCTATAAATGTCTGAACTTGTGGCAATAAGGAATGTACCCCGGCAGAACATTTTCCATAGAGAACGCGGTTGAACAGAGACTGGCTTACCTATAAATCTCTGAGTTGGTGTCAATAAGGAATGTACCTCGGTAGAACATTTACCATAGAGAAGGCGATTGAACAGAGACTGGCTTAGCTATAAATGTCTGAACTTCTGGCAATAAGGAATGTACCCCGGCAGAACATTTTCCATAGAGAACGCGGTTGAACAGAGACTGGCTTACCTATAAATCTCTGAGTTGGTGTCAATAAGGAATGTACCTCGGTAGAACATTTTCCATACGGAAGGCGATTGAACAGAGACTGGCTTAGCTATAAATGTCTGAACTTGTGGCAATAAGGAATGTACCTCGGCAGAACATTTTCCATAGAGAACGCGGTTGAACAGAGACTGACTTACCTATAAATCTCTGAGTTGGTGTCAATAAGGAATGTACCTCGGTAGAACATTTACCATAGAGAAGGCGATTGAACAGAGACTGGCTTAGCTATAAATGTCTGAAATTGTGGCAATAAGGAATATACCTCGGCAGAACATTTTCCATAGAGAACGCGGTTTAACAGAGACTGGCTTACCTATAAATCTCTGAGTTGGTGTCAATAAGGAATGTACCTTGGTAGAACATTTACCATAGAGAAGGCGATTGAACAGAGACTGGCTTAGCTATTAATGTCTGAACTTGTGGCAATAAGGAATGTACCTCGGCAGAACATTTTCCATAGAGAACGCGGTTGAACAGAGACTGGCTTACCTATAAATCTCTGAGTTGGTGTCAATAAGGAATGTACCTCGGTAGAACATTTACCATAGAGAAGGCGATTGAACAGAGACTGGCTTAGCTATAAATGTCTGAACTTGGGGCAATAAGGAATGTACCTCGGCAGAACATTTTCCATAGAGAACGCGGTTGAACAGAGACCGGCTTACCTATAAATCTCTGAGTTGGTGTCAATAAGGAATGTACCTCGCTAGAACATTTACCATAGAGAAGGCGATTGAACAGAGACTGGCTTAGCTATAAATGTCTGAACTTGTGGCAATAAAGAATGTACCTCGGCAGAACATTTTCCATAGAGAACGCGGTTGAACAGAGACTGGCTTACCTATAAATCTCTGAGTTGGTGTCAATAAGGAATGTACCTCGGTAGAACATTTACCATAGAGAAGGCGATTGAACAGAGACTGGCTTAGCTATAAATGTCTGAACTTGTGGCAATAAGGAATGTACCTCGGCAGAACATTTTCCATAGAGAACGCGGTTGAACAGAGACTGGCTTACCTATAAATCTCTGAGTTGGTGTCAATAAGGAATGTACCTCGGTAGAACATTTTCCATAGAGAAGGCGATTGAACAGAGACTGGCTTAGCTAGAAATATCTGAACTTGTGGCAATAAGGAATGTACCCCGGCAGAACAGTTTCCATAGAGAACGCGGTTGAACAGAGACTGGCTTACCTATAAATCTCTGAGTTGGTGTCAATAAGGAATGTACCTCGGTAGAACATTTTCCATAGAGAAGGCGATTGAACAGAGACTGGCTTAGCTATAAATGTCTGAACTTGTGGCAATAAGGAATGTACCCCGGAAGAACATTTTCCATAGAGAACGCGGTTGAACAGAGACTGGCTTACCTATAAATCTCTGAGTTGGTGTCAATAAGGAATGTACCTCGGTAGAACATTTACCATAGAGAAGGCGATTGAACAGAGACTGGCTTAGCTATAAATGTCTGAAATTGTGGCAATAAGGAATGTACCTCGGCAGAACATTTTCCGTAGAGAACGCGGTTGAACAGAGACTGGCTTACCTATAAATCTCTGAGTTGGTGTCAATAAGGAATGTACCCCGGCAGAACATTTTCCATACAGTAGGCGGTTGAACAGAGACTGGCTTACCTATAAATCTCTGAGTTGGTGTCAATAAGGAGTGTACCTCGGTAGAACATTTACCATAGAGAAGGCGATTGAACAGAGACTGGCTTAGCTATAAATGTCTGAACTTGTGGCAATAAGGAATGTACCTCGGCAGAACATTTTCCATAGAGAACGCGGTTGAACAGAGACTGGCTTACCTATAAATCTCTGAGTTGGTGTCAATAAGGAATGTACCTCGGTAGAACATTTACCATAGAGAAGGCGATTGAACAGAGACTGGCTTAGCTATAAATGTCTGAACTTATGGCAATAAGGAATGTACCTCGGCAGAACATTTTCCATAGAGAACGCGGTTGAACAGAGACTGGCTTACCTATAAATCTCTGAGTTGGTGTCAATAAGGAATGTACCTCGGTAGAACATTTACCATAGAGAAGGCTTATCTATAAATGTCTGAACTTGTGGCAATAAGGAATGTACCTCGGCAGAACATTTTCCATAGAGAACGCGGTTGAACAGAGACTGGCTTACCTATAAATCTCTGAGTTGGTGTCAATAAGGAATGTACCTCGGTAGAACATTTACCATAGAGAAGGCGATTGAACAGAGACTGGCTTAGCTATACATGTCTGAACTTGTGGCAATAAGGAATGTACCTCGGCAGAACATTTTCCATAGAGAACGCGGTTGAACAGAGACTGGCTTACCTATAAATCTCTGAGTTGGTGTCAATAAGGAATGTACCTCGGTAGAACATTTACCATAGAGAAGGCGATTGAACAGAGACTGGATTAGCTATAAATGTCTGAACTTGTGGCAATAAGGAATGTACCTCGGCAGAACATTTTCCATAGAGAACGCGGTTGAACAGAGACTGGCTTACCTATAAATCTCTGAGTTGGTGTCAATAAGGAATGTACCTCGGTAGAACATTTACCATAGAGAAGGCGATTGAACAGAGACTGGCTTAGCTATAAATGTCTGAACTTGTGGCAATAAGGAATGTACCTCGGCAGAACATTTTCCATAGAGAACGCGGTTGAACAGAGACTGGCTTACCTATAAATCTCTGAGTTGGTGTCAATAAGGAATGTACCTCGGTAGAACATATACCATAGAGAAGGCGATTGAACAGAGACAGGCTTAGCTATAAATGTCTGAACTTGTGGCAATAAGGAATGTACCCCGGCAGAACATTCTCCATAGAGAACGCGGTTGAACAGAGACTGGTTTACCTATAAATCTCTGAGTTGGTGTCAATAAGGAATGTACCTCGGTAGAACATTTACCATAGAGAAGGCGATTGAACAGAGACTGGCTTAGCTATAAATCTCTGAACTTGTGGCAATAAGGAATGTACCTCGGCAGAACATTTTCCATAGAGAACGCGGTTGAACAGAGACTGGCTTACCTATAAATCTCTGAGTTGGTGTCAATAAGGAATGTACCTCGGTAGAACATTTACCATAGAGAAGGCGATTGAACAGAGACTGGCTTAGCTATAAATCTCTGAACTTGTGGCAATAAGGAATGTACCTCGGCAGAACATTTTCCATAGAGAACGCGGTTGAACAGAGACTGGCTTACCTATAAATCTCTGAGTTGGTGTCAATAAGGAATGTACCTCGGTAGAACATTTACCATAGAGAAGGCGATTGAACAGAGACTGGCTTAGCTATAAATGTCTGAACTTGTGGCAATAAGGAATGTACCTCGGCAGAACATTTTCCATAGAGAACGCGGTTGAACAGAGACTGGCTTACCTATAAATCTCTGAGTTGGTGTCAATAAGGAATGTACCTCGGTAGAACATTTACCATAGAGAAGGCGATTGAACAGAGACTGGCTTAGCTATAAATGTCTGAACTTGTGGCAATAAGGAATGTACCTCACAGAACTTTTTCCATAGAGAACGCGGTTGAACAGAGACTGGCTTACTTATAAATCTCTGAGTTTGTGTCAATAAGGAATGTACCTCGGTAGAACATTTACCATAGAGAAGGCGATTGAACAGAGACTGGCTTAGCTATAAATGTCTGAACTTGTGGCAATAAGGAATGTACCTCGGCAGAACATTTTCCATAGAGAACGCGGTTGAACAGAGACTGGCTTAGCTATAAATCTCTGAGTTGGTGTCAATAAGGAATATACCTTGGTAGAACATTTACCATAGAGAAGGCGATTGAACAGAGACTGGCTTAGCTATAAATGTCTGAACTTGTGGCAATAAGGAATGTACCTCGGCAGAACATTTTCCATAGAGAACGCGGTTGAACAGAGACTGGCTTACCTATAAATCTCTGAGTTGGTGTCAAAAGGAATGTACCTCGGTAGAACATTTACCATAGAGAAGGCGATTGAACAGAGACTGGCTTAGCTATAAATGTCTGAACTTGTGGCAATAAGGAATGTACCTCGGCAGAACATTTTCCATAGAGATCGCGGTTGAACAGAGACTGGCTTACCTATAAATCTCTGAGTTGGTGTCAATAAGGAATGTACCTCGGTAGAACATTTACGATAGAGAAGGCGATTGAACAGAGACTGGCTTAGCTATAAATGTCTGAACTTGTGGCAATAAGGAATGTACCTCGGCAGACCATTTTCCATAGAGAACGCGGTTGAACAGTGTCTGGCTTACCTATAAATCTCTGAGTTGGTGTCAAGAAGGAATGTACCTCGGTAGAACATTTACCATAGAGAAGGCGATTGAACAGAGACTGGCTTAGCTATAAATGTCTGAACTTGTGGCAATAAGGAATGTACCTCGGCAGAACATTTTCCGTAGAGAACGCGGTTGAATAGAGACTGGCTTACCTATAAATCTCTGAGTTGGTGTCAATAAGGAATGTACCTCGGTAGAACATTTACCATAGAGAAGGCGATTGAACAGGGACAGGCTTAGCTATAAATGTCTGAACTTGTGGCAATAAGGAATGTACCTCGGCAGAACATTTTACATAGAGAACGCGGTTGAACAGAGACTGGCTTACCTATAAATCTCTGAGTTGGTGTCAATAAGGAATGTACCTCGGTAGAACATTTACCATAGAGAAGGCGATTGAACAGAGACAGGCTTAGCTATAAATCTCTGAACTTGTGGCATAAAGGAATTTACCTCGGTAGAACATTTTCCATACAGAAGGCGGTTGAACAGAGACAGGCTTAGCTATAAATCTCTGAGTTGGTGTCAATAAGGAATGTACCTCGGTAGAACATTTACCATAGAGAAGGCGATTGAACAGAGACAGGCTTAGCTATAAATGTCTGAACTTGTGGCAATAAGGAATGTACCTCGGCAGAACATTTTCCATAGAGAACGCGGTTGAACAGAGACTGGCTTACCTATAAATCTCTGAGTTGGTGTCAATAAGGAATGTACCTCGGTAGAACATTTACCATAGAGAAGGCGATTGAACAGAGACAGGCTTAGCTATAAATGTCTGAACTTGTGGCAATAAGGAATGTACCTCGGCAGAACATTTTCCATAGAGAACGCGGTTGAACAGAGACTGGCTTACCTATAAATCTCTGAGTTGGTGTCAATAAGGAATGTACCTCGGTAAAACATTTACCATAGAGAAGGCGAATGAACAGAGACAGGCTTAGCTATAATTGTCTGAACTTGTGGCAATAATGAATGTACCTCGGCAGAACATTTTCCATAGAGAACGCGGTTGAACAGAGACTGGCTTACCTATAAATCTCTGAGTTGTTGTCAATAAGGAATGTACCTCGGTAGAACATTTACCATAGAGAAGGCGATTGAACAGAGACAGGCTTAGCTATAAATGTCTGAACTTGTCGCAATAATGAATGTACCTCGGCAGAACATTTTCCATAGAGAACGCGGTTGAACAGAGACTGGCTTACCTATAAATCTCTGAGTTGGTGTCAATAAGGAATGTACCTCGGTAGAACATTTACCATAGAGAAGGCGATTGAACAGAGACAGGCTTAGCTATAAATGTCTGAACTTGTGGCAATAAGGAATGTACCTCGGCAGAACATTTTCCATAGAGAACGCGGTTGAACAGAGACTGGCTTAGCTATAAATCTCTGAGTTGGTGTCAATAAGGAATGTACCTCGGTAGAACATTTACCATAGAGAAGGCGATTGAACAGAGACTGGCTTAGCTATAAATGTCTGAACTTGTGGCAATAAGGAATGTACCTCGGCAGAACATTTTCCATAGAGAACGCGGTTGAACAGAGACTGGCTTAGCTATAAATCTCTGAGTTGGTGTCAAAAGGAATGTACCTCGGTAGAACATTTACCATAGAGAAGGCGATTGAACAGAGACAGTCTTAGCTATAAATGTCTGAACTTGTGGCAATAAGGAATGTACCTCGGCAGAACATTTTCCATAGAGAACGCGGTTGAACAGAGACTGGCTTACCTATAAATCTCTGAGTTGGTGTCAATAAGGAATGTACCTCGGTAGAACATTTACCATAGAGAAGGCGATTGAACAGAGACAGGCTTAGCTATAAATGTCTGAACTTGTGGCAATAAGGAATGTACCTCGGCAGAACATTTTCCATAGAGAACGCGGTTGTACAGAGACTGGCTTAGCTATAAATCTCTGAGTTGGTGTCAATAAGGAATGTACCTCGGTAGAACATTTACCATAGAGAAGGCGATTGAACAGAGACAGGCTTAGCTATAAATGTCTGAACTTGTGGCAATAAGGAATGTACCTCAGCAGAACATTTTCCATAGAGAACGCGGTTGAACAGAGACTGGCTTACCTATAAATCTCTGAGTTGGTGTCAATAAGGAATGTACCTCGGTAGAACATTTACCATAGAGAAGGCGATTGAACAGAGACAGGCTTAGCTATAAATGTCTGAACTTGTGGCAATAATGAATGTACCTCGGCAGAACATTTTCCATAGAGAACGCGGTTGAACAGAGACTGGCTTACCTATAAATCTCTGAGTTGGTGTCAATAAGGAATGTACCTCGGTAGAACATTTACCATAGAGAAGGCGATTGAACAGAGACTGGCTTAGCTATAAATGTCTGAACTTGTGGCAATAAGTAATGTACCTCGGCAGAACATTTTCCATAGAGAACGCGGTTGAACAGAGACTGGCTTACCTATAAATCTCTGAGTTGGTGTCAATAAGGAATGTACCTCGGTAGAACATTTACCATAGAGAAGGCGATTGAACAGAGACAGGCTTAGCTATAAATGTCTAAACTTGTGGCAATAAGGAATGTACCTCGGCAGAACATTTTCCATAGAGAACGCGGTTGAACAGAGACTGGCTTACCTATAAATCTCTGAGTTGGTGTCAATAAGGAATGTACCTCGGTAGAACATTTACCATAGAGAAGGCGATTGAACAGAGACTGGCTTAGCTATAAATGTCTGAACTTGTGGCAATAAGGAATGTACCTCGGCAGAACATTTTCCATAGAGAACGCGGTTGAACAGAGACTGGCTTAGCTATAAATCTCTGAGTTGGTGTCAATAAGGAATGTACCTCGGTAGAACATTTACCATAGAGAAGGCGATTGAACAGAGACTGGCTTAGCTATAAATGTCTGAACTTGTGGCAATAAGGAATGTACCTCGGCAGAACATTTTCCATAGAGAACGCGGTTGAACAGAGACTGGCTTAGCTATAAATCTCTGACTTGGTGTCAATAAGGAATGTACCTCGGTAGAACATTTACCATAGAGAAGGCGATTGAACAGAGACAGGCTTAGCTATAAATGTCTGAACTTGTGGCAATAAGGAATGTACCTCGGCAGAACATTTTCCATAGAAAACGCGGTTGAACAGAGACTGGCTTACCTATAAATCTCTGAGTTGGTGTCAATAAGGAATGTACCTCGGTAGAACATTTACCATAGAGAAGGCGATTGAACAGAGACAGGCTTAGCTATAAATGTCTGAACTTGTGGCAATAAGGAATGTACCTCGGCAGAACATTTTCCGTAGAGAACGCGGTTGTACAGAGACTGGCTTAGCTATAAATCTCTGAGTTGGTGTCAATAAGGAATGTACCTCGGTAGAACATTTACCATAGAGAAGGCGATTGAACAGAGACAGGCTTAGCTATAAATGTCTGAACTTGTGGCAATAAGGAATGTACCTCAGCAGAACATTTTCCGTAGAGAACGCGGTTGAACAGAGTCTGGCTTACCTATAAATCTCTGAGTTGGTGTCAATAAGGAATGTACCTCGGTAGAACATTTACCATAGAGAAGGCGATTGAACAGAGACAGGCTTAGCTATAAATGTCTGAACTTGTGGCAATAATGAATGTACCTCGGCAGAACATTTTCCATAGAGAACGCGGTTGAACAGAGACTGGCTTACCTATAAATCTCTGAGTTGGTGTCAATAAGGAATGTACCTCGGTAGAACATTTACCATAGAGAAGGCGATTGAACAGAGACTGGCTTAGCTATAAATGTCTGAACTTGTGGCAATAAGTAATGTACCTCGGCAGAACATTTTCCATAGAGAACGCGGTTGAACAGAGACTGGCTTACCTATAAATCTCTGAGTTGGTGTCAATAAGGAATGTACCTCGGTAGAACATTTACCATAGAGAAGGCGATTGAACAGAGACTGGCTTAGCTATAAATGTCTGAACTTGTGGCAATAAGGAATGTACCTCGGCAGAACATTTTCCATAGAGAACGCGGTTGAACAGAGACTGCCTTAGCTATAAATCTCTGACTTGGTGTCAATAAGGAATGTACCTCGGTAGAACATTTACCATAGAGAAGGCGATTGAACAGAGACAGGCTTAGCTATAAATGTCTGAACTTGTGGCAATAAGGAATGTACCTCGGCAGAACATTTTCCATAGAGAACGCGGTTGAACAGAGACTGGCTTAGCTATAAATCTCTGAGTTGGTGTCAATAAGGAATGTACCTCGGTAGAACATTTACCATAGAGAAGGCGATTGAACAGAGACAGGCTTAGCTATAAATGTCTGAACTTGTGGCAATAAGGAATGTACCTCGGCAGAACATTTTCCATAGAGAACGCGGTTGAACAGAGACTGGCTTACCTATAAATCTCTGAGTTGGTGTCAATAAGGAATGTACCTCGGTAGAACATTTACCATAGAGAAGGCGATTGAACAGAGACAGGCTTAGCTATAAATGTCTGAACTTGTGGCAATAAGGAATGTACCTCGGCAGAACATTTTCCATAGAGAACGCGGTTGAACAGAGACTGGCTTACCTATAAATCTCTGAGTTGGTGTCAATAAGGAATGTACCTCGGTAGAACATTTACCATAGAGAAGGCGATTGAACAGAGACAGGCTTAGCTATAAATTTCTGAACTTGTGGCAATAAGGAATGTACCTCGGCAGAACATTTTCCATAGAGAACGCGGTTGAACAGAGACTGGCTTACCTATAAATCTCTGAGTTGGTGTCAATAAGGAATGTACCTCGGTAGAACATTTACCATAGAGAAGGCGATTGAACAGAGACAGGCTTAGCTATAAATCTCTGAACTTGTGGCAATAAGGAATGTACTTCGGCAGAACATTTTCCATAGAGAACGCGGTTGAACAGAGACTGGCTTACCTATAAATCTCTGAGTTGTTGTCAATAAGGAATGTACCTCGGTAGAACATTTACCATAGAGAAGGCGATTGAACAGAGACAGGCTTAGCTATAAATGTCTGAACTTGTGGCAATAATGAATGTACCTCGGTAGAACATTTTCCATGGAAATAGCGATAGATATTGTACCTCTGTTTTGTTTGTGCGAAACCTTTTGTAGAGTTGGAAATAATGAACCTGTCAACGTAGACTTTTTTTAATTTTGTCAAGCTTGGATAGTGAGAATTAGTCAGTTTTTTTCCAGATATGGCAACAATATTCTATTTTCGGCCTGATCTGACTTTTGTAAAAGGATTTGTTAAATACTTTTTTGTGGCGGTACAATAAACATTTTCCAGCATTTTTAGTGATGGATTGTAGAGATGTGTTCCACTTGAGGTCTGGGGTGAACCCGAGTATCAATGGGACGTTGAAAGCAGGGGGCTTCAAAACGAGTAAAACCGTTCATCTTGATAGACAATTCAGGTTCTGATGAAATGTTAATAACTTAAATAAATGTTGTTTTGTTACCATGATGCTCACTTTGTACAAGGCCTAAGAGCCACTCCACGTAGAGATTTACACAATAAGCGGAACAGTTATGGGGATATGTGGGGAAAATAACGATTAATCCTAGACTTGAACAGATTAAGATTGTAGTGATAGGAGAAGCGTCATTTTTGGAGTTGGTTCCACATGACAACAATTTAGTCAAATAGTAGTAAAAGCTTTAAATGTATTGTTATATTCCATGCTGAGGGAATAAGCACTTAAACACATAACACCATACTAGAAGACAGGTTTATTGTACACCACAAAAAGTACAATATGAAATATGCTACAGTTATACACATAGGTCAATCTTGTAGTGAGTGCCTCTAATTGGAAGCTCAGACGTGCTTGCGTCTTCTCTATCACTCTCCTTCTTCCCCAGTCTCTCGTAGACGATTGACTTTATAGGTATTTGCTATCTATAGTGTAATCATTTATGGGAGTGACTGGTTATTCCATTACATCATGTAACGAACTCCTTTAATTAAGGCAATTTCACTAATAACACTTTATGGTAAATGATAATCTCTCAAGCAATGAAAAAGATTATCAAGCACATTGAATTACATTAATTGAACTTGTCCCAAACAATGACAAGTATGGCTGCCATTTGATATCAAATCATGGATTGAAACAAATACCTACATCTAAACAACCATAATTTAATCATCCCTAAGATTAAAATTCAATCAGTATTTCCAGCTTCTTCGGCCTGCTGATAAAAATACTTACATCAGTTATTTTCTTCAACCATTCTTATCAATTCTACAAATCAAAATTATCCAAAGTAACGAAAGAAATCCGCTATTTCACGAGAGGCCAGTAACCATTTCTAGTTTCAATCTTTGACCTCCACAAGACAAAGCTATACACATAAGGTCAATGCAGCCTTTAACTTCGTTTCACTTCCGTTTTATTCTGTAACACATCCGCCAATGCGTCTGACTTGCTTCCGGCGCTACCCATGTGTCTCTTGCTCTTAGTTTCCGTCTGGGAAGACATAACTTCCGCTTTGGACTGGTTTTAATTTAATAAGAACTCTTGGGTGATTCTATAACAGTAAATTATTTTCAATGTATGCATTTCCTTCAGTAATTGTTTTCGCTTTAGTTTTGGGAAGAGTGGGGATAAATGTTGTACCTCATTCCAGAATTGTTGCTCGCGCTGAAAATGTCTTCTTCCATAACTGGCGGACGTGATAGTTGCGTAATTAACACCGGGGATGGTGGTTCGTTTTAGAAATACAGGTGAAAAAATAAGATTTCGAATGCTGATTTTCTTGGCAAATTATCTTTCCCCAATTGGCATAACTCATTCTTTCTACCCAGCAATTTTGGTTTTGTACTGCATAAAGCGAACCGTAGTAAACAGTAAGATAAACAAGAGAAAAGGAAATATATTTAATGAAAGAAAAAAGAATGTTAGTTAAACAAGAGCACAGAACACGGGAGAAACAAGGAAAGAGAAAGAAAACTACACAGGCTCGGCGGGAAAAAAAAGTAATTGAAGCTAATCACGTGATCATCATTCATCATCTTATTTTCCACGCCGACATATTTTATTTTCGTATTTTTTGCGGAAATCTCATCAAATATGAAAGGAAAATAATTTTGTATTAAAAACCAATAAATAAAATGAAAATAAAAAAAAACAAAACAGAATCATCTTTTTAAAAACATGAAAATGATGTTTTGCTGAAAAGCATTTTTGCACGTGGAGCGATAATGTCAAACAATCTGGTTAGCAGACGACAATAATAAAACATGTCATCCACACACCCTGTTTTCGTGTATTAATTTTTATTTTTGCTTCGATTTTACTTTTCCTTGCCAGGCAATTTATGACTTGATGGAATATAAACATTAAGAGAAACATCTTTGATAATATCCTGAGAGGCCTGGTGTTGTTTTATCTTTATTAATATTTGAAGAATAATGAACGTGTATCAATTGCACTTCATATAAACTCCGTGATAAAGGAGTGGGTGGAAGAGATAAGATGCAATAATGATTGCAATTTTCTCGACTAAATCACAAATTATATTTATTTTAATATCAAATTTGAGCAAAAAATCGATTAGACACAAATTATCTCTTTAAATTAAAGTTCATGGAGATTTGACTTGTAAAAGATACGCAAGAATAATTATTTTGAGAGTATTTTCGGTTATGGTACGGCAGTGGAAGCTATCAGGGCGCTTCACCGAGATGTTAAAAATTTGGTCCTACGATTACAGTCAGTTCAAATCTCATAAAAATGAACAAAAAAAATACATATTAGAATATATATTAGATCGTTACAAATGTCCGTGCCCGAGTGGATTATTAAAAACACAATTTTACATACTCACAAAAAAAGCATTTATTAGTTAAGTACATTGTCTCCATTGCTTTTAACAACTGCCTCTCGTCGTTCTACAAGCTTGTTGATGCCATTTTCGTAGAAACGTCGTGTTTTTTGGAAGAAGATTGTAAAGTATTTTTCGACTGACTGCACAGAGTGAAATCTTTTGTCATTTAAATTGTTCTGTAGAGACCGTAACAAATGAAAATCCGATGGAGTCAAGTCAGAAGAATATGAAGGGTTTCACATTTCAATTCTTTAAGCTTCTGCAAGGTCTGTTATGCAACATACGGTGAAGCAAAAAAAACTTTACACTTTGATTCTTTCTGTGCAAACAATGTGTTCAAATAATTAATATGGCAGCCCAATTCCAAACCGAAATAAACAAATCGCAAATCCAAATTCGAAGATTCAGAAGTAGAAAGAAATGTCGAAATCACGAATCGAAGATCCAATGTCACAGATCTCAATACCCGTAAACGCTCAGAAATCACCACACAAGTCAACGGACGACGCAGAATTATTAAAAAAAAAAACAACTTGCTCTCTTTCGAAAACACAAACTGTTTCTACTGACGGAACAATTTTTTCATTAGTCGACAGGTGGGAGAAAACACATAATATTAGCAATATTTCATCATTCTAAAAATAACCTTGCCATCAGTGATGGCAGAAGGATATTTCATCATCATAACTCTCATCATTATAAAAACGACCCTTTCACCACAAGAGAGTCAGTGGAGTAATGTAGACTAGGGTACCGATAGCAGTAGTCAGTGATGTGTAGACAAGTAGTAAGACAGAATAAGGTCTAGCCAACATGCCGTCAGGATCGAAAACAGACGATTTTAAACGTCATCTTCACAAACGAAATTCTCGGAACCAAATCAAATAAGCACTGACTTTTAAACTAAAAAGACACTGAGAACATTTTTACACAAACCATACTAATTTTTTTCATTTATATCACAAAAAGAAAATACAAGTTCTTGCTATTGATGTCAACACGTGTTTCAAGTTTTTATTGTTGTTATCATTGTACGTTTTATGCATTTTAATTTTTGTTATTAACAACATACGTACAACACCTTACCCCGTCACAAGAGCATTGCAAAAATTTTTGCTCGATTAGAAAATTAAAAACAAAATTTTACATACACGCAAAAATCATTTACTAGTCAATCACATAATCTCGATTGCTTTTAACAACTGCCTCTCGTCGTTCTACAAGCTTGTTGATGCCATTTTCGTAGAAACGTCGTGTTTTTTTGGAAAAAGAAGATTGTGAAGTAGTTTTCTACTGACTGCACAGAGTGAAATCTTTTATCAGTAAATTGTTCTGTAGAGACCGTAACAAATGAAAATCCGATTTAGTCAAGTCAGGAGTATAAATTTGGTGCTATAGTGTTTCCCATTTCAACTCTTTAATCTTCTGCAAGGTCTGTTTTGCAACATGCAATCTTGTGTTGTAGAAAATGGCGCCTTTTCGATTTGCCAAAATCGGCCGTTTATCGTGAATAGTTGCATTGAGATTGTTGAGTTGGTCGCCATACTTTGCAGTTATTGTTTTGCTTACTGGAAGAAGCTCAAAGTAAATTATCCCTCAACACCTTGATTTGATGTAAGTCCGCTTTAGTCACAGGTTCTGCACATTTTACAAGTTTGATTCCAATTCCATT
>OZ010604.1:77701236-77746236 GCA_963932145.1 Acanthosepion lycidas | reverse complement strand
TTATATGAACCCTGTTTTCTTTTTTACATGAAAAACTCGAAATGATCAGATTTTTTGATAAAAATTCATTGGTAAATCAAAGAAGTGAAAATAAATTGTAAACATACTTTTCCTTTTACCTTTCAATTTAGTTAAACTTTTCAATTTGATAATGCGTTTTAATATTTTAGTTGCTTTTTTATATTTTAGTTGTACTGCCTTGCACTATATATGACTTATTCTTCTCTTTGTAAGATTAATCTGTGTTTAATATAATTTTGTATTAATTTCCTAGTAGTATTGGTACCATCTTGTACATATGTATTGATATTTGGTTGCTATTTTTGACATTTTACATTGATTGATTAGTGTTCTTAACATCGTATATGAAGCGTCTTTATTTAACAGTTACATATTAATTTACCAAATAATACTATAAGTTAAAATTATTTGCTAGTTTCTTAAAGAAGCTATTTATTTATCAAGTACAAAACAAATATGTGGGAAATTCACCAAGAATATAACTTATTTAGCATTTTTTTTTAAATTACCTCCCCAACCCGTATTTATTTCTTAGGAAACTGCATTGTCTAATTTCTATACTTTATGTAAACATATGTATCCGATTTAGTTTGTGTCTGGCTCCCGGCAATCTACGAGTCATAACCCATTTATAAAAAATAATTTTTAGTTTTTCCTTCTTCGCTTGGTTTAAATTTAACGTAGGTCATATTCGAATGGTTGATGGGAGTAAAGCTCATAAACCTTATAATCTCGTTTTTCTTCTTTTTTGCGTAAAAAGAGGTTATATTTTTCTTTTAAATCTAAATAAATCGCTCAGTCGTTAGTAATTTACAATTGTTTGATGAGATGCATTGACAGGCATTGAAACACGACTGCAATTGTGTAGCGATTTTGACAGGTTTTCGGTGTAAAATTCCTATATATATATATATATATATATATATATATATATATATATATATTGTATTTAGGCGGCAATCCTTCATGTGCGTTTATAATACTAAAAATTACATAAAACACACACACTGAATTAAACTGAAAAAACAGAATCATCCTTGATAATGGCAATAGACGAATGCGCTTGGAATTATAGAACATCTGAACAGTTTCTACACACTCTGTATCCAAAAAACAAAGCACTTGTTCGAATACAAGAAAATTAAATAAAAAGCTTAATCGTAGTATCTTGTCTGTCTTTTTTAATGAAACATGCATAAATGAAGGATTTCTGCCTAAATACACAATATATATATTTATATATATATATATATATATATATATATATATATATATATTATCTCATCATTTTATGTTGAAAGAGATATATGTAACCGTACGTTTTATTCTAATAATATTCATTTTTAACAACCTCTTGCGTCTATCGCTTTACTTCCTTGAACTCATAACATAAACTACAAGAGAACAGAATGCATGGTCATCAGTAAGAGAAAGAGACTGAAATTCGATTTGCAGGTCGGGCACATTAGAATCAAGCAGAACTGGGAAGTTTAAATATCCGAGAAACGTCTTGACAGAGAACCCTAAGGACGACACTGGGATCCGTAGGCAGAATGGGATGGCCAAGGACACATTCCAAAAGCTGGACAGGAGGATATCTTTGGTAACAAGAAAAGAATCTGTCTATATTCCTGAGATGGGGTATTATGTACACTATTTACATTATTCGGACTATTGTCCTCATCTTTGTCGCCATATTTATTACAACGTTTCGGCCTTTCAGTATCTGTCTATATTTCTGAGATGAGGTATTTTGTACATTATTTACATTATTCGGACAATAGTCCTCCTCTGAGATGAGGTATTATTTACATTATTTACATTATTCGGACTATTGTCCTCTTTGTCGCCATATTTATCACAACATTTCGGCCGTTGTACGCTCAGGACTTCTTCAGGTGGTTAGAATGTCGACCTGAACCCTTTATTTCGGTCACTGGGGTAGACTAGTTCCACTTGCCATGTTTAATGACATTCCAACCACCTGAAGAAGGCCGGAGCATACAACGGCCGAAACGTTGTGATAAATATGGCGACAAAGATGAGGACAATAGTCCGAATAATGTAAATAAAGAAAAGAATACTGAACTGTTACGTGACATCGGTCCTTTTTTAAGGCAGCGAATGTTGGGCGATTTCCTCAAAAATGAAGAAGAGACTCGAGGCGACAGAGATGTGGTTCTACAGAAGGATGCTTAGGATATCATGGACCGAGCGTGTGAGCAACGATGAGGTCTTAGAGACGTTGCAAACAAGGAGGAGGCTTTTACTTAATATCAGGAAGAGGCAGCTGAGGTATCTTGGACAAAAGGAGGTCCTGGAGAATCTGATACTCACGGGCCGAATAGAGGGAAAGATAGAAAAAAGAAAGCAGCGCATGACATTCCTGACGGGCTTAAGCAGGTGGATGACAGAACGTCGTCTGGGGGAGGAAGCAGACGGAAGGAACTTGGTGAGAGCTGCAAGGAATATAAGGAGGTGGAGAGACATGATCGCCTACGTCCTGAAAAGACATGGCACATTAAAAGAAAAAAAAGACTCATAACGTTTTCATTTCTGAGATAGAAAAATCCAAAGAAAGTCTGTAATGTTATCAGTGGCGTCTTGACTTCAGTAACTTTCCCACTGAAATCACTTGACTTTTCGGTTTCTTCTACAAATGTTTTGGAATTCATTCCAATGAACTGTACTCCTTGGTACCTTCACCGCACTAGATCTTATCGTTTTACTGTTGAACTAGCTAGATATAACCGTAAGTTCTATATGAATATTTTCTACTTTCGCACTTCTTGCCGGTGGAACTCTCTTCCAGTTCCTTGCTTCCTTGTCACCTATGATCTTCAGAATTTTAAATGACCCATCAATAGTCATTTTTGTATCCCTGAAACCTATTCTTTTATTGTCCTTTCTCTTCATTAAAGTCTTCTCATTCTCTTTCACTCTCAGTAACCCGTTGCGTCTTAGTGGCATTATCGCCATCTTCTCTCTTCCTAAAACCTATTCTTTTATTGTCCTTTCACCTCACTAAAGTCTTCTCATTCTCTTTCACTCCCAGTAACCCCTTGCATCTCAGTGGCTTTATCGCCTTGTTTGAGGTAAAACGATAAAAAAAAAGCCAAGTCAGCTCGTGGTCTAAACCTCGCGGCCACAGCTGTAGGCCTGGAACAATGTAAGCAAGTCATAATAATCTCGTGTTACCGCGAAAAGGAAAGGAAACATAGAACGAGAGTCTGTGACACGTTTTTCTGTTCGCTTAATTCGTTTGTGTCGGAATGAGATCCCAGCCAGGGTCTACTTTACCATGAACCAGCGGCATCCGCTACCATTTCAATACAGATCACGAAAAGATCTGCAGAAGAATTCCTCATTTATCTATCTCCGGGCAAACTTTAGGCGTGAGAAAACTTTCCAAACACCAAATCAGGGGAATAAAGAAAGAAAAGAAAAGAAAAAAAATCGACGTAACGTTTGTGCAAACGCATGGACATTGTTCAGTGGTAGGAGTAACGGTCAAGGTTCATGAAGTTTCTTTCTTTTGTCGTTATAGCCGGTGATCTAGATGCCTCGCGTTTGGGGTAATGGTTAGCGAGTTGATTGAGTAGAATTTATTTCTTATGGGGATGCCATGTTATTATCATTTAAAGAGCTTCTCGGACCTAAATCTTATTCTGTTTTTATTACGGCGTTTCAGCTTTTGCATTATTGGATCTTCTTCAGGAAGATCAAGTTAACTGGAGAAAATAGTAAACGGAATCCCAGGTTACTTGAAGCGAATATTTTTGGATGGTATATTGGTGGACATGTTACATTAAATACAATAAAAAGGCATTGCGTCATCGCCAAATAATTTCTAATAAATTTTTAAATGCTGTTTTAGCATTACTTAAATACAATGGAGGATATATGAGGTTGTTACACATAAAATGACGAACTTTATAGGAAATGAATAAAACGCTTCTGAAATTTTAAATAACTAATTTATTTAGTTGTCACACCTGAAATGACGCACTTTATAGGAAATGAATAAAACACTTCTGAAATGTTAACTAATTCATTTGGTTGTCACACATGAAATGACGCATTTTATAGGAAATGAGTTGAACGCTTCTGAAATTTTAAATAACTAATTTATTTAATTGAAATAGGAACCATGTAGATGAAAGACTGTTCTCTAAAATACCAATAAATTCTTGATCCCATTATTAAAAAATTACGATTCTTTAATAATAATAATAATAATAAACAGTTCAAATGCTTCGATTACTTCTTCCTTATTGGAGAATGTTTTATTGCGTATGAAAAGCTCAAAATGCTTAAATAAGTGATAAACAGTAGGAAAGATATCAGGTGAATATGGAGGATGAAGCAAAATTTCATAATTAAGGCTATACAGCTTTTGGTCAGTTGTTTGAGAAGCGTGCACCCGTGCGTTGCCATACAACAAAATTGGGGCCATCCCTATTCACAAGTATAGGGTGTTTCTTTTTCAATTTTTTGTACATACACTCAATTTATTCCCAAAACGAGGTTGCTGTTATTGTTTTCTCTTGAGGCAAGAATAAATAATGAACAACCCCTTTGAAAGACCACCATACAGTAACCATTACCTTTTCAGGGTGTAGTGGAGATTTTTGGTATTGTTTTGGTGAATTACTTTCATTTAACCACAAGCCTACTCTCTTACTGTTATCAAAGAGTAGCCATTTCTCATCGCATGTAATGATTCGATGCAAAAATGGTCCTTTTTCCAGTCGGGAAAGCATACAGTAAGATTAATCGACATTGTTTCATTGTAATCATTCTTATTGCACTTATGAGTAACAATATATTAAAAGAAAAAATACTTGGAAAGAAAAAAGAGGCAGGGGTAAGTTAATATTTTTTATATTACTTTGGTAGATGACCGGATCAACAAACCAATCAAAAACTGTCTCATTTCATGTGTAACAACCTAACAGAAGCTTTGTTTTATTTGTTTTAATAAAGCTATCTTCAAACAAAGGGTTAGGAAGGAATTCTTCATCAGTATTGGGAAGAGTGTTAATCGTACATCCTGATTTTTGATTTATTTAGAAAAAAATGTTATGAATTTCAACTGGCTTCTCGGTTCATGAATGCTGAAAATTTCCTTATAAGGAAGCCGCTAATGTGACCATTATCTTTAGAGATGACAAAACAGATACTACACTTAGTATTTTCTTTGCGTCACAAGGTGACGGAATGAGACACATGGTCAATTTAATGTGGGTATCCGGACGCTTGCATCCAGGCCAGGCTCAAAAATAGTCCAGCTTCTACAACCGTCTGTTGCACTGGCATAGATATTACTATTGACACCCCTTTGTTAGTGAAATAAGGGAGGCACTGCAAAAACCAGCTGTTCCCCGGAAGCAGGCACCTCTCAGTATTTTAAGAGAGAGAGAGAGAGAGAGAGAGAGAGAGAGAGAGAGAGAGAGAGAGAGAGAGAGAGTTAAAATGTAGTTTATATACCCGAAGGTAGATACTTCCGAAATGAAGACATGCGTAACTCTAATAACACTGGCGGTTCAGTCAATAAATCCAGAATGTTTCCTTATAAGGAAAAAGCTAATATTACCATTACCATAATATAAGTTATAGAAATATTTAATAACGTAAAAATATATATAAAAAAAAGGAATAAAGAATTATCTCCCTTGGGGATTAATGTGTACGCTTGAGACAAGAACAGAAAACAAACGAGATGAGAATAAAAACCACAAG
The DNA here is from genome assembly GCA_963932145.1 of Acanthosepion lycidas. NCBI lineage: Eukaryota > Metazoa > Mollusca > Cephalopoda > Sepiida > Sepiidae > Acanthosepion > Acanthosepion lycidas. The sequence continues at coordinate 77,740,473 of OZ010604.1, read as the reverse complement.
AAAATGGAAAGGATGTAAAATGAAAAAAAAAATAAAATAATAATAATGTTAGGCTTTCTATTTTTCAGACTGTCATTCGAGAACAGTGGCGTTTAGTGGAGATCTTCATCTCATTCCTTTGTATTCTTGAGTCGCCTGTCAGTTATATAAGAAAAGAGGAAAGGAGATTATGGCGGGAAATCTCGCGGGACTGACACAGCTCAAATTCTTTTTACTTTCACTTTTACTTTCACTTTGTTGCTAACATATGTTGGACTTCTATATTTTTTTCAAGCACAGAGATGTATAATTTTGCATTTAATCTTTCATTCGTGTCATTTTTCGTATAGTTACCAAGTGTAATGCAGGATTATAAAGTCCTCACAGATGTATGCACATGTATTCTTACGTATTATATATATATATATATATATATATATATATATATATATATATATATATATATATATGTATGTATATATATAACGATTTTACATAGAATAACTACTGGTAATAGCAAAGATTGTTTACGCCAAAAAAACAGTAGACCAGTTTATTATTGAATTTTGCGTGTTTGTGGCGTGCAGACATTACAAATAAAGTGATCACTATTAAGATATTGAGGAGTGATAGTTTTGTGACGTACGGTGGCCGTTAATAATTAAGTATAACTCAAGACTTCTATGTTAAAATAAAACAGTATTTAATTATAACCGCAAATAAATACTTAACAAGAACAAAGAAGTATTAGGTTGATGCAAAATAATGACGTAATAATGCCGTTTTTTGACGTATTTTTAACGTCACAAAACGACATTATTACGTCATTATTTTTGCACCAACCTAATAAAAGTCAACCAAAGGTAATTAACCATTTCAGTGAATACCAAGTTAGTATCGCGGCTCGGTTCGGCTCGGCTCGGCTCGGCTTAAAGTCCGGTAAATCACAAATCAAGCCTCAAAACATTGAAGTACCATAATTCACACTAATTCGACTGGATAGTTCCACTCAATAATCACTGCAGTTAGTAGCCTGACACGGCAATTTATAAACCTGGTGAAAAACATATTCATAAGTCCAGAGTGTCACGCTCGAAAATCGGTGTCGGTAGTTACTCAATTTCTTTAGATATGACAGATAAATAAAAACAAGTTCCAAAGAGATATACTAGATAGATTATTTTAAAAACGCACACACACACACATACAAACACACACATATATGTATATATACAGTCAAAAATTACATAAATATTTTTACAGGAATTAAATGCACATCAATTACAAACAAGATGAATCTTCATTTAGAGATATTATTAAAAAAATACACCACCCCAATTGACCCGAACAAAAAAGTCAAATGAATTATCGACTTGTTATGGGGTCCACCCCTTTTTCATATAAGTGGACTCTACCAAGCGTACCTGGACTGATGCCGTTAAATAACCAGAGTTACAGCCAGTGAGGGCAGTCGTATGGCAGTAGTAGTCGGCAGTCGAGTAGTGTGAGGTAACCTCTTGTAGAAGTCAGTTACAAGCACTTAGACTCTAAGGAAGTCCTATTTTGAGACTGTATATATCTATCTGTATTTGCTACTAACCACGTTCCTGCACTTACTAACAGTATTACTCTTTGTCTGATTGTGTAAATACATTTTATTTCTTACATTTAATTATTGCGTTTGTCATTCCTTGGAGACCGAATTCATCTCGGAATCCACAGCACTACTACAAAAATTTAAAACAGCCAACCTTATCCTAAAAAATAACAACACACCAGCAAAATCAAAACTACAATGAACGAACATTATCTATGAGATGAAATGCCCCTTAAGGGAGTTTGTTCCTGATGAAACCGAACTCATAAATATTCACATCGGCCACACCACTATATGCCTATCCAGACGCCTTACGTTACACCTATCTGATCACAGCTCTATTAGAATCCATTTAAACACAACCTTACCGGACACCATCCGAAAGATACTAGTAGAAAATACTAATAACACAATAACCCCATCCACCTGTAAAAAAAGATGAAAAAGAATGGAAACCTTAATAATCACAAAAATGAAAGTCAACACTTAATAATATTAACTACGAACACGGCCACAATGTGCTATGTTCGAAAAAAAAAGAATCTCTCTATAACACTAAAAAACATATACACAACGCACAAACTCAATTAAACCAATAAATATAATCATCCTTGATAATGACTAAAAAATATAGCCGAAAGCGCACGGAATTATAGAACATTTGGACAGTTTTTGCACACTTTTTGTCCAAAAAGAAAGCACTTGTTAGAAGACAAGAAAAATTAAATAAAAAGCTTAATCGTAATATCCCATTTGTCGTTTTTAATAAAGCACGCATAAATCTCTCTCTCCATATATATATATATATATATATATATATATATATATTACAATGAATCATTCATACAAAAAGTAGATTAGTAAAGTTAATGATATAAAATGACGAAATTTCCTCGCAAACAAAATTTTAAAGGTGCATTAACCTACAAATCCCTCAATGAATGTTATGATCCTTGTTTTAAAATTATAAACTGTATAAGGTCTTTCTTTAATACGTAAGTACTTTCAACTGTACATTCAGTCATCCTCAGGTATGAAAATTATTTTGTTTTTGGTAAAATTCAGGTAGTATCTGAGACAAAAAAAATAAATGCAAATCAAAATATGTTTTTTTTTTCTTGAAATGTGTTATTGTTAAGGCGCAACGCTAATATTGTCGTTTTTTGACGTTAAAAATACGTCAAAAAACGACATTAGCACGTCATTATTTTTGCACGAACCTAATATATAGTGGTGTCTTTTTTTACTCCATCCGGTATGGATTTGATCTACTACTTCCGGAATCCATAACGAGGTGAGCTGGTATCTTTATTGCATAGTTGAAGCCCATCTTTTACATATTAAATACTAATCATATAGCGATACTAAATCTTTAACTAAACCTACACACGTACCCAACCCAAATCTATCCTAGACTAGCGCGCTTTCTAAAAAGAAATTCGCTATTCTATCAGGTCAATCTGTAAGGCTTACCTTATACTCTTATTCAAACAAAATCACACACAAAAACTCACCTGCATGTACGTTCCCGCATCCACACATTAATGTAAATACACACACACACACACATGTATTGACACACGTACATAACGTCTATCCCCCATTTCAATTTATATTACAATGAATCATTCATACAAAATATTAGGTTGGTGCAAAAATAATGTCGTTTTCTCACATAGTAACATACGTGAGAAAAAGACATTATTTTTGCACCAGCCTAATATACATGCGTGTGTGTGAGAGTGAGTGTGTAGAGAGTGTGAGAGAGAATTAATACAAATATGTTAGTCACCTAGTTTATTGGTCTTACCTTGTGTGTCCCGACTCTAAAATTTCGTAGACGGACCCTCCAGCAATCACTCTGTATACTAGTCAGGAGATGTTAGTAATTGGCGCTACAATAAGTACATTGGAGTCAGAGGAAGGAAGGAGAGTTCTCTTCCGACTTCTTGCTTCCCAGTCAACCATGATCTTCAAAAATTGAAATTCAACGGCAATCGTTATCTTTTGTCCTATTAATGCCTGCTATTTTTATTTTATTGTTCTCTATGCTTAAGAACCATTTCTTTTCTTATATTCTCCCATAATCAATAAATTAATAAATTATCTGATAATCATTAATCAGAAATTAATAAATGTCTCTTCTGAAAATGTCTCAAATTTTTGTGAATGTACCAGTTGTACCCTTAAAGAGGTTACAAACCGACAAAGGTGGTACTCGAGTAAGGGGATATTAACACACGCGTGTAGATGAAAGAAACAGAGGTTTATTACAAAAGAGAATACACTACTGAAAGACAGGGTTCAGGTAGCAGGCTAGTATTAGGTTGGTGCAAAAATAATGTCGTTTTCTCACATATGTTACTATGTGAGAAAACGACATTATTTTTGCACCAACCTAATAACTCCCGAATCAAGGTTATTTACTTCATCTCCCAGCGAGACAGGATCTGGCACAATGCCATTTTTTAATGCGGGGCAAAACCTAGCCCGTAAACTCTGGCAAAAATTCCCCGTAGAGCCCGTATACACGAGGTCGGGTGGCTGTCTACCACCCCAGACGAGATTCTTCTCTTCGGCATAGCCTCTTCTGGATTTCTCTCTGCCTTCCGGCAGAGAGTTCGGCCAGCACAGCTGGAGACGAATCTCCAACTAATTGCCAAAGTATGGAGAGGGGATATGCACATATATGTACGCATGCTGACAAAAGCACACAAAAATGGAAATAGATCTAGGAACACACAGGAGTCATTAAAAGATAAGCATGACGATAACTACTCCATCATTTCTTGAACCAATCTTAATTGTTTTATAACACTTCATGCAGAACGTTTCACTGCCAGTTCAAGAAAGACGTTTGGATCGCTAACACAAAAAGGACAATGTCTCATATCAAGAATATTTAACATCGAAAAACATAAAGGAAAAATATTAATTATTTTTAATAATATGTGGAAATCTCCACCCTTTGCCTGATGACGGTCGAGAGACCAGAAACACGTTTAGGAAAATTATGGAAAATAAAAAAATAATATTTTTTAAAAAATCCACATTACAAGCAAAAACGTTTGCGCTTTCTCTCTTTTTAATATAGACAATTTTATCGTTGGAACTGCTATAACCTCTTCCTTTTATATATATATATATATATATATATATATATATATATATGATTAAATTAAATTGATAAATGGTTCTCCTGAAAGTTTAAAAATGTTGTGATTTTTTCAGGTGATACATTTATTAATTTCAAAACCATAATCTTTTTAATCCTTTCGCATGAAGCAAGACAATTAAGTCATTGAGTCAAAAGGGGTTACTGAATGTAAAGTAATATGAGAAAATATGTGGAAATCTCCGTCTTTTACCTGATGACGGTCACGAGAACCGAAACCCGTGTAGCAAAATTATGGAAAATAAAAAATAATATTTTTTAAAAAATGCACATTACAACCAAAAACGTTTGCGGTTTCTCTCTTCTTTTTAATATATATACTTTTCTCTCGTTGGAACTACTATAACCTCTTCTTAATCATATATATATATATATATATATATATATATATATATATATATATATATATATATATATATATGATTAAATTAATAAATGGTTCTCCTCAAAGTTTAAAAATGTTGTGACTTTTTCACATTTATTAATTTCAAAACCATAATCTTTTTTAATCATTTCGAACAAAACAAGACAATTAAGCCACTGAGTCAAAAGGGGTTACTGAATGTAAAGTAATACGAGAAAATAAAACATTAGGAAAGAGAGGGGACAATAAAAGAACAGGCATTAAGAAGACAGAATATGACGAATGTCATTTTGATTTAAATCAAAATTGACGGGAAAGCAAGAAGTAGGAAGATATTTGCCTTTCCAAGTTGGATCCTTTGATTTCAATGTACTTGTAACGTTCCAATATATTAGGTTGGTGCAAAAATAATGACGTAATAATGTTGTTTTTGACGTTAAAAATACATCAAAAAACGACATTATTACGTCATTATTTTTGCACCAACCTAATACTTCGTGATGGCACCATTGAAGTCATCAAAAATGAAGGTGTCCAATTCTCTTGTCGCAGCCTCCTTCATCTTATCAATGTCTTCAAAAGAACTGCCCCTAAGGTTCTTCTTCAGTTTGGGGAACAACGAAAACACACCGGTAGGAAAGTCTGGACTGTAGGGAAGTTGAGGGATAAAAAAAAACCCACATGTATTAGGTTGGCGCAAAAATAATGACGTAATAATGTCGTTTTTGACGTTAAAATATACGGCAAAAAACGACATTATTACGTCATTATTTTTGCACCAACCTAATAACAAGCACATTTTTGCATAATAATTATATCATAATTATATTGCAAGCCACGCTTAATGTTTATCAAACTCGCACGTTTGTCTTCGCAAAGAAACGCTATTAACTACTTTCCATCCTTAGCAATGTTTCCCGCGAACCACTCCTCTGTGGAACGGATTTCCAAGCGTATGTTTCGCTGATTAATACAATCATGACCTGTTCACTATTTATATTATTCGGACTATTGCCCTCATCTTTGTCGCCATATTTATTACAATGTTTCGGCCGTTGTACGCTCCGACCTTCTTCAGTATCTGTCTATATTTCTGAGATGAGATATTATGTACACTATTTACATTATTCGAACTATTGCCCTCATCTTTGTCGCCATATTTATTACGACGTTTCGGCTGTTTTACGCTACGGCCTTCTTCAGTATTGGTTTATATTTCTGAGATGATGTATTATGTACACTATTTACATTATTGTCCCATCTTGAAATATTCTCCCCACCCCAACCTTTCCATTCTTACTCAAGACTACCACCTTGGCTCTACATATAACACTGCTCAGAATTTCAACCTCATCTCTCACCAGACCAGGCTATCATCGGAACACTAACAGCAGCTTCCTACGGTCAACCTGTTGCTTAAAAATTCAAGGTCCTCTTTTGAGAAAGCGTTGGGGTCAATAAAAGAAACCTGTATACTATAAAGTACAAGTATCTGTCTATATTTCTGAGATGAGGAATTATGTACGCTATTTACATAATTCGGACTATTGTCCCCATCTTTGTCGCCATATTTATTACAACGTTTCGGCCCTTCAGTATCTGTCTATATTTCTGAGATGAGCTATTTTGTACACTATTTACATTATTCGGACTATTACCCTCATCTTTCTTGCTATATTTATTACAACGTTTCGGCCGTTGTACGCCCCGGCCATCTTCAGGTAGTTGGAATGTCGACCTGAACCCTTTCTTTCGCTCACTGGGTTAGACTCTTCTAGTTCCAAGTGCCATGTTTGATAGATGTCATTTATCAGTTATCTCCTGTTAATTCCCCTCTCTAAGTTCTCCACTGCCTTAACCGGGTATCGAACTTTGGGTCTTGTCACTGGATCTAAACAACGCCTTCATACCTGTTCAAGTCTAAGATTAGCAGTTATTCCCTATTCCTATCCACACAAACTGAATTAATTTAACCCTCTACCTCGAGGTGAATCTCGCTGTAAGAAAATTAGAATTGTAATAAAACCTAAAAATGTGATGAAATTGTATTCATACATTGCTTTGTTCTTGAGAATTTACAACAAAAATCATTAAAAAATATTTAATAGAGTACTTATTTACAAGAATCATTTTAAATTTTAAACATTCTGAAAACTAATACATTTAAAACTAATACAATGAAATATTTATTATTTATCAGTTTATACAGAAATATATATAAAAAATATTTTTATTAATAATTTTATAAATATTTACTAAATTATTAAAACATGTGAAGCAACAATAAGGAAATCCTTATTATTTACCATTTTATAAAGTTCGAGTCAATCTGCCGATATTTTGCCAATAAACAATATAATAAATAAATAGTCTTTATTATTTTTTGTTGCCAATGCTCAAAACAAAAACAAAAATGTATAAATTCACTTCCATATATTTAGGTTTTTTTACAATTCTCATAATCGCTTTTTAAAAGAATAAATATTGCACGGTAGTTAAAATAATAGTGGTGTCTAGGAAAAAGCTGTCCTTTTGACACTCCTTTTTTTTTTTTTGCAGGCAGGAAGGTCCAAGTTTTCCAAATGATTAATGACTCTGTCTTTCAACTAAGAGAAGACTCGCTCTACAGATATCTTAAGTATCAACTGAATTCTTATCAGCAATTTCTTTACAAAAATCTGTGATATCCACGTGACTATGAGCCTTGATCATATCGAACCTAGCCTGTCGATTGCCTCTAAGACTCACCTGCAATCATAAAATTCAGAATTTAATATATTTTCCTCTCGAAACCTTTTGATGGCGCAGCTTCCTTTAGTATCATAAAAAAAATAAGAAAGCAAAAACTTGCCGGGTGAAGATTAAATCTAAGATTTAATTTGTACGTTCTCAAACAAATACAAATATGAATTGCTTTGAACAAAAAAATCTCAGTAATTGGTTGAACAAGAATTGGCTTTACTGGAATGCTTAATTCTATTCTCAAATCGTTTAAGCGTAAAATATTTTCAGTTTTTTTGCTGTATTATTTTCATGTGATTATCTCTCATTCAGTTCGTATCTGCATTGTGTGTCATTGAGCCGTGTCACTAACTGAAACTGACCCTCTTTGATCTCCACTCAAACTATTTATTTTCCAATCAAAATGCAATGCGTCAAAGGCGAGCATGCGCAGTTGTCAGTACGAACCGAGTGAAACTATTTCCATTAAAGAGAAATGGCGAATAAGAGAACAGAAGATGAAATAAGAGAAGCATAGTTGGAAAGCATATCCGGGGAAAGGATTCAGAAGTGGATGAATTGGTTTTTATTTATGTATCGCTCTGTTGTTGATGTTTGTTTAGTAATTTGATAACGTATGAATTTAGATTCGTTTAAGGCGCCAGTAGTGGGATACCCAGCGGGAATTAGATTCCGTATGGATCTGTCGGAGGAGCTTTTAAATTATCTTGCGACTAGTCCATAATAGTTATTTGCTGAGGGGCAGGGTAAGGATCACATTCACCACACACACACACAGATACACACATGCATTAGACAGACATTTAAATACATGCACAAACACAGGCACACACATACACAGACAAATCGGCAGACGCACACACACACACATACATTAACAAAAACAAATACACGCAAAACAGGCATATTTCTCGACAAAATCCAAAGACGGATATGCAATATGATAGGTCATGACCTGACATCTCGACTGCATTCATTTTCTTACAGATATAATGTGGCTTCCCTCTGTCTTTTCTAAAAATATTTTCATGGCAATTGCTCTGACAAGTGACTTTCACTGGTGCCCCAGCTGCATGAATTTAAGCGTGCTACTAGGTTGGCATGTAGGTCCCACTCTTTTACTGTGGAAACAGTTAAACGTAAACGCTTCTTCTCTCGCACTTCCCGACAGTGGAACTCTCTTCCTCTTACCTGGTTCCCTGATAACTATAAACTTCAAAAATTTTAATGTAATGTCAATCGACATCTTCTGATGCCTTGATGTTGATCCCCGTCCTTCTTTTTATCCTTTCCTCAAACACCCCTTTTTACTCTTACTTTCACTCTCTGTAACCCCTTGTGTGCTAGTGGTACTACCAATTTGCTTGCGGTGACATGTTTAAAAAATAAAACACACATACAGACCACATACTCACGAGTTAAACAACTAAAATAAAATGAAAGACATACCATTCAAAAATTAATAACAATTGACAATTCTTCATCTGAGAAATTCAGAGAATTACATCTATTTGCACTTCTACAAACGATCACTCCTTCAATGTACCGCAATCACGACTCTCCACATTTTCCTATCCCTTGTGACCTTTAGCAGTTTTCGTTTGTCGCCATCCATTCGCTCGAGCTCGTTAGGTATGTAGCTCGCTGATTTCCCGATCTCTCTTGACCTCAGTATGCCCTGTGAGGATTAAGTTTTCCTAGCCTTCCTTCCTCATTATGTGTCCAAGGAATTTCAACCGTTTCTTTCTGATTCTGAGTTTATGTGTTCGTTTTATTGCCATTATCTTTAAGACTTCCTCGTTTCTAACTTCATCCATAGAATTCTCAGTATCCTTCTGTAGACCCTAATTTCTGATGCCTTCTTTTTTCTCTTCTTCTGTATCGGCAAGGTCACGCATTCGCTGCCATTAAAAAAAGATGAATATTACATAACAATCCAGCACTCTTTTTCTTTTTTCTTTTTTTTGGTTCTAACGACATTTTTGTGTTTGTCAGCATTTTACTAGTATGGTCGAATGTGTGTTCGAAATTCAGTGTCGCAGTTTCGATCCTTTGTTACCCACCCCAAATACCTATCAAATATCTAAAGTTTTGTACTTGCGTGATGTCACTACCTTTTATTTGTAACTCGCGTCTTAGGGTTTTTCAAGTCTTGTTGATAACCATCCTTTACTTTAAAAAAAAAAATTAGTACCCCCCCAAGCAATGCAGTAAAGCCACTAAGACACAAAGGGTTACAAGGTGTGGAAGAATTAGGAACAGAAACATTAATAATGAGCGGGAAGAGAAAACAGTAATCAGGAAGACAGTAGATAGAAAAAAAATTAAATTTAAATCTTAAAAATTTAAATTTTTGCAGATTAAAATTGGCTGGAAAACATGGAGCCGAAAGAAAGTACCACAATCGAGAATTTCGAGAGGTCTACAAACACTGGGTGCCCCATACTTTCGGCCTTATTCCACATCTAAACTACGCTTAGAAATCTATATATGGAATGGACTAAGACGCTATTGTCCTGAGTGGACGAACTTTTCGTCAAAATTGAAATAGCAGGATTCTTCTGGATACTTCCTGTCTAAATAGACTGGCATAAGGTCATACCTTCAGAGCAACCTATAAGTATCTTTTGAATGCTCACCTTAAATCATGTTGAATACAGTTTAATTGTCGAGATACGGAAGTGACTGTATGATCTATGTATGAATTGCATGTTTGCATGAAATTTACTATATGATTTCGAAAGTTTTTTTTCTCTAACCTCTGCCAGAGACACACGCGTAAAAACAGATATTAGGAACTTTCCATATAGTAGGAACTATTAGGAATTACGAACTTTCCATTTAATATTACAGTCTTTGGGACGCATCCACTGTGTTATGGCTTCCATTCATAATACCCTCAAGAGATTTTACCATCAGTAGCAAATACGATGACTTAATTAGAATTTTTTTTTTTTTTCTTTTCAGAACAAAATTTAATTTATTTAATTCAAAATTCGTGACACCTGTTAATCCGGAGATAAATTCTCTCAGAAAATAACCTCGTCATACAAAACTGTAAAAACTGTAATATTTGTCGACGCGTTTCGTCCGATGGTAGAAATTGCAAGGCAAAAAAAAAAAAAAAAAAAAAAGAAAAAAGAATAAAAAAAAAAAAAGAAAAAAGAAAAAAAAAAAGCGAAATGAATTTATTAAACAAAGTAACTAATAATAACAAAACAAAATGTCCTTAACAACTGAAAGAATTTAAAGAACGCTATTTTCAGACTGAAATTACGTCAATTACTGTCACATGTGGAGATATTGTTCTTATTGCTGTGTTGATGGATTCAACCATTTTCTTTTGATTTCTTGATACTGTTCTGTACGTTTCCTTGGGAGAGTTGTAATTCTGTTAAGAAAGGTGAAATAGGGAAAAGGTCTGGGCGTAGATTAATATTTGGGTAATATCTCGAGGACTTTCCTTTTGAGCTATTTTCTTTTTTTTATAAGTGTAGCATTTTTAAAATCAAAATTGTGGTTGAATTTATTTCTGTGTATGACTAGTGCTAAGTTGTTTTTTCTGATGTCACTTTTGTGAACATAAATGAAAAAGTCCATATCGGACGAAACGCGTCGGCAACTATTACAGTTTTCCTTTTGTCTTTTACATTTATAAATATTGTCTTTTTCTACAGGTTAACTCGGAGAAAGTTTTCACACACACACACACACACATATATATATATATATATAATCCCCCAAAACTTGACTTGTATAAAAAAATCTGATATATATATATATATATATATATATATATATATATATATATATATATATATATATACAGAAATATAAGCTTAAGATGTGCTATATTTATGGGATAACGTGCTCAATATCACAGATAGAGCGTGTGTAAATATAAAAGTGAAGTGTTTTTTTCTCGGCTATTTATATATACGGGTCTGTATATATATATATATATATATATGTATATATATATATATATATAGATAGATAGATAGATAGATAGATAGATAGATAGATAGATAGATAGATAGATAGATATACGCGTCTGTATATAAATAGCCGATTTCTATATACAGGTATATATAAGTAGCCGAGGAAAAAAAACAACACTTGTAGCCTGACGATTGTGTCTAGCATGAAACAACTTGTCACCTCTAAGTCTTGACTTCAAAGTTAACTTTATATATATATATATATATATATATATATATATATATATATATATATATATATATATATATATATATATATATGTATTATGAAATGAGCAGTATGAGATAGATAGATAGATAGATATTAAGTAAATGCTTTGATTTAATAAATATTTGTATGTATAAAAAGAACGTATAAACATAAAAAAGGTCTTAAATAATTTTCGGTCTTTGTCCATTTCATAAAGTATGACGTCATTTGTTTACATTTGATACGCCATGATCAGATATGAATGAAGGACAGAAAATCATGGAGAATTGTTTTTAAAAACAGTAAAATCAACTTTGCGAACTGAACGCTGCTCTGTGGCCCAATCAATTAAGGCACATCCAGCTATATGACGGTTCCGTATAGGATACAGGTTCGATTCCTGTCGGAGGACCCATATTTTCTATGACGATTTCTTGGATATTTAGGCCGCTAAATGTTGCTAATAGTGTTTATTATAAACAGAATATTTACTTAAATATTTGTATCTATAAGAAGAACGTATCAATATAAAAAATGTCTTATGCATATATTGGCTTCAATCAGGGCCTCCAGAAATTTTTCGGAATCTTCTGGATGGTCGCCTTTTTTAAGCTTGTGAATGCTGACATAATTCTTGCCCTCAGTTCATCTTTGGTGTTATAAGGAATTTTGCTGTTCTCTTGTTCAACTGTATCCCACTCATAATAACCAAGGGGGTTGCAATCCGGGGAGCTACGTGTAAGGGATGATTTAGTAGCAGAAATTGTCAGACAGCCATGACTGGGTCTTCCAGCTTGAGTGTCATGGTGCAGAGACTTGACTCCAGTCATAGGGTCTTCCAGTAGCCATCATCTTGACACGGGGCAGCGCTAACCCCTCAAGGAAATTTATGTCGGCCACTTATTAGAACGACCAGAGTGAGTTTTCCGAGTTGCCGTACCTTCGTAAGGATGATTAGACTCATCCAACTGTTTCTGAATCTGAACTGTCCCCAGATAGACACCCAAACAATCTGAAATATTCTTATTGGAGCTTCCGACGCGAATGCCAAGCAGTACAGCGTGCCATTTCCAAATTTCTGGCGGAATGAATTGCGTCATGGTGGTCTTTTTTCACATAGACGGTGCCCATCTGTCCCTATTATAGTCTGCAGTCGAACAAATCAAAAACAAACAACGCGCATGCGTGAAATAAAGAATATAAATGGCGTCAATTTACCCATAGCAACCGTGTGTGTGTGTGTGTGTGTGTGTGTGTGTGTGTGTGTGTGTGTGTGTGTGTGTGTGCGTGCGTCCGTGCGCGAAATCATTTTGGGGATATTTACAATTTTCCCTCAACTGCGAGCAAGCCGTCAGTAGACAAAAATTGTTTGTGGCTAATTTAGTCTTCAAAGGAATTGGAAAATCATGATTCGAATATTTTTTCTCAGTTTTCTCATTTTTATCTCTTTTTTTTCTCTACACTCTCTCTTACTCCCCCCTCTCTCTCTCTCTCTCTATTTTGCCAGAATGACGTTAGATTTCTTGATTCCCGCCCCCTCTCCCGGTTAAAAAAAAAAAAAAAAAACAGAAAAGAAACGATGGAAAGAGAAAAAATCCGAAATTTCCTGAATGGATGTCATGCCGATAAAGTTCAAAGCAAAGTAATCAATCTTTTATTTTTCTTCCCCTCTCTCTCTCTATTTCTCTCTGTTACTATATTAAACGCAATGGGCATCCATCCATCTATCTATCTATCTATCTATCTATCTCTTTAAACTTATCTATCTATCTATCTATCTATCTATCTATATATCACAGGTTGCTTATATCTATCTATCTATCTATCTATCTATCTATCTATCTATCACAGGTTGCTTATATCTATCTATCTATCTATCACAGGTTGCTTATATCTATCTATCTATCTATCTATCACAGGTTGCTTATATCTATCTATCTATCTATCTATCTATCTCATACTGCTTCTATTTATCTATCTATCTATCTATCTATCTATCTATCTATCACAGGTTGCTTATATCTATCTATCTATCTATCTATTTATCTATCACAGGTTGCTTATATCTATCTATCTATCTATCTATCTATCTATCTATCTATCTATCTATCTATCTCATACTGCTTCTATTTATCTATCTATCTATCTATCACAGGTTGCTTATATCTATCTATCTATCTATCTATTTATCTATCACAGGTTGCTTATATCTATCTATCTATCTATCTATCTATCTCATACTGCTTCTATCTATCTATCTATCTATCTATCTCATACTGCTTCTATCTATCTATCTATCTATCTATCACAGGTTGCTTATATCTATCTATCTATCTATCTATATATCTATCTATCTATATATCTATCACAGGTTGCTTATATCTATCTATCTATCTATCTATCTATCTATCTATCTATCTATCTATCTAATACATGCTGCTTTTGTCTGTCTGTCTGTCTATCTATCTATCTAGGCTGCTTATATCAATGTATTTATGTATATATGAATCTACCAAAGGCTGCTTATCTATCTTGCGTTTGCTCCCCCCCCAATAAAATAAATGAAAAAAAAAACCCAGAACCCCTCAAAACTGAATATCGTTTTGCTAGGAGATAACGTTCTTAAAACAAGCAGTCTTTGTAATTAAGATTTCAATGTCGCCAGTTAGATCATTAATAATAACAAGAGATAACTTTAAATGTTCAAATTATCTGAACCTATGATGTGTTCCGCGGGGCATTGATATTGAAATTGAATTTATTCACAAAAATCATTTTTTTAATCATTTGAACCCAAGCAATGCGAGAATGCCACTAGTACCCAGGGGATTGCACAGAGCGAAAGTGCGAGAAAAGATTGGGTATATGGGAACTAAGGAAAGGATAAAAGATGAACGGTTTGAAGAAGGTAGTTGCATTTAATCTTTTAAAAACAGTAGTTATCAGGGAAGCAAGGAAACGGAAAAGAGTTCCACAGGCGAGTTGTGCGAGAAAAAAGTGGCGGTTATATTTGACTAATCCAACAATATAATCCAGTAGGACGTTTAAACTCAGGTACTCCTGGCCTAAGAGGAAAAAATATCGTCCGAGCAGTTGCTATGAAAATATTTGAAGAAAAGACAGAAAAAAGTCACGTTACGTCGGTAAGAAAGTGACTGACCCTTCTTTGGATTTTGTCAAGAACCACGAGATGAATACCAGAATCACCAATAGAAGATATGGCAATAGTATTCAATGCACGGACGAATGGTAGATTTGTAAATGTGTAAGACAGAGCTTAACGAGAAATACCTTCTGGCACGACTCATAGACCCAACATTCCTTGCAGTAGATGCAGCTAATGATCCAATGAGTATTATGTACTCTATTTACATTATTCGGACTATTGTCCTCATCTTTGTCGCCATATATATTACAATGTTTCGGCCGTTGTACGTTCCAGTCTTCTTCAGTATCTGTCTATATTTCTGAGATGAGGTATTATGTACACTATTTACATTATTCGGATTATTGTTCTCATTTTTTCGCCATATTTATAACAACGTTTCGGCCTTTCAGTATCTGTGTATATTTCTGAGATGAGGTATTATGTACACTATTTACATTATTCAGACTATTGTCCTCATCTTTGTCGCCATATTTATTACAACGTTTCGGCCTTTCAGTATCTGTCAATATTTCTGAGATGAAGTATTATGTACACTATTTACATTATTCGGACTTTTGACCTCATCTTTGTTGCCATATTTATTACAACCTTTCGGCCCTTCAGTATCTGTCTATATTTCTGAGAAGAGGTATTATGTGCACTATTTACATTATTCGGACTATTATCCTCATCTTTGTCGCCATATTTATTACAATGTTTCGGCCGTTGTACGCTCCGACCTTCTTCAGGTGGTTGCAATGTCGAACTGGACCCTTTCGCTCGCTGGGGTAGACTGTTCTAGTTCCACGTGCCATATCTAATGGATGCAGTTATCTCCTGTTAATTCACCTATCGAAGTTCTCCACCGCCTTAACCAGATATTGAACTCACAACTCTTATATAGTTCACGAGGGAGAAAGAGAGTAAGAACACATTCCCATTCCTGGATGTTCTAATATTTCGAACAGATCATGGGTTCAAGACTGCAATCCGACACTCACCGGACTGTACCTCAATTTCCACCCCCATCATCCATACAGCGTAAAGAAAGAGATCATCCGTTGCTTACAACACCGACCAAAAGTCATAAGTGGCGATCCATATATATTAAATGAAGAATTGGTCAGTATAAGCAGTACCCTACAACGTAAGAACTACCCTGGGTACCTGGCAGCAGCTCCAATAAACTGGGATAGGCGGGTACAAGAAGAGGACAACAACATTCAGAAAACAGTCTGCCTGCCTTATGTGAAAGGGTTATCAGAGAAAATACAAAGGATCTGCAGGCCATATAACATCAGGACAACCTTCAAAAACTGGACGACACTTCGCAGATACCTTTCCCGAATAAGACCCCCATGGAGGAGAACATGATCATTTGGGTCCTATCACTGGATAATTTATCCATTGTGCTATGTGTACTTAAGGACGTCTGTGTATCAATTTCTGGGACTTATAAACTTAATGTCTTCAGCAACCATTTCTACCAGTGTTTATATTGCAATTTTTGCTGTTATCATTGCATTTTTTTTAACAGAGCTCATATTGCAATTTGCGTTGTTATTATTGCTTTTCTCTGGCATCCCTTATTACTAAAGGGTTCAGTTAGACATTCCCAGCACCCGAAGAAGGCCGGAGCGTACAACGGCTGAAACGTAACAAATATGGCTACAACGATGAGGACAATTGTCCGAATAATGTAAATAGTAGAAGCCATGTTGTTTGACAGCGAGTAGGCCGTGTGGGGTAAGATGCTTAACCACTTCAGCATTGATTAAAGCCTCGAAGACTTTGCCAAAAAGTGGTAGGAGACTAATAGTGCTATAAAGGAGTCAGAAGGTTAACCTGCGTTCTTAAAAACAAGAACTACAGAGGAGGACTTCCAAAAAGCAGGAAGCAGCGGGGCAATAGTTTGGAGAGAACTGGAGCCAGCTCGTGAGCACATTTCTTCAGGGCGACAGCTCGGATCCTATCACCTACACTTGCTTTATATGGGAGTCTCATTTAGAAATAATGTCTGAGACCCGTGTCTGGGTTATGCGCATATCCCTCAGTAGAGATTTTCTTCTAGGGTGAAAATCAGGTGTGTGTACTCAGGATGAATCAAGTGTTGAGTTGGAAGAGAATTTCCGAGCAAAGCATTCAACTTTATCTGCTGCAGATGTCAGGACTTCAAATTATTGTAATATAGCAACAACTCAGAAGTTTACGCAGTTTTAATTGACTAATTCTGCTTTAGCGCCGAAGACGTTTATTTTATTATAATGAATGGTTAAAACAACAGTGGAGATGGCATGTGTTTATTTTATTACCACAGTGAATTTATACATTTTATTTTTTGTTCTTGGTGTTCCAATAACTTGGACCGATTTTAAATGTGAATTAAGTTTAAGCGTCTAATGATTTTCTTCTTTTTCTTTCAGATTTAACAACTTAAGTCTTTGCCAATTTCAATCATGGAAAGATTAACAATCAAACAACGTGTTAAAGTTATCGAAGCCTGTTACGAAAATCGACGTTTAAACAAAAATGCATTTCACGCACTTCGCGATTTTTTTATTCAACCTAATCGAACAACTTTCCAAACATGGTCAGGAAATTATTATTATTTTTATTATCATTATGTTGTTTCCTGCTTTGTATCCTGCAGAGTTGGGTCCAGTCTATGCTCCTTAGGACTTAAAGAAGTATTATTACTTAATTGATAGCACATTTCTTAGTATATGGGATATTACTAGTAGGGCGATCTTCTGGACAACTTGTATGTTGATGTTACCTGGGATATTGTTAATAAAATTGTCCATTCCTTTTCTCACGAGGCCCAGTGCTCCGATTACTATTGGTACCGTCTCAGTCTTCATTCCCCTACATCCTGTTAATCTCGATTTACAGGTCCTTGTATTTGGACAATTTCTCGATAATTTTTGTGGAGGTGTTTCTCTTAGATGATATTGCATACACTTCCTGAATTTCTTGTCTTTTATGATAATATCAGGTCTGCTGGCTTTTATTTGCCTATCAGTTTTAATTGGCATATCCCAGAGGATAGTTACATCGTTATTTTGGGTAACTGTGTGGATTTCATGCCATCTCTAAGTGGTTTCGATTTGTGTTTCTTGCATATCTTCCAGTGCACATATGTCGCTACCTTGTTATGTCTGCGAGAAATATTAATTTCTTGTCGGTTCCGGACATCCTCAGATAATATGGTTGGCACGTTCATCATATTCTCCGCAGATCCTGCATTTCGGGTTAATTCTATCCTTGATTATTTGACAATGATAGGATTTGGTTGCGAGGCTTTGGTCTTGAGCTGCAATAAATTGGCTTTCTGTTTTCTGGTTTCAATCCAATGCTCGTCAGCCATTGATGTCTTTTCTGTTGGTCCATATCTGCTTCTTTCGTTCTTTTTAGGTATTTTCCATGCAACGCCTTGCCCTCCCATTTTTTTCTAATTTCATTTGGCCAAGTTGTTTTGCTTTCTGTTTTACTCGTTTGGCGTAGATGGCATTTATTTCGTTTTTTGTTGGTCGGATTTTAGGTATATTAAGCTGTTTCTTGAAGAGTTCAGCGTCTTTGTTGATGAAGTGGATTTGGTGTATTACTGCTTCTAGAAGAGAGTCATAGGTTTTGTGAGGTAGCCTTCCTACCCGATTCTTGTAGTTTTTAATGTTGGATTAGACATCGGCCTCCTAAAGCTCTTGATACATTCAGCCTATCAACATCTGATTTCGGGTGGCGAATCCTGATTTTGGTAAGCATTTTTCTGATCTTGGCGTTCAATCTTTTAACGTCACTCAACTTCCATTTGATAATGTTGAAGCTGTATGTTACTACTGATAGAGACAAGGTGTTGATAGCCTTCATTTTATTGGACCCATTATGTTCGATTTCTAGTATCAAACGTACTCTCTTTTTCGGATCTTTTTTTTTGGAGTTATGGATAGCGCCTTGAGGAATCGGAGAGCCGAGTTCGAATTCCAGTCGAATCCATTACATTCACTTACGTGCTAATACCCTTGGGAAAGGTGCGAATCCTCTTCTTCTCCCTCCAGCTATGGGTAAATAGCAGAAGACTGGCTTCTATAACCTTGGATGGTAACTGGTCTAGGAGAAGGAAAACTCTGAATTCGAAACCCGCGGAGGGTCGTTTGGGGACCTTGTGGTACGTAGTGCACCAGGTCTCTGTAATCGGCCCTTCAAGAAATATTAATGGTTCTGCACGAAACCACTATAATCAAATCTCATGTGCTATACATGCGAGTTTGGGACCGCTTGTGAATTCCAAATTCCCATGAAACTCCAATATTGGAGCCGGCTCAACCCACCTCGGGTGAATGCCGTTACAGGAAGGGCAGGTAGGGTCTTTTTCATTCATAATTGAATGTTGCATTCAGTCTCCTTCGTTAATTCCTAAGTATCATCTTGGTTTAGTTCCTTAATCTTGTTAATATCAAGGCATACAATTGTAGTTTTCGTTAGTTTACCGCCTTCGAAGGTAGCTTTGACACATTTGTCGATTCCAAACTCCATCTTACTGTCGTCGCTGAAGATTTTGACAATGTTCAGTAGGTTTTTCTGCTGCTTTTCATCTTTGGCAAACGTTTTAAGATCTTCAGTATAGAATAGGTGATTCAGTTTGTTATTCTATGTCTTGTATCTGTAGCTACTGTTGTTCAGTAGGCAGCTGAGTGGCGCTAATGCAAGACAGAAGAATATTGGTGACAAAAGATGTCCTTAGAAGATCCCGCTTTTGATGTTGATTAGTCTCGATGTTAATGACCCGTTTGTAGGGTTTAGGTTTAGTGTATTTTTTCAGTTTTTCATGCTCTCCGTTATGAATTTGACCGTTGTGGGGCATACTCTGTATATTTTTAGGCTCGTCTTTATCCATGAGTTTGGATCACCGTCGAACGCCTTTCTGTAATGGATCCATGCTATCGATAAGTTTCTTTGCTTTGTTTTCACCTCTTCCATTATTGTTTCATTGATAATTAGTTGGCTCTTGCACCTATAACTTCCTCTTTACATCCCTTCTGTTCTGCTGGAAGTAAATTGTTTTTATCAAGGAAGATGTATGTCTTGTCGTTTATTATACAAGTGAATATATTTTACATTGTTGGTAGGCAAGTGATGGGTCTATAGTTCTTCGGGTTCTGCGTCTCTTCTGTTTTTGACAGTAGATATGTCACTCCCTACGTGATCCATACGTGGGGCATTTTTCTGTGTTTATGATTATATCATTATATGCCCGTGCGAGGTATTTGTGAGTGCTAGATAGGTTTTTTTTATCCAAATTTGGCTATTATAGTTTTTGGATTTGCAGATGGCACCCGTTGTTTCAGTAATATTAATATCTTTAAATTTTTGGCGCTCTATATGTGTGCATTGTTCCTATTGTTATTTGATCCATGTAGCTCTTTCATTCTACATTTTTCAATTTTCCCACATCTTTCACCAGAACTCCTCGACTTCCTGGATATTAGGTGGGTCATTTATGTCTATTTTATTTTTTTCAAGTTCTCGATATAGTTTCTTGGCAGCTTCTTTGAAAATCTTGTTTTGCTAGAAGAAACTGTTTCTTTTCTCATAACGCCCGATTCTCTGTGCCTTCGCATGAATTTGTTTCAGCTTTTCTTTAAATTTTGGTACATCAGTCTTACACTTTATGTCAAGGCTACGTTTCAGTCGTTTTCTTTTTTTCATTTTGGAGCCTTTGTTGACAACTGTGCTCGTAGTTTATTTATTTCGGTTTCTTTTTTATCTTTCAAAACTGACATTTTTCCTATTCATTTATGCTGTGTTTTTACTTTTTCACCTATTGTTTCTGTGGTCGTTGCCGAGGCTGCCTATATAAGATAAGTAATTTCTGTCAGGTTCATCGGTCTTTCTATGTTATCCCTTATTTTTCTAATTGTTTGGTTAGCGAGGCTGATGCTTTTGTTTCACGTGACGGTTCTTTCTTACTTTTGGAATTTTCGGCCTTTCCTCGAAAGACATTTCCTTTATAGTCTCCCATTTATATCGGATGTTTTTATCATCTCTGTTTCTCTCTCATATTATCTTCCTCTATTTGCTTGTGCATATCAGAGGGATTATTACAACTGGTTTCTGTTTGTTTCTCTGCACGTGTCTCCACTGGGTTGTTGGCATTTAGCCCCCAAATTTTTAACTTTTAATCTATTTTTGACGTTTTCTCGGATGCTTTGCAGTTCTACGTCAGGTATTCCTTTTTTTCGGATGACGTCACGCCTGATATTGGCTAATCTGTTGGCATCGATGCTTAGTCTGTTTCAGAGGTATTTTTTCTCGCCAGATATTATAAGCGTCTTTGGTCGTTGTCAGATTTATCGTGGCGGTGTAAAAGGCTATCATTACTTTAATATAATCTTCCCTAGACCATTTATTTATTGTATTTTTTTGTGGGTTTTCTTTCTAGGGCCTTTGTGTGGACTGTTCTCGGCTTGGTTTTTCTCTAATTCTCTTTGAGCAGAGTTTGCTCCAGTTACAGTTTTTCGATCCCCGTCTAGTTCCTCATTGGGGATCGCAGTCTTTACGATGCGGTTTATAAGTTCTCGTTGTGTCAGAATTACAGTTCGTATTTACCCATACGTGGGGGATGGTTCGTAGTTGCCAGAGCATATCTATAGCATAGTTCAGGGCACCAGGACACCTGTTGCTATTTTTTTTATTGGTATTATGAAGAACATTATTATCATTATTATTATTATTATTGACACTATTTACATTATTCAGACTATTGTCCTCATCTTTGTCGGCATATTTATTACAACGTTTCGGCCTTTCAGTATGTGTCTATATTTCTGTAATGAGGTATTATGTACACTATTTACATTATTCCGACTATTGTTCTCATCTTTATCGCCATATTTATTACAACGTTTCGGCCTTTCAGTATCTGTGTATATTTCTGAGATGAGGTATTATGTATACTATTTACATTATTCGGACTAGTGTCCTCATCTTTGTCGCCATATTTCGGCCTTTCAGTATCTGTCTATATTTCAACTCCTGTTGCTATTTTCTTTACTACTACTACTATTATTATTATTATTGACAATATTTACATTATTGTCCTCATCTTTGTCGCCATATTTATCACAACGTTTCGGCCGTTGTACGGTTCTT
This sequence comes from Acanthosepion lycidas, assembly GCA_963932145.1. NCBI lineage: Eukaryota > Metazoa > Mollusca > Cephalopoda > Sepiida > Sepiidae > Acanthosepion > Acanthosepion lycidas. Next base: position 77,718,128 of record OZ010604.1, on the reverse strand, counting down.
CAGGTGGTTGGAATGTCGAACTGAACCCTTTATTTCGCTCACTGGGTTAGACTATTCTAGTTCCACGTGCCATGTCTAATGGATGCCAGTTTTCTCCTGTTAATTCCCCTCTCAATGTTTTCCACCGCCTTAACCAGGTATTGAACTCACACTCTTTGGGTCCTGTCACTGGAACTAACCAACGCCTTTATCCATTGTGCCCTTGAAAAGACCTAAAGGCAAACATCTACCTACTGAGTAAAATAAAGTGCTCGACGCCTAGATTACCTAAACAGAGCAAAAACATTTGACAACGTAAATTCTTATTAAAGGATGGCCCTAGTCGTAACCCGAGTTTCACGCGATCTTCAGATGACTTGAATGCCTATATATATATATATATATATATATATATATAAATTATTTTTTTAATATAATTCCATCGTGGCACAGAAATTACTAAGTTTCAGCTGTAGTAAGTGCGCCGACACTTGTTGTATTATGCTAGAACTTAGTAAATAAAAGATATCAAAATACCTGGAAAGCCTACTGTCGTTACTTGCAGACATTAACACACACACACATATATACATACATATATACATACTTATATATATATATATATATATATATATATATATATATAATGGAAAATAATAAATAGAACAAAAAACTTGTAAAACCTGGGCCAGGAACTAAAATATGTGTACACGCTAAAATAGCGTTCTTAGATCTTGAAAATATATTTCAGTTGAACACTGTTGAAGGACAAGATAATTCTATAAACAACAGCCACCTGCGCTAATGCAAAGCTCTTTAGCAAAATGAATAGAGCCCTCTGGCTGATTGACATTTGTTTACTTTCGTAAAAACAATACGCTAGATTTAGCTGTTTCATTCTGTCGAATGAAGATAGCTCAGTGGCTTGAGGCATCCGCATGTCTAGTGGCACTGAGAAACTGTGATACAGCGAAACAGAACTGTTTACAAATGACATATATATGTGTGTGTGTGTGTGTGTGTGTGTGTTCGTGTATTCCTGTTCACAAACCTGCCCTGACTTTTAAACAGGAGTAGACGTTCACCTTTGTTTCCTGCTTAAGATTAGCTTTCCAAGTCCCTTCCACTTTTCCTTCATCCGATTGCTTGGGAAGATTATATATATATATATATATATATATATATATATATATATATATATATATATATATCCCATTGCTTGGGAGGATTACACACACACACACACACACACACGCATATATATATATATATATATATATATGTGTGTGTGTGTGTGTGTGTGTGTGTGTGCGCGCGCGCACGCGTGTGTGTGTGTGTATATTTATATTTATTTAGTCAGTTTGTCTGACGATCGCAAAACTGAGAAACCCAGGGTCACAACTCACATAAATCTAACTAAATTGAGTTCTTTCCAATAAGTACCGCGCATATATAATATATAAATAATATATATAAAAAATTGCATATCTATTATATACATATAATAGATAGATAGATAGATAGATAGATAGATAGATAGATAGATAGATATACGTGAACGTTTTGCATATATATATATATATATATATATATATATATATATATATATATATATGTATATGTGTGTGTGTGTGTGTGCGCGCAAAAATATGTAGAAAATAGGAAAGAACTCGTTAGGTAAATAATCCAAAGTTCTTTAGTATGGAATCATATTTTTAGCGATGGAATCATATATTTAAATAAATAATTATATATATATATATATAAATATATTATTTTATATGCGCAGTACTTAGTGAAAAGTGCTCAGTATTAGTGATAGAGTTAACATATTCAGTTGTATGTTTGTATGTTTGTGATTTTGTGAACCTAGTTTTATGCTTTTGCGATCTGGTTTATTTTTTAAAATTGGATCTATTTATGCTTGTTTGACTATGATTGGTGGCGGGAGGGGGAATCTACTTCTGTGTTTGTTTGCGGTGGTATAAACAGACATACATACAAGGGAACGCATTTTAGTTCACACAAACACATCCTTATAAACCCTCCGAGGTTAGACGTAGGTACATAAGAAGAAATAAAAATGTAGAAAATAAAATTAAACTAAAAAAAAAAAACAAATAAAATAAACCACTCCCGTCTTTACAGCCGTTAGAATGGACTACCCACAATGCACCAGTGATCCGTATATATATAAATAGTCGAGAAAAAAAACCAACACATCTGGCCTGATTACGTCTAGCATGAAACACTCTGTCGCCTCTGAGTGTTGACTTCAATGTTCACTTTTATATTTACATACGCTCTGATATTGAGCACTTTATCCCATAAAAATAGCACACCTTAAGACTATATATATATATATATATATATATATATATATATATATATATATATATACTTACACACGCTCGTGGCCTAACGATTGCGTCTAGCATGAAACAGCCTGTCGCCTTCAATGTTCACTTTTATATTTACACACGATCTATCTCTGATTTATCCCATAAATATAGCACAACTTAAGAGTATATTTCTTTATATATATATATATATATATATATATATATATGTGTGTGTGTGTGTGTGTGTGTGTAAAGGTATAAGATAATCAAATAAGCACATTATTTGAAATCAATGGAAGCAGAATGCATCCAGGTACAAATCTTATGCAACGCAATTTGTTTTCTTATTCAGTATTTATTCTTATAAATATAAAAAATCTTCATATTTGAGTTTGTTTATTTTTGAAAATGTTTTTATTTATTTATTTATTTTTAGTGCCTTCTTCATTTCCATTCATCGTCATTTCTCGACGCCAGCAATTACCATTCCACTCACAGATACATTAGGATTTTTGATGACATTTTTCGGATTAACCTTTATATTCCGGAGATGTTAGTTTGGGTTATTTAGGCATTGATTTTCCTTCCTTCTCCTGTGTGAATTGAGGCAAATTTTATTCTTTTCTTTTCTTTTTTTTTTTTGTTTGTTTGCTTTCAAACGAAAATTTATTAAACGATTTTCATGGTCTTTGCATTATTACTAATGTTTTGGAAGCATTGATTTTTTTTACTTATTGACTGAAGTAATTGATTTTTATGATGTTAATCTGTCCATTTCTATCTATCTATCTATCTATCTATCTATCTATCTATCTATCTATCTATCTATCTATGTCATTGTGTTCTTATTTATTCTGTCAGATTTTATTGTTTTCCTATGTATGTATGTATGTATGTATGTATCTATCTATCTATCTATCTATCTATCTATCTATCTATCTATCTGTATATATATATATATATTTCACTCTATTCTTATCTATCTATCTATCTATCTATCTATCGCAGTCTGTTCATATCTATCTAATTCTGTTAATTATTTAACGATTTTAATCTATATTTCCATATGTATTTATCAATCTATCACACACTCATACACACACACATATGTGTTTGTTTCAGTGTTTTTGTATCTATTAACTTCAAACTGTTGTTAATTAAATTCATAATGCTGATACCCATTACTCCAGCCGGAATCAAAAGTCTATAAAAAACATGTTTGCGCTTATATAAGACGTTTTAACGTGTACATACCCGCTCAGCGGCTTCAACCTAAAAAACGAACCAAAAAAAAAAAGAAGAAAAAACCCAAAAAAACAATATATATATATATATATATATATATATATTCTTCAATCAAAAACTCGGCGTTCTTCCAATTTCGTTTTGTCTTGTCTCTCGTCTTTGCCTTGTTATGATCATGTAATGGCTACCTATACATCCATAGTTTACGGCTTTTCGATTCAGTGCAGTGGGGGCCCCGGGTAAACATCAAAAGCGCGTGGGTTAAGTCGTGAGCAAAGATCAAAATACAACACTGACCTTTAAAATCGGAGTGGTGGCAGTTGTTTGGAAATTGGCGAGTGGATTGGCGCGCACTTTTCGCATGACCTTTACGTTGGATTTTGGCGCGTAATGGACCGTAGTGCAAAGCCGGCGACAAATTTCCCTATGGCAGACGATAACATTTCAATTCGTTTGCCGTCTCAAATCGACCATTGCTCCATTTGCTTATTCTATCTGTTTCTTTTCACTTTTATTTTGGAATAAGTTTTTCTCCTTTTCGCTTCTCCATTGTTTGCTTTTTGCTTTTATTTCTGAATTTTTTTAAAAAAATTTCCGTTTTATAAACATTGCTATTGTTCCTTTCCTTCTTTCCCTTTACAAATGCGTCGATTGTCTTCTGTTTTTATTACTCAACTTTGCGACTTCTAAATGACATCCTTCCTTCCTTGCCTCATTCATTTCTGTATTTTTCCTTCGGATAAACATTATTATTTTTTTTATTTCACTATTTGCTTCATCCATTCCTTCTTTCGGCCAAATATTTTCAAGGTTTTCTTCAATTATTTTTTTCAGTAACACTTACAAGTGCTGGCCAGTTATTCTTGCTTTTTAATTCCATTAAAAAAAAAAAAAAAACCCAACAATCTTTCAACTTCCATTTTATTTTCCTTATAGTTTCTCAATCTCTTCATCTATCTATCTATCTATCTATCTATCCATCTCAGTCTGTTCCTACCTTTTCTTTCTTTCTTTCTTTCTTTCTTTCTTTCTTTTATGGTCCGGTTCTTTGTACCACGGTGATAGTCCAAGGTTGAACCAATAAAGAAGAACTCGAATACGGATATGGAATAACACCGATATATTACAAACAGGAATATATACAGAGAAGTAGAAAGTGTTAGTACGAAAAATCAGGTTTAGTAGGGAGAACAATGTAGTCTCGACCAGTATCACTATTCCAATGTCTTGCAGTAATTGTCTGAACGCGACTCTGTTTCGGACTGTCTCTGACTCGACTGACTGACTCGCTCGCTCTGACTAACTGACAGACTCCTGACGGACTTCACTCCAGACTTCAGACTGAACAGTATTTAGTCACCACCCCACGAGGGCATCATGTGGCACACGGCCGATTTAACGTTGGATCTCCGAGCCCGTGGGATCTCCGAGCCCATGAGCTCGGCCAAAAATATGCCCTTTGAACCCGTATAAATGGGTTCAGTGTCGGTTTACCTCCCCGAAAGAGACTCCGCCCTTCGGAGTAGCCTCGTTCGCCCGAAGGCAGAGAGTTCAACCGACCAGCCGATCAGCCGGTCGCCCAACTTCAGGCTGAACTCTCTGCTTCCTCTTGAGGCGCAGTATTTATTACGTATGGGCTAGTCCATTATGTTATTATGGATAAGGTCCCATAACACTTTCTTTCTTTCTTATTTAAATATCTATATCTCTGAAATGAGGTATTAAAATTGCTTACATTATCCACATATTCACGGGTTTTGGACATTGTAAGCTCTGGACTTCTTCAGGTGATTGGAATTTCGAACCGAACCCTTTATTTCATCCACTGGGGTACATTGTTCTAGTTCCACATGCCATGCCTCTTCAGGATATGTCAGTTATTTTCCTTTAACTCAACTCTCCAAATATTGGTTCACCACTGCTGTAACCTGAACTCACAACTCTTTGGGTCTAGTCACTGAATCTAACCGACACCTTTATCTATTGGGATCTATGTCTTCATTTTCTCCTGTAGACAAGAAAGCACAGTTCATTCACTGATCTACAGATTCAAGATTGAAAATTTTCCATTTATTTTTAGGTGTTTTGTTTTCTTCTTTCAATTTCCAAAAATGTTTAGAAAGGGAAGTTGTATTTTTTTTATCAGCATTAGTAAATAAATAAAATTATTATACAAATGTTTCTTAAAAGTATTCATTGTACTCCCAAGATATATATATATATATTAATAACCCTTGGATTTTCTATTGATGAAATAGAAAGCACATTCACAAGGGATTTTGTTAAGCACCTGTTAGATAAAGGACATTAGTCAGGATTTCTACAACTACATAGGTTAGTTTTACGAGACAAATTGGGATCAGCACTAGCATTACAATTAGTATTGTTACATTAATTCATTGTTTTATTGTTATGTGATTTAATTATTTTCTCTAGATTATTAGTACAACTATAGCTAAATTTTAGAGTATTCCGATTGAAGATTTTACTTAAAGAATTATTTTAAGGAAATGCTTATCAATTAAGTTAAAAAAATTATGTTCTAATTTAGTAGAAACTTGTTGATTGAATGGAAGAGTATACCGTATGATCTTCCTGTTTTTGTTTTTGTTTTCTCTCAAACAAGCTAGAATCTATAGATCGGTGAATGAGCCGTGCTTTATCTGTCTCCAGGAGAAAATGACAATAATTAAATTCTTGAATAACGATAAATTATTAAATCAAAGATATGAAACTACGGTAAATTGCAAGCATATTAAGTAATTAACCTTGCAATCTTGCATAACTCAATAATCACTCCTCTTATGATATATTATCTTTATATAAATATTCTAATGTTATCCTTAGTGGTTTATTCTAGTATTAAGGAATTGAACTGGTTAGTATTAGTAAATTACTAATTAATTAAATTACTGGTAGTATGGTTAGCCGTCAACTGTACCTTGCATTTTCTAATGTAACAGTTTATAATAAATATTTATTGCTCTACTTTTCTGTTGAGCCCTTTTTAAAATTGATTATATATATATATATATATATATATATATATATATATATATATATATATATATATATATATATATATATATATATATATATATATATAATATATATATATAATATATATATATAATATATAATATATATATATATAATATATAATATATAAAAAATAATATATATATATAATATATATATATATAAAAATAAAAATTAAAAAAAAGACATTTTTATGTTTATAGATAAAATAATTAAGTAAGTGCACTGTTTTATAATAAACAGTATCAGACAACATTAACCGGCCTGAATGTCCGAGAAATTTTCATAGAAAATTTTCATCCTCCGACAGGAATCGAACCTGTATCCTACACGGAACCGTCATATAGACTGACGTGCCTTAACCGTTTTGCCCACAGAGGAGCGTACCGTCAGCCAAGTCGATTTTACTGTCTTTAAACTTTAATCTTTCATGAATCTCTCACGTACATTCATATCTGCTCATGGCATATCAAATGTAAACAAATGACGTCACACATTATGAAATGAACAATGATTTTAAGACATTTTTACGTTTATATATATATATATATATATATCTTAGTTTACACACACACACACACACGCACACACATAAACATATATATATATATATATATATACATATATATACATATATATATATATATATATATATATATATATATATGGTGCACGCGCGTGTATGTATGTATGACCATTAACCTTTTATGTATCACACACACACACACACACAAATATATATATATATATATATATATATATATATATATATATATATATATATATATATATATACACTCGACTCTCCGGTCATTTTGTCACGTATGAGGGTAAAGCAGATCAGTTCCTAGGAATCGACAGTATTTTTGGATTTTGATTCTAGTGGTCAAGGTTTTGTGTATAATCATCCATACTTTTTGAAGGGCCGAATACAGAGACCGTGTGCACTACGTGCCACAGGGTCCCCAAACGACCCTCGCAGGTTTTGAATTCAGAGTTGTCCTTCTCCAAGACCAGTTATATATATATATATATATATATATATATATATATATATATATATATATATATATATATATTAAAGAAAAACAGACCACTTTAAGATTCCATTATAATAATTTATTTCACCAGAGCCCTTTTAAAGGACTCCGGATCATCAGATAGAACTTCCAAAAATGAAACAAAAAATGGAATGAAAATTGATGGGTAGTGTAAGATTTCGTAATTTAACAGAGAGTGTTATAGGTTAGTTAGAGAGACATGGTAGAGTTTAGGGAGGGTTTAATTTAATATCTATCTCAATTTTATATATATATATATATATATATATATATATATATATATATATATTAGTGTATTTACACCTAGCTATCATACATTTATGCATTGTTATAAAAAATATTACAAGAATACGTTTAACAAATCAACCAGCATTACGTTTTATAGCAAAATTACCAATAGTACATTTTTTTTAGTAAAATGGCAAGTAATACATTTTATAATAAAATTTAAGACATGACATGCATTTCCAGTCTTGATTGAGTTCAAAAGCGTCACCCGAATCCTTGTTGCCAAAGAATTATTTTCCAACCTCTCTCTCATAACAGGGATGTGTCAAACATCTCGCTACTCTATCACTACTAGCATGGAAATTACTCCTGGTCCCACCAGTCCTAACCTTTTTGGCTAGAGCCAGTCATGCCACTTACATCGTAGCAAACCATCCACATTCCCCCCCGTATTCCATTGGCGAGAAGTAAGTTCCACTCGAGCAGCTTCTTTTCGCGAACAACTGCCCCGTCGAACAGACTCTCTAGAGGATGTTTCCCTCATTACTGCAACCTTAACCTGTTCAAGTATAGCTTCAACCGTTATATTCCCCTCCTATTCCATATTAACCTTGACTTAACCTTGTACCCCGAATGGCACCCGGTCCTTGTACAGGCTGAACCATTGATTACACAATCTCCTGTGTACAAAATACAAGCTTAATATACACGTTTAAATACTTTTCCTTCAATTAATCGAAGATTATTTGCTACAAGATGTTTATTATTTTTCTAAAAAATTTCTTCCGAGTCGCAATTATTTTTCAGCATTTATTCAACTACGAGACGGAACGTTTATTTGAACCAGTACGTTTATTTTTTAGGCTGAAAAATCATCACCTCCATGACAATTCAAGACTGTTTCACTTGGTAAAAAAGAGAAGACTAAAATCTACACGCTGATTTACTTTCATTTCTGTTTTTCGAAATATCTGGATCGTGTCGAGTCATTCGTGTGACCAACTTCCATAGCTTGGTCTGTTGATCTCTGCCTCAGAGATGAGAAGACTCTCATGTTTAAAGTTAGCATCTTGATAAACAGATTAAGGGCAAAAAGCAGTCGGTTTTCGATTTTAAAAATATTTTAAAAAATTACCTCTTCTTTCTACAGAAACGAAATATTTGTAATTAGGAGGCTGTAACGACCGTAAAAGACATTCAATATGGAATCCATTTGAATGTTTAGACAAAAAGAAGAAAAGACGCTGACTAATGGAAAGTATATTATCCTGATACTGTCAAATGTGTTATTTATAAAGTCAATTTTCATACGTGATACACTCTTGGGCGATCATGTCTTTTTGGATTCATGTCTGACTAAGCAGAAGATATTCCCGCAGTAGGCGGTCGTTTCTCTCTGCGGTAGACTGGTTGGCAAGCGTGGCTATAGGGCCGAGTCTGTCCTGTTCTTCAATCCTTGGCTGTGGGTGTGTGTAGAAGAGATGTATTTATAACTTTACCAAGGGTATTTTTTAAGCGTTTCACCCCAAGCAAGGCAGGAAGCCACTAGCACGGAAGGGGTTACAGAGAGTTCGTGCGAGAGCAAAGAGGAGTGATAGAGGAAAGGATGAAGAGAAGGATATGGGGATAGTTCAGGGCATCTGGAGACGTCGATTGACATTACATTTGAATAGTTGGAGATTATAGCTTTCAGGGAAACAGGAAAAGGGGAGGGAGTTCCACAGGTGAGAAGTGCTAGACATGAAGCTATTGGAATAGAAGATACGGCTACATTTAACAGATAAAATCTGGGAAGCGCAAGTGAGTGTCACAACCCTGAGTGTAATTCGAACTCGGCTCTCCAATTTCTCATTCAAAACCCCTTATTTATTACACCACAGTGCACATCCACTGTCATTTATAAAATTAGGCGTAAGCAAACTTTCTTAGCGCTCTGATTTAAAAATTAGAAACAGTTTTTTTTAATGCCATATCCCTACAGAACGCAGAAGTACATAAATCTCTATAGAACCATCTTTTATCTGTAGTTTGTCATGATTTCTTAGGAAAGATACAAGAGTAGCAGCTCCTTACCTCCCCCACGGGTTTGAATTCAGAATAACCCTTTCAGGACTAGAGAGTTAAGTCTACACTGCTATTTAACCCATAGTTGGGAGAGATGATATGGATTAATACCTTTTCACAATCGAAAACCAATTTTACGATGCAAACTTTTGTACATGCCTATTGTTAAATAAATATTAAATAAATGCAACTAGTCCCAGTGAATTATTGAATTTTTAGTTCGCTGCGTTGTTCTAGAAATTACTTTTTATCGAAATCTATCTTGTAGCTTTAGAGGTCTACCATTCTTCCATGGATGAAATATTCTTATCGTATCTGGTCTGATCTTCGACTATGTACCTAGAGATTCTTGAAACGATTCAAAGAAGAATTTGCAATGTTATTAGTCCTGATCTGGCATCGCGGCTTCATTTCCTTTCCCACCGCCGTAACATAGCTTCCCTTTAACTTTTCATAGCAATTGTTCTGATGAGCTTTCCCAGTCTGTCAACCCCGACATCTTGAATTAAAGCGTAGTAATAAATTGACAGCTAGGTCTCATGATTTTGGTTTGGTTTGGTTTGTTTTACGGCATATCAGCATCTCAATGGGTTATTTAATGCCGATAAGATTTTTATTGTTGGTAATGTATTTTTTTTCAAAATGTATTGCCGGTAACATTTTTCTTTCTTGTATTGCTGGTAATTTCCTTTTCAGACATGCATTGCTGGTAATATAGCCTATTTTTACATGTTTTGACCCTAGTCCATTTGTCCATAGCTGGGACCCTCATAGGTGCTATAACCCAAGGTCAGGGTGGACCTGGGAACATCGGCAATTAAGATGCGTTTCCACGCTCCTCAAAACCTCCTGATCAGAGGCCTTGCTGTTGGATGTAGTTTATCGTCTTACCCAGGACAAAGAAATTGAGAAGTGCAATTTTGTAGCTCTCTTCCGACCAACTACAAGCTACAACAGTTTAATGCAAAATTAATCGTCATCTTCTGTAACCATGAGTACTGTTCTTCTTAATGCCCTTTCTCCTTAATTGAAAGCTTTTCTTGGTTTACTTAACTCTTTTCGTCCCATTGAATTTATTTCCTTGCTTGGGGCGAATTGATTAAAAAGAAAAAGTCTGTTTAATAATTTTTATAGGAGATCATGTCCGATCCCCCTACTAAGGCTGCTGTTAACATGTAAGTCACTACTACCCTCAGCATAAACGGGTTATCGGCAACTAAACCGTTTCCGCCACCGGGTTTTTCTTGAGAGGATAACGGCTTTACACCCAACAGGTTTAAAACAAGACCTGTCAGATAGCGGATGAAACTTCTTATAGTGTCAACGGCCATCGAACATGGGATAGACTGGTCTCCATGGCTATGTTCACGGCCAGTGCAGTGAGGGCAGTGATCGTTGGACGAAAGGGAAGCTTTCGAGTTGAAGGACGTCACCTGTGGTTTCGCTCGGTGTAGACAGAGTGAAAACACAGCTGACGTCCTGGACACGTTTATGCGTGTATGAATACTTCGATCCAGATATGTGAAGGGATCTGGCCAAGTGGTCAGCTGCACATTGACAATCTGACCACACTCGTTCATAAGACTGATGATGAAGATGAAGATAAATAAAAAAAAAGCAAAGGGTTGATAAAACGTAAAAAAACAAAACAAATCAATGATAAACCATGAAACTCCGCTGCTTGGAATAAATTCCCGAGGGGATGCTTCTCCGATCACTACGATCTTAACCTTTTCAAGATTGTGTTAACCGATAACTTGCCTATTCCCTGAAATATCTTACGTCTTCCTCTTTAGTACGATCTCTACCTTGAGTGGCTCATGACCTTTGCAGTAGGTGAGGAATTAGTGGAAAAAAAGTAGCCATCTGGCAAGTGTCCCCTTTTGTTGAGAGTTCTACTCTTCTAAAGGTTATGCAGTAGGCGGATTCTCATTGCTGCCGAGAGTAAGAAGCAACAGATTTGACAAATGTGAAAAGAGACCAGGAGACAACAAGTTTTTTTATTCATTATTCGTCTCTCGTGGCTTTTATTCAAGATCACGCGAGAACAAATCTTCAATACTTTTTGTTTTACAATTATTGATTTTTCACACAAGTTGTGTCTACTGGCATTCAAAGGAGATCAATGGACTTTTCTTTTTCTTATTCTATGCTATGTCTCTTCAGGGATTACGCGATCATGGCTCTCCACTCCAACCTTTCCCTTGTAGCTCTCAATAAGTTTCGTTCCTCTGCCATCTCTCCCAGATCACGTTCTGTCATTAAACTTAAAGCCGCCAGGTATGTTGCTTTCCCTTGTCTCTCTTTCCTTCTAATCGCCCTCTGAGTATCAGATTTTCCAAACCCTCTTTTCTCATTACGTGTGCGTGAAATTTCAGCTGCCTCTACCTGATGATAAGTATAAGCCTCGTCCTTGTTTGCATCCTCTCCAAAACCTCATCGTTGCTCACACGCTCGGTCCATGATATCCTTAGCATCCTTCTGTAGAACCATACCTCAGTTGCTAAACTGCATTTCTTCCCTCTTCCTCTTATTTATTCTCTACCTTGTGTGGCTCATGGGCTTTCTAGTAGATGAGGAATTATCAAAAAAAATAAGTATCCATCTGGCAATGTAAATGTTATGCAGCAGGTGGATTCTCATTGCTGCTGAGAGTAAGAAGCCTCGGCAAACGAGCTGATATTCTGAATGGGCCGGCTGCTGGGTTATCACGGGCAGAAAAGGCAAATCTTAGCGGCACGTAAGCTGGTCTGTCATTTACTGCTAGCGAAGTGAAGAGGGTCGGTACTGAGGCCAAAACTGACATCGCGGTCTGCAAGAGAGAGAAGGAAGACTAAATCTTGCGACATCTTGTATTCTGACGCGTAAGACAGATGAGAAAATTTATTAAAGTAATTTGGTCTATTTTTGTTATATTAACAAAACATGTAAAGAACAAATTTATATAAAAATATTATTTTTGAATCAATTTCTCTCTTTATTTTTTACTTTTTGCTCGACTGCTTGTTGTGTTATTTTAACTTAATCAAGTTCGACCTGTTGGCTTTCGGATTTGAAAATACCAAACGATCGTTGATAGAACGACAAGAGGCACAAGACCTGTTTTCATTGCAGGAACGACGCTGGCTATCTCAAAGCAAGAGAGAAAATGACGGAAAATAAACATAAAAAAGTAGCTTAGAAGTGTATTTAATAGGAATAGTGTTAAAGGTCATATGTGCATGTACAAACAAGTTGAGTTTTACACCATCCTCCCCTGCCCGCACTGGTGATTTTATTTGCATAAATTCGAGTGCAATATAAATATTTCAAAGAAATCAGAACTGGGCGTTAAAAATCGATTATAAGTACATAAAAATACATATTTGTGATGTTAAGCCGAGTCGAACATTAAAATAATATTTATGGAATATCTAGGGCGGGAGAATCAACGAGCCGAACAGAGCGACAGAGTAAAATATCTATCTATCTATTAGGTTGGTGCAGAAATAATGACGTAATAATGTCGTTTTTTGACGTTAAAAAATACGTCAAAAACGACATTATTACATCATTATTTTTGCAGCAACCTAATATCTATCTATCTATCTAGCTATCTATCTATCTATCTATCTACTCCAGTCTGTTCATTATCTATCTTCCTATCTATCTATTTATCTATCTTTTTCAGTCTATTCTTATCTATCTATCTATCTATCTATCTATCTATCTATCTATCTATCTATCTATCTATCTATCTATCTATCTACAGATACACAGATAGAACTATATATATGTGTCTGTGTATGTGTGCGTATGTGTATGTGTGTGTGCGTGTGAATATTATAGGTTGGAGTGTTTCTGAAGAAGAGACAAAATGAATAAAAACTAACAAGTGGAAAAACTAAACTTAACCGGCGCGTTTCGTCTTTTAAAGAAACGTATGATTCCACCACTGCTATCTATATATATCCCAAACTGTTAATTACCTATCTATCTATCTATCTATCTATCTATCTCTCTCTCTCTCTCTCTCTATCTATCTATCTATATATATATATATATATATATATATATATATATATATATATATATATATATATATTCGGTTGGTACAAAAATAATGACGTTTTTGAAGTTAAAAATAAGTCAAAAAACATCATTATTTTTGCACCAACCTAATATATATAATATGAATAATTATAAAATTAACTACTGTACAACAGATGAAAGGTCACATGCCTCTCGATACCCTATCACAAATTTTCTGCCTACCCAATTTTTTAGTTCTGTCAGCCCTGGCCATTTTAACTTAGAATAGCTCAAATTTTTCTATCTATGTACAAGGAGCGATGGTTAAATTATCGTCTACATTAGGCAAAAATTGAAAATAACACTGACATTAAACAGATGTTTACCAAAATTACTCAAAAATATCTTGAAATGCCAAAGCGTAAATATATGCAATAAAATCGCATTTTGCTTCAACCAAGGCCTTAAGACGACTTCGGAATCTCTTGCAACTTTTCTGGGCGGTCTCCTTGTTTAAGTTGTGTAATGCTGCCATAATCCTTGCTTTCATCATCTTTAAATTACAAGGACTTTTGTTGGTCTCTCGCTCAACTGCGCCCACACAAAATAATCAAGAGGGTTGCAGTGTGGCTTTTATGTGGCCAGATGTAAGAGTTAATGTGGCCGCAGGAATTGTCTGACAACCAATATCAGATCCTCCTGCTTGTGTAGAATGGTGCAGAATCCTGTTGCCAGACAAAAGATCTTTCAGAAGCAACGCTCTTGACTCAGGGAAGCACTACCTCCACAAGACGCTTGATATACGCCTGTGTGTTGAGTTAGAAGCCCTGTGGGAAGATGAATGGAGTCATAACGCCGCCATCTCTAATGATCACTCTAACACCTTCGTAATCACCATTAGACTCATCCAATAGGATGATTGTTTGTTCATTGATTGATTGTTCGTTCATAGATAGGTTCAATCATCCTATCTACGAACGAATAATCAATCTGTGAAGGAAAAATTAATCTATCTATGAACGAGCAATCAATCCATGAACACAAAATCATCGTATCTGTGTAGAACAATCAATTAACGAACAATCTTCCTATCTATGAAGGAACAATTTATCCATGAGCGAACAAACAATGAACGAACAAACAACCTGTCTCTGAACGACCAATCAATATATGAACGACAATCATCCTATCTATCAATGAACGAACAATCATCCTATCTATGAAAGGACAATCAATCTATGAACGAAAAATCATCCTATCTATCTATGAACGTGACGAAATTATGAAGCAATCCCGACATTATTGGAAACTAGACGTTGCATGGTATCCCAACATCGTTTTCTTTGTTTTGATGGGTATTTCTGTATCCCTTCGAAATCTTTGCGTCATCATTATTATTATTATTATTATTATTATTATTATTATTATTATTATTATTATTATTATTATTTCCTTTGATTTCTGTTGTATACACATTTCCTTCCCGGTCCTAATCAGACTTAAGGTCAGAAATGGCTTCATGACTACTACCTTCCTGCCCAGGAAGAATGAAGAGAATGACACTATAGATTCTTAGGCTCTTCCCTGTCCATGGGTGTGGTTCACTTTCGAACGCATTTATGTAGTCCCTGCTATCGATAAGTTTTTGTTTTTTGTTTTCACTTCTTCCAATATTGTTCTATTGATAATTAGTTAGCCGTTGCACCTATAACTCTCCCTTTTACATTCCCTTCTCTTCTGCTGGTTTTTCACAAGGAAATTGTATGTACATTATTGATAGGCAGGTGATGGGCCTATAGTTCTCCGGGTTATGCATCTCCTTTTGTTTTTGGCAATATTTATGTCACTCTCTACGTAAGCCATTAGGATCATTTTTCTGGGTTTATGATTATATCATTATATGCCTGTGTGAGGTCTTGATGAGGGCTAGATAGGTTTTTTTTTAATCCAAAAATTGGCTATTCTGTCTATTCCTGGTGCTTACAAGTTTTTGGATTTGCAGATGGCACCGGTTGTTTCAGTAATATTGATATCCGTCCATATTTGGCATTCTATATAAGTGTGTTCTTTTTGTTGTAGACATTTCATTGTGCATTTTGCATTTTTGTCACATTTCATACTAGAACACCTTGCTTTCCTGGATATCAGGTGAGTCATTTATCGCCATTTTATTTTTCCAAGTTCTCGATAGAGTTTCTCGCCATATTCTTTGAAGATCTTGTTTTGCCAGAAGAATCTGTTTCTTTTTGTCATAACGCCTGATTATCTGTGCCTCTGCTTGAATTTGCTGTTTCAGCTTCTCTTTATGTTGTGACCAAGTAAATGGTTTAAGTAATAACAAAAACCAGCTTTTCAGATATATCGTATATTAAACAAACCGCCAGAATGTATTACATGACTAGTAAGAGCGTATCGTTTGAACCAGCGCTCAATCTATTTACAGTTCACTGTTCCCTCTCTCCTACTAAACTTATAGTAGGCGGAAGAGTCTAACACAGATTCTTTAGCGGGAGAACACCACAACACTTTATGTCAAGGCTTTGTTTCAGTTGTCTCCTTTTTCTTTTTTATTTTCGAGCCCTTGTCTACTTCACTTAGAAGTGACAATTGTCCTCGTAGTTTATTCATTTCGGCTTCTTTTTTATCGTTCCAGACTGACATTTTTCTTTTTCATTTACGCTGTGTTTTTACTTTTCACCTATTCCTTATGTGATCGTTGCCGAGGTTGGGTATATGAGACAATTAATTTCTTTCAGGTTCATCCATCTTTCCATTTCATCCCTTATTTTGCTAATTGTTTGGTTAGAGGCTGATGGTTTCTTTCACGTGACGGTTCTTTCTTACTTTTGGAATTGTTGGCCTTTCCTCGTAAACATTCCCTTTACATTCTCCCATTTATATCAGATATTTTGTCATCGTTGTT
>OZ010604.1:77658736-77696236 GCA_963932145.1 Acanthosepion lycidas | reverse complement strand
CGTGTCTTCCGGTGACGCATGCAGAACGAATCAACCCACTCTATTTAATCACTGACAAGTCTTCGAGCGCCTCCGTTACTTTTTAAAACATGGAGAATATTTTTTCTTTTACATTTTTTTTTATTTTAGTTTACACTTTGCCACCATTTTGGATTAATTCTTCCTGTCGCCTTAATGTGTTAAAAATCGATATTTTTAATTATAAAAAAAAAATTTAAGGTATTGTATTTTTTCTCTTTTTGAGCTTATTTAATCTTTTAATTATTTTTTCAAAGATATTTTTTTAAAAAAACTTTTATCCGTTGATTTTTCGTAGCGATTGTTTAAGTTCTATTTTCGTTTCTTTCCTTTTTATACTTGTTTTATTTTCTGTTTCTCTTTTTCATTTTTTTTTTTTTCTCAATTTTTATCGTTAAGTTTTATTTTTACCCTTAATTTGAATGCATTCTTTCTCGTTTAAATTTTGTGTTTTATTTTTGATAACGCAACGAGTAAAGACAACTGAAGACTAAAACTCTTATCTACCGAGATTTTGTGAGACGAGAAATAGGTGTTGATTAAGCGGATTAAAAGGCAAAGCAAAATTTAACTCACGGAGTTCACAAAGATATTTTTTTTTTTAATAAAATCTCATCCCGGAAAAAATAGATCCATGCGATGTCTTATTTAGTTTATGTCGTAATCTAGAAAAGGTTACTGAATGAGGAATAACCAAAACGGAGTTTGGAAAAGAAATAGTAATCTTTATAACACCAATAAAATATAATACTCGCCAGCGACGTGAAGTAGGTAAACCACTGCTAGTGCTGGATTACTTAGCATATTACCCCACTTACGATAGTGTCAACGTAATTTTGAGGATTGGAACATAACCCTTAGTGTTCATAGGTATGGTATCTATCTATCTATCTATCTATCTATCTATCTATCTATCTATCTATCTATCTATCTGTTGTAACCTAGAAAAGGTTACTGAATGAGGAATAACCAAAACGGAAGCTGGAAAAGAAATGGTAATCTTTATAACATCATCAAAATACAATACTCTCCATCGGCGTGAAGTAGGTATCCCTTTCTAGGTTACAACAAGTACTATGCTTATATTCGTAAAATCTCGGTACCACAGCGAAGACCACACTCAAACAATTACCATGAAAGTGTTTATAGAAGAGACAGAGGTAAGCAAATTGACAGCAGCGGATAAGTGACTGAAGCCGATATGTCAGGTCAGCACCAATATTATTGCTGATCGTTTCTTTGGATTTTATCAAGAATCTCTAAATATATAGCAGGAACACCGGGCCATACACCCTTGCGCAAATTAATTGAAGCAACCAATTTAATTTCTTTTCTTTCACCAAGCGGTCAGATCCACTGGAGTGACAGGGTGTAATCGATTTCTATATTTTCCTCAGATTTGGTCATTTGAAGTGGTGCGCAGTAATATGAATGTATTTTCGGAATATGTGGTGAAATTTGTTTTGCCTTGAAAAATATTGCATCAGATTTTTATCACGCCCAGACACATATTGTCTCGACTGTCGATTAGTTGTCCTACGCCCATTGTCTGCGATGGACGTTACTGCAAGGGGGCGTACGAAAATTGTAATGTTGCACGAACACAATGACAAGACTTACCAGTGAGTAAATCAGTGTACTATCGACTGGTTCGGAAATCCTCCTGATTTAAATCTAATCGAGAATCTGTTGTCAATCTGCAAGGACAGACTTCGTGGAATGGAATACGAAGTACTAACACGTGCAATGGGTTTTGTTTCATTGGAATATGTGAAAAAAAGTCTGTCTATATTTCTGAGATGAGGTATTATGTACATTATTTACATTATTCAGACTATAAAAATATCCAATGAAAAAAGCAAAAATTGCAATATGAGCACTGGTAAAAAACGGTAGCTGAATACATTAGATTTATAATACCCAGAAGTTCATACACAGATACATGGCACAGTGGATAAAGGCGTTGGTTAGATCCAGTGACAGGACCCAAAGAGTGTGAGTTCAATACCCGGTTAAGGCAGTGAAGAACTTTCAGAGAGAAATTAACAGGATTTCTTTAAACATAGCACAGTCTACTCCAGTGAGCGAAATAAAGTGTTCAGTTCGACATTCCAGCCACATGAAGAAGGCCGGAGCGTACAACGTTGTTGTCCGAATAATGTAAATAGTGTACATCATAACCTCTTCTCAGAAATATAGAGAGATACGAAAGGGCCGAAACGTTGTTATAAATATGGCGACAAAGATGAGGACAATAGTCCGAATAACGTAAATAGCGTACTTAATACACGATTCTATTCCTATGGAAATTTCTCGGACATTCAGGCCGGTAAATGTTGTTTAATACTGTTTATTATAAACAGCATTTACTTTATGTCTTAAAATAAATGTCGGACTTTGTCTATTTCATAATGTCTGACGACAATTGTTTACATTTTGGTTACGGATCGAGCAGATATCAATGTACGTGAGAGAATCCTGGAAGATGGTAGTTTAAAGACAGTAAAATCGACATTGCTAACCGAACGCTCCTCTGTGGCCCAATCGGTTAAGTAATGTCAGGCTATATGACTGTTCTGTATAGGATACAGGTTCGATTCCTATCGGAGGACGAATATTTTCTATAAAATTTCTCGGGCATTCAGACCGGTAAATCTTGTTTAATACTGTTTATTATAAACAGAGCATTAAATATTTGTATCTATAAAAATAATGTATAAACATAAAAAATGTCTTAAAATAAATGTCGGACTTTGTCCATTTCATAATTCCAGCTATAGTTAAAGCTCTTGGATTGATTGGAAAAGATTCCAATAGAATCATTGAAGGGATTTCTAGTAACAAATGCATTAAAGAAATTAAAAAATAGTCTTCGTAAGTACAGCTGACACCATACGAAGTGTTTTATCGACGTAAAATGTGTGTGATCATATTTTGTTTGCATTTTTTACAAAAATGATCAGTTACCTCTGCTGGGATAGGGACATTAGGTATGATAAAGACGAGTACTGAAAATTATGAGTAAAATTCCTGGACACATCAGTATCGCAGAGTTACAAAAAAAATACTTTGGTTGGAACTATACAGATCATCTGCAAACCTTCTTCATCCATTTTTGTAATAATTTCACCCCAAGCAAGACGGTAATGCCATTCTTGCACAGTGAGTGCAAGTGAAAGAGAAAACTGAGAATAAAGAGAATTGAAAAAAGTACAAAAAACGAAACAGGGTTAAAAAAAAAAAAGAAAAAAAAAAGAAGTAAAGACAGAAGATGCCGATTGAAGTTGCTTTTAAATTTTAGAAGAGTGTAGTTATCAGGGAAGAAAGAAATCGGGAAGGAGTTCTACAGGTGGGTAATGCGAGAAAAGAAACTGTTGTAGTAGAAATAGGGGTTGCATTTTCCTATTTCAAGAGGAAATGGGTGGGACCTAAATGCCAATCTAGTAACAAGCTTAAATTCATGAATTCGCTGTACCAGGGAAAATATTTGTGAAAAAGACAGAAGGAAGCCACACTACCTTGGTGTGAGAATGACTGAAGTCGAAACGCCTAGTCAGCATTGATGATCTTTGATTTTTTTTCAATAATTTCGAGAAAGGGTTCGGATAGAACCTCTTAAAAAGTTACCGACGGCCGAAACGTTGTGAGTATTACATCCAAGCTGAGCAAATGGTTCGATATTAAAGCATCGTTGTCAACATCCGCCCGTCTCGGGAGACGATGGAGTAGCGCTTATTCTTTCTTTTTTTCCCCCTAAATTCTAGGCGATGGAGTTACATCGCCTCTGGTGACTGTGTAGTCCCACTCTGGAGTGGCAGTCTTTCAGGCACTTAGCGCAGATGAAATTGGATGACACGGAGAAGGTATTTCTGCCGCACAGTATATATATATATATATATATATATATAGTGCGGCAGAAATACCTTCCACATATACCCCCCCCCGTAATTACCTGCAACATAATGCTACGATATATGTCGCAATGGCGTCTTCATCGACCTAACATTATGAGGGAGGTATTTCTAAGTGGTATGCGCGGGAAGTATTTCTTCCGTAACATGTATATATATATATATATATATATATATATATATATATATATATATATATATATATATATATATATATATAAACCCAACCTAAACAAAATCAATTATGGTATCTCTACAAATATTCTTAAATGTCTATAGTTGGTAACAGAAGCCATTGGTTTATACCAACGGCTTTCGATTCATACTTCTATATTCACTCTCGTGTGGTCATGTGTGACGTCATGAGATGCGGTGCGATTTTCGCTTCTAGCGTCTTATATGCGCGTGTTTATCGTTGCTTAGAAATCTTCTATGTAAACATTGACAGACTGTCATCACTGTCTTGTCCGTATATTGTTTAATATGTTGTAATTGACATCTTTGATAATGGATTAAGTAAGCCGAAAGCTTAGATTGTATTAAAAAAATATACATCACTACTGTGAAATTCTTTCTTCTTTCAACGATAATGTTATTAAACTTATCAGAAGTTACGAAAAAAATTTACATAAAATAAATAGACAATACTTGTCTATATCATTTAATGAAACGTGTATATATATATATATATATATATATATATATATATATATATATATATATATATATATATATATGTTCTCAAGACATGACCAGTCCAGCGTAACTGAGACTGTATGATAAAAGTCTCGATTCCTCCAATATTACACCTGTTAAAGAGGTCTACGTTAGATGTCCTATCTTGAAGATTAACTCCACAGATAGCACGCAGACAGCTTTTAATATATATATATATATATATATATATATATATATATATATATATAAACCAACTTCCTTATCTTTTTGCAGTACTTGTTATGCCATGGTTAACTTCAGGATACTTATAATTAAACAGAAACGGCCAACGGGAAAATTCTTCGAAAAGTTCCAGGGCAATCGGCAATAATCAGAATCGTTGATTCTAACAGAAGTCTGTCTATTTGGAATGGTTACCCCTCTCACCCAATTAACCAAATCCGTTCGAATTACCATTCTTCCAGGAGGAATCAAAAGAGGATTGGAATGAAAAGTTGCCAAAGACGAAAGAATTGCACATCAAAGTGACAACATGTCTTAAACAAACGAAGAAAAAAGGTACTAATGGGAATCTTTGCAGACCAGAAGATTATGCAAATAAACCGATGTCAATGTGTTATTCCATCATGGTCGATTGTCTTTGATCAAAACCGGCGCCATTTGCTTTTCCTTACCTTATTCTTTTACTTTTTCTTACTTTCTTTTTATTCCTGATTTTTATTTAATTTCTTTCCTTTTCTTTTTCATTTTTTATGAAATTTATTTTTTTTTATTTCAAGACCCTATTTTTTCTTTTTCATTTCAACTTTTCTTTCATCTTTAAATCTCTTTCTTTAAACCGCCGACATCTTTCTTCCAGTTTTTCAAAATCTGTTATTGTCTTTCTTTTATTTCCAACCTTATTTTTCCTTCTTTCTTTCTTTCTTTCTTTCTTTCTTTCTTTCTTTCTTACCGTTATTTTTCTTCTTTCTTTCATTCTTTCTTTTCCACCTCTATTTTTCTTTCTTTTTCTTTCATTTCAAACTCTATTTTTTCTCTTTTTTCTTTCAAGTGCCATTTTTATTTATTTTTTTTATTTTCGTTTTAACTTCTGACTTTTTCTTTCATCTGAAATTGTTTTCCTTCAATCACCAACTCATGTTTATTCCAGTTTTCCTTTTTAATCTGATATTCTTTCTTTCTTTCTTTCTTTCTTTCTTTCTTTCTTTCTTTTCCTTTCCACCCCGATTTTTCTTTCTTTCTTTCTTTCTTTCTTTCTTTTATTCCCACTATTTTCTCAAATTTTATTTCTCCTTATCAGTTTCTTTGTTATTACTGCCCCTCCCCTCTCATACCCCTCCCTCATCGATTTATTCACAAACCGGCCATTACGGATTATTCGAAATCTCAGGCGTTAAATCTAAGCAAGAAAGATGAAGGATTATCTCCGCCATCACCTGAGGACCGTTAAACAGAGTGAAGAGAAATCGGTAAATAGGAGTTGGCATGATTCGAGTGAACATCAGGCGGCTACGGATCGTCTTCAGGCCGTTGGCACCATCACAACTCGCTGTCCGTTGACCCTGGCCTAATGACCAAGGATTTTCCCGCTCCGTGTTTTGCACAGCCTTCCGGCGTCTCGGTTACTAATACAACGCAACTTGGGGGAGGGGGTGATTTATTGCAGCCGCATCAACCTTGGCATGCTTATTGTCCTTTGGCGTCTGGTCTTCATCCAGAACTAAGATGTTTCGAGTCAAGCACGTATTGTGAGCCTCTTGCGTGAGTATTGGGATTTCGCCTCTAGGATAAAATCCGTCTTCATGATTATGACAGATTAACGCCAACGTTGTTATCTGCTTGGATTATTACAATAATAACGATATCTGTAAATATGATACCTGTTAAACACTTATAAAAGCTAAAGAATTAAGAATCGGTAAATTTCCGTTAGAAGGAAATAAGAGAGCTGAAATTCTATGTGATATCAACCTCAAAGATGGCAGAGAATACTGGAGGATTTCATAGCAATTTCTAGGAGGATTATTATTATTATTTACATTTAAATGAAAACTGTTATCCTTATCTTTGTTGTTATTATCACAAAGTTTCTGCAGTTATGTTTTTTCAACAGGTGCTTGTCAAATGTTTTTACAGTAAGGTTAAAATTGTATGAGGCTCGAGAGGCATCCGAGGTAGAGGATTACGTTAAGATGTAGTTTGTATAGATAGAAGGCAAAGATAACGGTTAGCTCTAGACTTGAGTATATTAAGATTGTTCTGACACTTCGGAGTCTGTTCCACAGGGCAGTAAGTCGTGAGAAGAAGCTGTTTGTTTGGAACTTACTTCTGGCTGGTGAAATACGGGGAGGATGGGGGTGGTTTGCTACTATGTAAGTGGCATGGTAGGTACTAGTCGTGAAGGTTAGACCTTGAGGAACCAAGGAATATAGTTGGTCCGAGAACTTTTCATGATAGTAGAGACAAAACAGCAAGGGACTCGCCACATCCTGCCTGTGAGATAGGGATTGGAGGGTGGAGAATAATTCTTATCCATTCCAGGACCCCGAGACACTTTTGAAGACTGGCAATTGAGGACTGGGCAGCTCCCGCGTAAATATGGCAACAGTACTCCATTTTCGGCCTGATCTCTTCAGTTGAGGGGAATTTTGTTGACTCGATAACTCAAAAACTTCCGTTCACCACATCAATGTATGACACTGACAATAATAAAAGCATACCATATCTGAACATGATTAGAAGTGTAAACATGTAGATGTTTTTATTTTGGTCAACTGGAATGGGCTACAGTAAATACTCCGTTTACAAGCACAGATTTCACTGATCTTCAGCAGTTGGGCATATCCTTTCACCATGTACAAAGCTAGGGAGCTACTCGAGGTAGAGGGTTACGTTAAGTAGTAGTTTATATTGATAGGGGGAAGATAATAGTTAACTTTAGACTTGAATAAGTTAAGATTGTAGTGATTGGGGAAACATCCACTTGGGAGTCTGTTCCACAGGGCATTGGTTCGCAGGAAGAAGTTGTTTGAGTGGAATTCCTCGTCGGTGGAATAGGGAGGGGATGGGGGTGGTTTGCTACTATGTAAGTGGCATGGTAGGTACTAGTCGTGAAGATTAGACCTTGAGGAACCAAGGAATATAGTTGATCTGAGAACTTTTCATGGTAGTAGAGACAAAACAGCAAGGGACTCGCCACATCCTGCCTGTGAGATAGGGATTGGAGGGTGGAGAATAATTCTTCTCTGAGTCCTTGAATGGAGAAGAATTATTTTATTATAGAAAGTGACGACTGGGCAGCTCCCGCCTAAATAAGACAATATTACACCATTTTCGGTCTGATTTCTTGAATTGTAGGGAATTTTGTTGACTCCATAACTCAAAACGTCGTTCACTACATCAATGTATGACAGCGACAATAATAAAAACATATCCTGGTGCTACACAAGGTATGACTCTTATCTGATCATGATTACAGGTGTAAACATGTAGATGTTTTTATTTTGGTCAATTGGAATGGGCTACAGTAAATATTCCGTTTAGAAGCACAGATTTCCCTGTCACTTGACTAGAATTAGAATAGAGAGGGAATGGGTATGGTTTGCTACTATGTAAGTGGCATGGTAGGTACTAGTCGTGATGGTTAGACTTTCAGGAACCAAGGAATATAGTTGGTCCTAACACTTTTCATGGTAGTAGCGATACCTGTGAGATAGGGATTGGAGGGTGGAAAATAATTCTTCCCAATTCAAAGACTCAGAGACGCTTTTGAAATCTATCGAGACTGGAAAGTGAGGACGAGGTAGCTGCCGCCTAAATATGGCAACAGTACTCAATTTTCGGCCTGATCTCTTGAGGGGAATTTTCTTAACTCCATAACTCAAAAACTCCCGTTCTCTACATCAATATACTAAATTTCTTATTTCCACCAGTTCTGACCTTCACGTCTAAGACCCGCCATGCCCCGCATATTGTAGCCAAACATTTGTATTCCTTTCGTATTTCGTTGGTGAGACGTAAGTTCCATTCGAGTAGCTTTTTTCCACGAAGGGCTGCTCTGTGAAAACGACCCCAAGTGCACTACACTCTTACCGTTCAAGTCTAGGGTTAACCGTTATTTTCCCCATATATCCACATAACTGCACCTCCGTAACCCTCTACTTGCAGTGGGCCTTTGGCAAACATCATTGTAACAAAATGAATATCATATCCTCTTGGATATTTGGAACGGATTATGTATGACTGTAAATGCATCTTTCGACAGGTTCAAATTGTTTTGGATAATTATCAGATGATTTTTATGATTCTCGTTACGTTTGAACAGTTATGATATTATCATTGGTTTAGTGACAGCGTGAGAGCGTAGGGTCGCTCACAGCTGAGCACTTCCCTCCACATATCCTCATTCATGCGTAGCGTGTCTTTGACAAAGTAGTCTTGGCTGTGCCTATCTCTCTCCGGGTTACACCACACCCGATGCCGATGTCCTCCAGCTTTGTCTCAGTCACGGGAAGACCTCTGCCCCTTGTCCTAGCCGTCGACGTTACCCAAGGAAACATGCACCCAGCGATACGATTAAATCACACTGAAAACACCGGTTCTTGTTCAATCGCTGAAGTTTGACTGCTCCTTACTACCCAAATTTCTAGAACCGATTGTATAAAAGCAGGTAGGCCTTAGGAACCTATTCTGCTTATTTGCTTTTCAATCTGAGAATGAAAACAAATCAATTTATAATATAAAAAAGAAATAAACCATTTTGAGAATTTAATAGACATTTATTTATTAAGATATTTCCAGATTTAAATTCTGTTCTCGTCGTATTTCTGTTCAGAAGTTTGATGCTTTTTTATTGATGCTTTTTTTTGTTATAGATACTTAACCACATTCGAAGTTAATAGCTGAAGTACCAAAGATCCAATGGAAGACCTATCAAACGTATCACTAGAAGATTTACTACATTTTTAAATTCAATACGATTTCTTTTACCAGAATAAATTGTTTATCACAGAAAACCATCTTTCAGCCTCCTCAGAGTTTCCAGAAATAGTGTTGGCTATTTAACTATTATGCAATACAAAGAGCGTTCTGTGTGCACTCCAGGCTTGGTAGATATGATCCCGTACCTGCTCGAAACACGATTTTGATATGGGTTACCAACTTCAGAGCTAGTGGATCAGCATTGAAACGAAAATCAACCTGCCAAACTTGGATCGCCTGAACTCTGGAAAATGTGGCTGCGGTAAGAGCTTCAATTAAACAGTATCCACTATAAACTATTTATTTACTATTTACCTATTATACAGGATACAGCAAAATGATCTGACACATTTGAATAACGAATAACGAATAATGTTTTTTTTTTATTTTCCAAAAGTACATAAAATGCCATTTTCTTTCATTTCGTTTTGCAGTTGCGAACATGAATTGGATAAGTGAGTATTGCGCTTTCATTGTGGAAACGTTTATCAAGAAAAACGAATTTCAGATTTCAAACGGGGACATTTCAGAGTTCAGACGGGGGACGTTAGAAGTGTTGATGTGGACATTAGAAGTAACTGGAAACCAAATCCTAAACAGGAAACAAGAAACAAATTTACTTCCTTGTTTAATTGACCAAAGAGGAGTGTGAACCGGGCGATAGAACAACCTATCTACTTCTATTAAATAGATACAAATATAGAATGAGACATAAGACATGGTTGTGTCTTCTCACCGGATCTATTCAAACTTTACAGTGAAAGAATCCTCAGAGAACTAGATATCATATAGGGATTTATTATTAGTAGACACAATCTTAACAATATAAAATATGCAAATGATGCTGCGTTGATTCCAACATAAAACTGTAGAAACTTTAATAAAGGAAAGTGGGAAGAAAGGACTAACCAGTGGTGGCATCCTATCGGTTCGCGCGAAACCGATTCTTAAATTTCTAAAAGCTTAACGAAAAGTTTGTTGAATTATCCGTGAATAATCTTATATATTAACAGCCGATATACAGGGTGTGGCAAAATAATCTGACACATTTGTAGGTTTAATAAAAGCGGAATAGAGAAAAAACAAATAATGTGTTTTTATTTTCGAAATGGACATATAATGCCATTTTGTTTCATTTCATTTTCAGTTGCTAACATAAATTGGCTGGGCGAGTATCAAGAAGATTATCAAGAAGAACGAATCGGTAACTGCATTATCCGGCCCGATCACCAGATTTGAATCCATGCGTTTTTTTTCTGTTGGAATATCTGCAATCAAAGGTATAAACTCATTGCCTTCGAATCATTGAACAATTAAAAGACATCATTCGTCAAGAAATTGCTGTCATTCCACATGAAAAGAGTCAATGAGTTATGCCCAAATTTCGTGAACGCCTTCGATAGTGTGCGGAAAGTAACGGCACCCACTTGACTGATTTCATTTTTAAAAGGAAAGGAAACAAAATGGCATTATATGTCTATTTCGAAAATAAAATCATATTTTTCGTTCTTTTCTCTATTCCGCTTTTATTAAACCTACAAATGTGTCAAATCATTTTATCACACCCTGTACAATGGCTTTAATTTTTTGCTATATTAGAGTTATCTCCCTTAGACTGGTTCGTCTTGAGAAAATATATTTAATAACCCACTTCTAAAACCAACTTATAATAATATTAAAAACTTAAATTATGCCGTCATTTCTAACGACGCAGTTAAACTAGTAATATTGATGAAGCCAATTTGCCGCCTGTTTTAGTGTTAAATAGAAAATAATATCCAACAGAACATAAAAATATATAATATATAATATAAAATATAACGTTATATTTTATGGGATAGAAATGCTTTAGTAAGCATCCCCGTCATTTTTTTTTTTGAACAGTGCTAATATACAGTTGTATAATCGTGTGTCTAAATACATTACATAAAATTAATTTAGGAGCTTCTAAAATATTCTCAGGCTGTCCCAATTACAAAAATATTGACCAAACATCAGAATTTGAAAAGAAAATCCCTTTTTGGTTGAGCAACTTAGTGTATCCCTCGTCGATCATATCTATCAAGTCTGAAATGCACAAGGAAAGCTCTGTGTGTTGTAGTTACCGATTTGTTTTTCTTGATAAACGTTTCCGCAATGAAAACGCGATGCTCGTCCAGGCAATTCATGGTGGCAACTGAAAATGAAATGTAAAAAAAATGGCATTATATGGACATTTAGAAAATAAAAACATATTATACGTTTTTTATTCTATTTCGCTTTTATTCAACCTACAAAAGTGTCAGATTATTTTGCCGCACCCTGTATATCGGCTGTTAATATATAAGATTATTTTCGGATAATTCAACAACCGTTTCGTTAAGCTTTTAGAAATTTAAGAATCGGTTTCGCGCGAACCGATAGGATGCCACCACTGGTTAGTCCTTTCTTCTTACTTTCTTGTATTAAAGTTTCTACAGTTTTATGTTGGAATCAACACAGCATCATTTGCATATTTTATATTGTTAAGATTGTGTCTACTACTAATAAATCTCGATACGATATCTAGTTCTCTGATTGTTTCACTGTAAAGTTTGAATAGATCCGGTGAGAAAACACAATCTTGTCTTACGTCTCATTCTATATTTGTATCTATTTAATAGGAGTAGATAGGTTGGTCTATCGCCCGGTTCACACTTCTCTTTGGTCAATTGAACAGAGGTGGAAATTTATATCTTGCCTCCTGTTTAGGATTTGGTTTCCGCTTCCTTCTCATGTCCACATCAACACTTCTTACGTCCCCCGTCTGAATTCTGAAATGTCTCCGTAGGAATTATGAAATATCCACGATTGAACCTGAAATGTCCCCCAGGGAACGATGAAATGTCTACACCGGAACTGTGAAATGTTATTCTAATATTTTTTCTTTCTCTTCTTCTCTCTTCAGTAGGCGTAGATAGTTTCACCTACTGTCCGGTTCGCACTCCTCCCCGGTCATTTGAACAGCAGTGGAGATTGATTTATTTCTTCATGTTTAGAATTTGGTTTCTGGTTTCTTGTGAAGTATTTTTGTTATAGTAGAACACACCTATTCTATAGTTAATAGACTCTCCCACCTATAATAAGTAGGAGTAGTAAGAGTAACGGAGGAGTCGCTCAGTGGTTCGGTCAGTCAATCGATGCCGGGCCACCATTGGTCGGTTACTAAAGTATCAGCGACCACAACTAGATTTCTCTGCGCCATTACCTATTATATCAAGTTCCTAACGTTTTGTACGTCGAACTTATTTTAGGACCGACCTTAGTACAAATACACTGTGAAACCACTCCATGACAATTTTCAATCTATTTCACTGCCAGTAGTCCCTTGTGTCTTAATGACATTATCGCGTTGCTTGGGGTGAATTGATTATAAAAAAGAAGAAAAAAAAAAAAGAAAACTTAATGTACTTTCTATCTATATGAAACCTAACAAACGCTTATAAGTTCAAAAATGTATTCTTGTCATAAATATTTTTATTTTCAGAAAGATAATGTCAAGTCAGTTGACAAAGGTTAGTTCTGGGCGTCAAGCTGATATATGGAATCAATGTCCGCGCAGGACTCTTTTGTAAAGCGCCCAATTGCTGCGTTGCTTTCAAAGAAGAACTATTTGAACATATTCTATTCTCGAGACACAAAAGAAAGATGCATGAATGTCTGTCGACAAGTGAAAGGACTTATTTTGCCGGATATGATTTGAAATATGTTACAAAATCTATCGCCCTGCCGTGTTTGGGTCGTGTGACTTCATTTATTGAAAACAAAAATCTCTCGTCTAATATTCAACGATTATATCGGGAAAATATTTTTTATACATTCCCTCCGCGGCTTCTTCACTTACTGGGTGCGTCTGAAGATGTCTTCTTCTTTCATAGATTCAAAGAGTCAAAGATTCGGGAAAACAGTAGAATTTTTCGTATTAATTTTGTTGCTTTGTAAAAAAACATTTCACGCCATGTAAGGCGATTATGCCACTAAGACACAATGGTTTACTGATTGTGAGAGAATATGAAAAAAGAAACAAAAGAAAAGCTTTATTAAGGAGAGAGAAAAATACAAGAAAAGGAATTAAGAATCCTTAGATATTTTCCGCAGATATCAAGGTATGCCACTGATCTTACTTTCTTTTGGTGCAATGGCAAGGCTCTGGAAGAGATACTTTTCAGAAGATGAACATTCTTTCTGGAAGCGCTAGTCATTACTGCGGACATCAAACCAACACACATCCAAGACAGTGACGTTTACTGGCTGAAATGTGAGATCTGACTAAGACTGGGACGTGGGCAAGTAGTTTGTTGAACTGGTGAAGGAGGTAGGGCCGTATCTGTATCTGTTATAGATTTTGTGGGAATTAAAAAGATGCATTACTTTTGGATCGCTTCTTGTGTGTGCGCATATATATATATATATATATATATATATATATATATGAAGAAATATAGTTTTAAGGTGTGCTATATTTATGTAATAAAGTGTTCAATATCAGAGATAGAGCATATGTAAACATAAATATAAAAGTGAACATTGAAGTCAGCACTCAGAGGCGGCAGGCTGTTTTATGCTAGGTGCGATCGTCAAGCCGCGAATGTTGAATTTTCCTCGACTTTTCCTCGAAAGAATAGACTACGGCAAGCAATCTAAACATTGAACGAATAAATAGTTTTAATGATCTTCCCTGACCAAGACTAACTATTAAATAAGCGACCTAAGCAAATCACCCCACTCATTTTAATAAATGATACAGAATGAAAAACAAATAAAATAACCCAAACAAAAAAAAAATAAATAAACAAACAAGCCTATTCCGCAAGAATAGCCGCCGGAATACATTACCCACAATGCACCACTGACCCATATATATAAATAGTCGAGGAAAAATCCAACATTCGCGTGCTGATCATTGTGTCCAGCATATAACAGCCTGTCACCTCTGAGTTCAATGTTCACATATATATATATATATATATATATATATATATATATATATATATATATATATATATATATTGAGCATTTCATCCTACGCAAGGCGCGAGTGCCACTAGCAAGCAAGGGGTTACAGAGAGTGAAAGTCAGAGTAAAGAAGGGTGTTTGAGAAAAGAATAAAGAGAATGACGGGGATCAAGATCAAGGCATCAGAAGATGTCAATTGACATTACATTTAAATTTTTGAAGATTATAGTTATCAGGGAAGGAAGTAAAAGGAAGGAAGTTCCACTGTCGGCACGTGCGAGAGAAGGAGCTGTTGGAATAGAAGAGACAACAGTGAAAGGGTGGGACCAAGATGTCAACCTAGTACCACACGTAAATTCATGCAGTTGGGGTACCAGTGAAGGTAGCTCATCAGAGCAATTGCCATGGAAATATTTTTAGAAAAGACAGAGGAAGCCACATCAGGTCTGTGAGAAAGTGACTGTAGACGTGATGCCAGATCAGGGCTTATCATATTGCATATCTGACTTTAGATTTTTTCTAGAACCTCGAGATGAACAGCGCGGGGAGGGGGTACCGGACCACATATGGAAATGTTATTCAGTGCAAGGACGAATGGTAGATTTGTAGATTTGAAGGTGCGACACATAGAACCAACTTTCCTTGCAGTAGATGCAGCTATTGATTCAATGTAGTTGTTTCACCTCAGGTCAGTGAAAAACATGGTTACCAAGAAAGCGCAGAGAGACGCTCTTGTGAAGTTGAGCATCAACCATGCTGATAGGAGGCAGGTAGGTCTCCCTAGAGTGGGTAAATGAGAGCAGTTTCATTTTCGGGGTATTAAAATTTACAAACAATTCCCTGCGTTAGTCACCCACAGATTGGAAGTCCTTTTCGAGACCAACGGCTAGTTTAACTTTGTCAGCAAAAGAACCCATTTAAGACGACCTTCATTTCACGTTTTGACAGGAATTGTATAAAATCAAATAATCAGCCTGTAATACCGTATCCCAGAAACTTAAGTAGAAGACCGGCATGCCAAAACCTATCAAACGCCTTCAATAACTCTACAGCCACAGCTCGAGCTTCGCCGTTATTATAAAGAGATTGATATACAAATTCTGTTATAGCCGTAAGCATGTCAACAGTAGACCGGGAAAGCGGAAGTCATATTGTTTGTCAGTGAGTAGATCATGGGGTCTAAGGTGCTTAATCATTTCCATACTGATTAAAGCCTCAAAGACTTTGCCGAAGAGCGGTAAGAGACTTATGGGACGGTAGTTATATGGGTCAGAAGGGTCTTCAAAATTTCTTAAAAGCAGGGACAACAGATGTGGACTTCCAACAGGCTGGAAATCAGGAGTCAGCGAGGCAATAGTTATATAGTTTGGAGAGAACTGGAATTAGCTTAGGGGCACATTTCTTTAGAACTTTTGGGTCCTGTCACTGGATCTAACCAACGCCTTTATCCACTGTGCCATGTGACCTCAAGATCCAGTGACAGGACCCAAAGAGTGTGAGTTCAATACCCGGTTAAGGCAGTGGAGAACTTGGAAAGGGGAATTAACAGGAGATAACTGATAACCGACATCCATTAAACATGCCACATGGAACTAGAACACTCCACCCCAGTGAGCGAAATAAAGGGTTCAGTTCGACATTCCAACCACCTGAAGAAGGCCGGAGCGTACAGCGGCCGAAACACTGTGATAAATATAGCGACAAAGATGAGGACAATAGTCCGAATATTGTAAATAATGTACATAATACCTCATCTCAGAAATATAGGCAGAAACCTATTTTCTTTGAAAACATTTTTAATAGAAAGATTTTATGAATTTCAATCGAAAATACCACTGACTGCTCGGTCATTAAATTTTGAATGTTTCCTTATGAGAAATGGGCTAATATTACCATTAGAGATGCGGAGAACAGATACTATATCTTGATCCGAGTCCGATGCCTACAGAGTGAAGAAAAGCGTAACTGGGGTAGCACTGGCTGCAGTATTTATTTGTGTAATATATACAAAATGTGGCACAAGGCCAAAATGGAGAATGGGGAATCGACGTTCTTCTTCTGTCTTAACATTAAACGTATCAAGCCAAAATCACTGACTCAAATCAGCCACAATAATCCAAAAATCAAAACAATGCATTCTTACTTACCATTCTTACAACATTCACCATAATACCCCAGTGTCTCTATGAAGTCCTAACTAGTCCCCATATGTAAAATAGAGAGAGAGGAAAATAACAACAACTTAAAATCAGGACCCTAATGTCTATTACTGATTGCTAGGTCAATGAATGCTGAATGTTTCCTTATAAGGTGCCGGGTATTATTACCATTAGAGATGAGGAGAGAATATATTTTGATCCCAACCCGAAGTCCATGGAGCGAGGAAAAACATAACTTAAGAAGCATTGGCTGAAAATTTGAAGATAATAGTAAAGGTAATATCAGCCGCTTCCTTATAAGGTTTTGTGATGTCAATGAACATTCGTTTCACACTTTTGAATGACGACGAATACTTGTCACTTTCGTAAAGCTCGTTGTAGTCGTCGTCGTCGTCATCCGTCCGTCTCGAGAGACGATGGAGTAGCGCGCTGCGCTACGAGCGTGGGCGGGATATATGGAGAACTAAGGCTGCCCAGGCATAGTTCACCCTCTCGGCCTTGCTAGCAGAGTCCAAAGGAGAGGATGAACCAATAGAGTTTGATACCAGCGCCGCTGCAGGAGTTGCCGGAAGGTAGCACAAAGTGCCGTCCATCCGCTTTAAGGGTTCCACTCCGGGTTTGAATTCAAAGTTATCCTTCTCCTAGACCAGTTGCCAACCAAGGCTATAGAACCCAGTCTGTCCTGCTATTTACCCATAGCTGGAGAGAGGATACCCACTTTTCCTAAGGGTATTAGCACGTAAGTGAATGTAATGGATTCGACTGGAATTCGAACTCGGCTCACCGATTCCTCAATTCAAGCCGCTATCCATTATTCCAACGTGCCTCCTCTCATTTTAGTAAAGATTTTCTAATCGCAGATACAACTATAGTAACGCCGTTGAACAATACTGAGGTCAAACGCCTTCGAATAGCACTCGCAATAATAGTACTTGCTCGCTAATATTCTCTCGACAATTAATCCGTATACAGATCCGAATAGAGAAATAGTATAGTGAATAGAGGAGAGAATAGCAGTCCGTATAACAATAGAGGATAGAGTAGAAATGGTGATCCGTATAGTAATAGAGGATAGAATAGAAATAGCGATCAATCTAAACGTCACGCAACTTCCTATATATGCGTATCATCTACGGTCACGGGATCCACTTAATTCAATAATGTTATCACCTGCGTTTGCTCACTGGCGATCTAGGTTCAAACTCTAGTGTCGGTAGTGACACTTTATTCCTGCTTAACATAAGGAAACATTTATCATTCATTGAGCCAATAGACAGTACTACATTTGGTTGAAATTAATACAATAATTCTCTTGAGACAATTTTTTCAAGTAAATTGGTTGCTTAAGTCCAGCAGCAGTTATCGTTCGTCCCAGAATTAATAGAGGTTTCCTTGCTAACCTTATGTTTTAAGTAGTGTGGAATGTGTCAGCATCTTCATAATTGTGTCATGTGACACATATTCTATTCATTTTAGCTATTGTCGAATGTCATCCAGTGATGTAGTTTCTATGATTGATAAATTTCTTTCTTTCGAAAGGTTCGAAAAAAGAAAGTCCTGACAAAGACCTACCGGCTTCATTCGCTAGGAAACCTTTTTTTTAAAGAAATTATATGAGAAAGCGTTTGTGCACAACTGACAGTTTAGATATTTCTGAACGGGTTTGGCACCATGTGTGACAACCATAGAAAAGTTTCGATCGTTCAAGATCATTCTTATCTAAACTATGAATATCTATATCATCAGCAGAGCCTCTCTCATCACCAATACTTTAACTTCAAGGTGGAATTTCTTTTCATGTAAATAGGTTTCGCAAGTCCAGTAGCTGTTATCGATCTTCCCATTAATGATAGGGTTTTTCTAATTTGAAGCAATCTGCATGTCAATTAAATGGCTGATATTACCATTAACAGAAACGCTTTGATATTGCTAAATAAAGGTGAATTTAGTCAAAGATCGAACTCAAAAAGCAGTCCACGACGCGAGCTTATCACGCGTCACGCTATGATAATCACTCAGCTTGAGTCTGTTTCAAAATAAAACTTCAGACACTTACGAATCAGATTGGTGTCTATGGTGTTTGGTAACATGGCCGGCGGACGTGCCGTTTTCACAATTTCGTCTCCATTAAACAGTGGCACTAGATTCATTAAATCGCATTCAGGGATTTAGGGGGTAAACTCTTAAGACTCGTTAAAGTGGATTGTAATAATTTAGGCATCGACACTCTCGGACATTGCTGTCTGGAGTTTGAACAGAAAAGGTAATTTCATTCCGAAATAAAGTCTTTTCAATTCCTGGATGTTTCATTTGCGAACACCATTAGTTAAACTTAGATTGCAGACAACTGTATCAATGACGATTTTTGCTAAGATTTTAACTTCTTCCGCAACCTGGACGGTGTCAACTTCAACAACATTCTTTCCTTCTAAGAGAGCATAAAATCTATCTATCTTAGTCTGTTCCTATCTATCTATCTATCTATCTATCTATCTATCTATCTATGTATCTATCTATCTATCTTAGTCTGTTCTTTCCTTCCTTCCTATCTATCTATCTATCTATCTATCTATCTATCTATCTTAGTCTTTTCATATCTATCTATCTATCTATCTATCTATCTTAGTCTGTTCCTATCTATCTATCTATCTATCTATCTATCTATCTATCTATCTTAGTCTGTTCTTTCCTTCCTTCCTTCCTATCTATCTATCTATCTATCTATCTATCTATCTTAGTCTGTTCCTTCCTTCCTTCCTTCCTTCCTTCCTTCCTTCCTATCTATCTATCTATCTATCTATCTATCTATCTATCCAACTAACAATAAGCATTGAATTATAAAGTGAAACTAAAAATCTTACGTTTTGTTGGTCATCTAAAGAATTGACTTTTTACGCTAATTTTGGTTTTATCGATGGAATATTCTCTCTGTAGAAAGAGTGAATTACGTCAAACATCGGATATAATTCTTCATTGAGAAAACACTGAATTCATAAGGACACTTAAATTAGATTTAAGTTGATGTCCATTGCATTAGTTGTTCGTCGCAATGCGTTATCCTATAGAATTAAGTTTTAATTAAATCTGAAAGTATTTCTTCAAGACGAAAATGTATTGAAAGTGTACTGATTTCTGCCCCGGGAAATTTACGTCCCAGGTTTTACAACACATCATCATTCATAAGAAAACTACTGCCACTACAATGTGGGATATTTAATACCAGTAGCGATAAAGCCGAAAACAAAACTAGTAGAAAGTTGCCTGAAGTCGGCTAGGTTATGTGTCTCCATACACCGGACGCTAAAGATTAATAATTAAAATTTATGTTTAAGCGTTCCTCGTAGATTCAGCGTTTCTTTTTATGTAGAATTGAAATGTGTATTTGTTATTTTTCGTTCGGTTCTCATACAGATAGAGGATTCGATCGAAAAAAGAAAAAAAAAAAAAGATTATTTGGTCTTAAGTTCATTTCAAGGATGACATGCACAAAAACGTGTCATTCAATTTTCTTTCTCTAATTATTTCTTTCTTTCTCAATCTGTTTCTATGTATCTCAATCTGATATATATATATATATATATATATATATATATATATATATATATATATATATATATATATATATATATATATATATGTAGGTATATATATATATATATATATATATATATAGGTATATCTTAGTTTATTCACATCTATCTATCTATCTATCTATCTATCTATCCATCTATCTATCTATCTATCTTAGTCTGTTCCTATCTATCTATCTATCTATCTATCTATCTATTTCAATCTGTTTTTCTGTATGTATCTTAGTTTATTTATATCTATCTATCTATCTATCTATCTATCTTAGTCTGTTCCTTCCTATCTATCTATCTATCTATCTATCTATCTCAGTCTGTTCCTATCTATCTATCTATCTATCTATCTATCTATCTATCTATCTTAGTCTGTTCCTATCTATCTATTTCAATCTGTTTTTCTGTATGTATCTTAGTTTATTCATATCTATCTATCTATCTATCTATCTATCTATCTATCTATCTATCTATCTATCTATCTATCTATCTATCTCAGTCTGTTCCTATCTATCTCAGTCTGTTCCTATCTATCTATCTATTTCAATCTGCTTTTCTGTATGTATCTTAGTTTATTCATATCTATCTATCTATCTATCTATCTATCTATCTATCTATCTATCTATCTATCTATCTATCTATCTATCTATCTCTTAGTCTGTTCTTTCCTTCCTTCCTTGCTATCTATCTATCTATCTATCTATCTATCTATCTATCTATCTATCTATCTATTTCAATCTGTTTTTCTGTATGTATCTTAGTTTATTCATATCTATCTATCTATCTATCTATCTATCTATCTATCTATCTATCTATTTAATCCTTTCACGTCTATCTTTTACAAAAAAATCTATCTATCCTGACACATGTAAAACTCAACAGTTATCTCGTACACATGTAAGCCTCGTTTTGAATTTCTTCGAAATAGTAGCCTTGAGTTCAGTTTCATGGGCTATCTTTCTTTCTTTCTTTCTTTTTTTTCTTAGGTTTCTGTTTTTTCCCCTTTTTTTGCCTTAATCCAATCATTACTGCATCGTTTTTTCACTATCATTTTCCATTTTAATTAAACACTTAACTTATTTTCCACTTCCTTCCCCCAAATTATTCTTTTTGTTTTTCATTACTACATATGTTGTCTTCTATTTCTTCTGTTATTCTTCAACCGTCACGTTTTATTTTCTCTTTCTCTTCCTTTTCTTTCCAATTTTACCAAAAGTCTTTTAACATTTGATTGTTTTTTTTTTCATTTCCGATTTCTTCCTTTTTTTGATATGTCTACTTGAAGACATCCAAATCCAGTCACGACTGCAGAAGCTTCCCTCCTTTACTTGATAAGATTCACAGATCAACCTCGCCATCGATTTCCAATCAACCGAATCTATTTTTCATTCCTATTGATCTCTCGACTTCTCGTCCCATTTAACTAATCGATAACTAATTCAAATAATTTTTCGGAACTCTAAGATCTTGATTAGTTCGATAGCCTACGAGACAAATACTTGGCCCTGACTGATTTGATTTTGCCGACGCGTCTGGATCAATAAAATATCATCTATCGACACCAATGAACATTGTTTTACATATGGATCTTCTGAATTTGATTGCACTGGATATAAACTCCAGACATCTTGTCTTCTCTGACTATCGACAAGACAGAGATTTATAACTCTAGGTCATTGCGTCAAAACGAGACAAGTAATGGCAGAAGACAAAAATTCAGAATAAGCTGAACGAGTGGGTTGTGCTTATGTCTAAACAATAAGAATTAAAATCTACCAGTATTTGTAATCAGCACATGTATAATTGCAAGGGTATGGCGGTTCATTTTTAGCCCGAGGACAGAAATGAAAATGAGATTTATAAGTTAAAAATCATTAATGGGGTACTTTGAAAGCGAGTGGAAAGTCTATCTATGATATGGAAGGAACAACTAAAACAAACCGAATAAATGAGTTGTAGATGAAAATATTTTATATACAACTGAAATAAATAAATATAAGTGGTATCTATGTTAATTTGTTTCTATCTATCTATCTATCTATCTATCTATCTATCTATGTTAATTTGTTCTTATCTATCTATCTATCTATCTATGTTAATTTGTTCTTATCTATCTATCTATCTATCTATGTTAATCTGTTTCTATATCTATCTGTCTATGTTTATCTATTTATCTATGTTAATTTGTTTCTATCTATCTATCTATCTATGTTAATCTGTTTCTATCTATCTATCTATCTATCTCAATCTGTTTCTATATAATATCTAATCTGTCTATCGTTTTCTGAACTAATTTGAACTGTAGATATATTGACATGTTGTAAATTGTCTTACACAAAGAAATTAAGATAAAAAAAGCCAAGTGGTACGTGTCCAAGACGAATAAAAATGCTATTGCAAGTAACGCCCCCCCACCCCCCACACACACATGACGATGTTACAGCCTGTGTTATCATTTAGGTTCATTTTAAAGTTATATGGGAATTACTCCGTCATCCCTGGTCAGCTAAACTGAAACTGAATCTTGCATCCACCTCTATGGTAAGCTAATCAGCAACTGATTTTTCTCACCAACAGGCTGTCACATGACTCTCAAGAGCCCCGTATGACATCCTTTCAAACGAAAGATAATAGCCTTCTACATACTTACAGCAGGAATACTTTTTTTAATTCATTTGGTACCTGGGAAAAAGAATATTGTCGCCAAGACATGTATGATAAATATCAGTTAATTGTGAGATGTTGTTTTCTATATAACATAATGCACGAATCGGCTGAAAAGTCCATAGACTGACAAAGATGCTCTTAAAAATATGAGCAAACGAGGTTTATTTTCAACATAATCCCCTTTACAGTTCACACAATTCTTGCAGCTGTTTTGCATCGCCTGGATCCCAATGAAGAAGTTTTCATCCCGTTGGTCTAAAAAATTCATCAACAGAAGGTATGACAATACTGCTTCTCAGCAAAGTGTGCTTTTTTTCATGTTAGGGAAGAGATTATAGTCAGATGGAGCCATATCTGGTGAATAGGGAGAGCGATTAACCAGTTCAAAGCCACAATCACGTACAGCAGCAATTGAAACCAAAGACTTGTACGCCGGAACATTGACCTGATGAAACCAGATCCCCTTCCTCAGATTTCCTGGCCGGTTGGTATCTATAGGCTTTCGTAACTGCCTCAATTAATTGGCACCGTGCTTTCCATATATATAACAATTGACATTGAAGTCAACCCTCAGAGGTGACAGTCTATTTCATGCTAAATGAAATCGACAGGGCTGTCGATTGCGTTTATCATATTGACTTCAGTGTCCACTTTTATATTTGCATACTCTCTATCCCTCATATTGAGCACTCTAACCCCACAAATATACCATACCGTAAAACTATATTTTATCATATATATATATATATATATATATATATTATAAATTAATTGATTTAAAATATGGATTTTTCGCTACACAGTTCTAACCATGTTTCAAAAATATTTGAAACATGGTTAGAACTGTGTAGCGAAAAAAACCTATTTTAAGTCAATTAATTTATAATATTAATGCTCTGTAAATTTACATTGAGCACTATTTTGTAAAAATAAAAATATCTATAAGA
This sequence comes from Acanthosepion lycidas, assembly GCA_963932145.1. Lineage (NCBI taxonomy): Eukaryota > Metazoa > Mollusca > Cephalopoda > Sepiida > Sepiidae > Acanthosepion > Acanthosepion lycidas. The sequence continues at coordinate 77,672,321 of OZ010604.1, read as the reverse complement.
ACACCGGATTATATATCTTACTGTTCTTTTTTTATTTATACACACACACACACACACATACACACACACACACACACACACACACACACACACACATATATATATATATATATATATATATATATATATATATATATATATATATATATATATTCATACATGTTTCATTAAATAATATAGACAAGTGTTGTCTATTTATTTTATGTAAATTATTTTCATAACGTCTGATAAGCTTAATAACATTATCATTAAACGAAGAAAGGCAATCACAATATTGATACATATTTTTTATTCCTATATAAGCTTTTGGCTTACATAAGCCATTATCAAAGATGACAATTACAGTACATGTATATACATATATATATAATATAATATAATATAATATAATAATATAATATAATATATATATATATATATATATATATATATATATATAATACTGTAAAGAATTCGGGAAGAATGCTTGAGAAAGCTCCTCTGCATCTCTCATGTGGAGCTCAAAACCAATGGCTATGTATGGAGAAAAGTAAAAAAAAAAAATCTCCTGGCCCGACCGGAATCTCTCCTCGCCACTATTAAGCGTTGTAAGGTGTCATGTTTTGGCCACTTCACACGGCATGACAACCTTTGCAAGGCCATTATGCAAGACACTGTTGAAGGCGGACGTAAGTGCGAACAGCAACGCAAGTGCTGGTCAGATAGCATCAAAGTGTGGACGAACATGACTTCCGGAACACATGAGAGCCACCGCAAGCAGATCATCCTGAAGGAGGTTGTCTTTTTCTTCTGTACTTAGGTCCCACCTCCCCGACGACTGAAGCCGTCAAGAGACTAATGATCTGGATCATGATATCTATAATAAATAAAGACTACTCCTTTATTTCTTTTTATTTTATTTTCTTCTCATAAATTTTAATGTAGAGGGTACGTGTTATTTTAGATTCACATCAAGCTGAATTGTCGCCGATTATTTTTTTATCCCGCAGCCGCAGTAGAAGGTGTGTTTCTTGGGCAAGATAGTTTTTGATGATAGTCAATAAACAGAATTCATTTTGCATTCCAAAAAACTGAAGCCATCACCTTCCCTGCAGCTGAAACGACATTGACCTTCTTTGGAGAAGGGTTTGCCGAGGGTTCTTTCCAATGCATGGATTCTCCCTTTGTCTCTGACTCAAACTGACGAAACCAACACTCGTCCTGCATTAAGAAACAATGTCAGATTTTCCCGCGGTGTGATCAGTCTGGTGCGCCTTTGCTCAGGTGTCAGAAGACGTGTCACCCACCGAGCAAAAACTTTCGTTATGCGAAGTTCTGAATATTCCCCACTCTCTCGCGGAATATGCTAATAGAATTGGCTATTTGATTTATAGCCAATCACCTGTCACTTTGGGTCATCTTCCATCGTAAATTCAACTGCCCACTTTTGCACTCTTGATAAAGCTGGGCTTCATCTAATGTAACAAACATGTCATGAATGTCCTTGGAGGCTAAACCCTTTTTCGGCAGGTACTTATAATATCCCAGTGCCAAATATTTTCCATTTTCAGGAGAAGTTGCTAGTACTTAATTTTGAAATCTTCTTAGAAGTCAGATATCAGTTGATGCAGTTATTAATAAGAGTTGAAATAAATGCACGGAAGATTTCGCGGCTCTAGCATTACTCCTTCATAGTCAGTCTATGAAGGTTTCGTACGTGGAAAGAAAGAATGCAGTTATTAATAAGAAGAGTTGAAATGAATGCAGGTAAGATTTCACAGCGCTAGCATCACTCCTTCATAGTCTATGAACTTTTCAGCTCACACTCGTACGTGGAAAGAAACAATGCAGTTATTAATAAGAAGAGTTGAAATTAATGAATGCAAGATTTCACAATTCTAGCTTCATTCCTTCATAATCAACCTATGGAATTTTCAGCCTACCCTCGTATAACCCCGTGTCTAAAAATCTCCATGGATTGCCTACCTTGTTTCGTATACAACTAAAATATTAACATTTAATCTAATTTAGTCTGAAAAACCCTTTGAGATATTCAGCTCGAAATACAACAGGTTAAAATCATTTAGTGTCAACCCCACTGGCTTCTCAACTGAGCAGTTTCAGTAATGGTACCAACATTGATACTTTGGCTTCCATCTTCAAAGTCCATTCAAGAACCATCAAGAGGACGCTGAATAAGTTTTAAAAAGAGGGAACAGTAGAGAGGAAAAATAGCTCAGGACGTCACAAAAGGAAGAGCGATCATCATTTCAACTTAGAGCTAAGGAAATCAATTAGAAAAGATCCAACTCAATCCATAAGACGTTTGGCACTTGACAGAGGATTTTCAGCTATGACCGTCCAAAGATCAGTGAAAAAGGACTTGACAATGAGATCGTACGTGAAACATGTGAGGCACCGTGTTGCGGGACAGAACCTTAGAAGGTTAAAGAGGGCGAAGATCATCTTGAATATGTTGGAAAATGATCCAGCAATAATGAATAGATATTTGAACTTTATTTCAATTCTTCATGCAATTCCGATCCTTAGCTATGGTTAATTAATCATGAACATGTCATTTTCGTTGATGATTTCATCATGGTTCATGTTTAATGAAATTTCCAGGACTTATTCACAAATGAATTAAAAAATTGTTGAAATGATTCATTTTAGAAAATCTTGGTGTCTGTACGTATATATAATTAAGTAATTCATCGAGTCTAGAAGAAACTTCAACAGAATGCATAAAGCACTGGACGGCCGTTTCGTACTATATTTGGGACTCATGAGCAGTGTGCATCCACTACCAAGAATTGAAACCCGGACAGTTACGTTATCAGGCAAACATCATACGAACTATGCCAACGGGCCTTGGTGACAAAGAGGTAGTGAATCAGAGTCGATATAGCGCCGCTCGATCACATCCGTGTTTCTCTTTACCCATCAGACAGTGCCCCCTACTAACGACGACTACTATCCCCAAGCTGCTCCATCCAGAGCATTAGAAGCCGGTTTAAGCAAGGATATGCAACTAATAGAAATTTCTATCACTTATATATATATATATATATATATATATATATATATATATATATATATATATATATATATATATATATATATTCAGTTTTAAAAACTGAAGCTATAAACTTCAAATTTAATTATATAATTATATTAAAAGCATTAGTTCTATTTCATCTTCAAGCGAATATTGCAATAACTTATTTTTAAATTTACTGAGTTTTAAACGCACATATAAATTCATAATTTCCTGTTTCCAAGGATACAGAGAAATCCAATCATTTAGACAGGGGCAGTAGCGAGTTCATTTTTATTAACTATTGTTGTATCAATTATGAGTTATGTTCGAAAAAGAGGTTAAGTTTAGGGAGGGTAGTTGTGTATTTTTCAATGAACTCTGACATCCGTTAAATGCATGTCGTCTGTTTTTTTGTTATTAACGACAAAAAGTTTTTCGGCAATTTTTTCGTACATGTATACTTAAAAACTTTTCTTTTCTTTAAGTTTTAGAAAATATCAATATGAATACCGGATTGTATATCTTACTGTCCTTTACATATATATATATATATATATATATATATATATATATATATATATATATATATATATATATATATATATATATATCTTAAAGTTTACTTTATAAATAAATAACCTCTTTTACCCTCTTATTTAATTTCGAGGAATTATTTTTGTAGGGCTTAATATTTATATTAGATATAAAGACAAGTCCAGAAAGAAATTAAATCACGCCATTGTCTTACTCAAACAGGACTAACAATTGCAGGAAATCTGTTTTGAATCATAAAATAAAAAGATTATAATGAAATAAGACATTATATAATTATAAAAGTATTTAATTGTTTTAATGTATGAATTGTTATGGGCATAATTTTCTTAAGTAAAATATTTTCGATGAATAAAGAATTTTTCAAGAATTGTTTTCATTTTTTAACATTTAAATTAGAATAATTTATAGACTTAAATCTTTCAATTTGTAGTAATTTCTAGTAATTTGTAGTAGTCAAGTGATATTGTTATTAGATTAAGACTATGTTTACTAATTATAAATAGAAAGGCTTAATACAATTCAAATACGTCCAGTATTTTTAAAAGTACATCTAATTTTATATGTATAAAACCGTGGATTTTTGTAAATACGGATGTCAAAAAGCGACATTATCAGAAAATTAGTGCGGTGAGTAATAAAGTTAAAAATTATTGGTAATTTTCTAACATTTCCTCAAAAAGGACGTAAAATTCAATAAAATATTAGAATGCTTAGAATAGTTACTTAAATTTTTAAGATTGCTATGTAGTTAAAAATTATATAAAAACGGCGTTCACGTTATATTCTTTAAGTAATTGTTACATTTATGATGCCCTAAACATATGTCTATCTAGAAAGTTGTCAACACAGCATAAAAAATTACTTCCGTGTTGAAAAAAATAGTTTTCTGAGATATTTTAAACTGAAAGTAAGTAATATTTGTTAACAAAACATGAAATCGTGCACTTCTTCCTTAAATAAAGTTTTAGAAAAAAATCATTTATTTTTGTATTGACAAAATTATCAATATAGACGATTTTAACTTACTAATAACAAATTTAAAAAATTATTCTAGTCAATTCAAAATATTTTCTTAATGGAAATATTAAATCTAATCTATTAGCTTCAAATAGATTTTTTTAGAGTTTTCATTTTTAAAAATGGATTTTAAATTATAAGTATCGCATGTCTTAGGTGGTACCTTTATATATGGATCAAAATATGACGAATAATACATATATATATATATATATATATATATATATATATATATATATATATATATATATATGTATGTGTGTGTGTGTGTGTGTGTGTGTGTATGTGGTGGTTGTCGACTCGCAAAGCGATTATGACCATCAATGACATATCTAGTTCTTCACTTCCCCCACAACACTGCATTCACTGCTCATAAAGCCAGCCATCGATCTGCATTCCTTGTCAAATATGTGGCATATATATATATATATATATATATATATATATATATATATATATATTCATGAATTATTCATACATAAAACAAATACAAAGGTTAATGATTAAATGGCGAGAAATCCATCTTCGCTAACAATTCAATAATATACAAAAACCGCGAATCTGTTTATGAATGAAAAGATCCTGTTTTATAAATTTCCGTCGCATTAGATCTTTTTTATTTTACAAGCTTTCGTCTGTTCCTACAGACATCCTCAGGTATGAAATATGTATTTGTTTTATGTATGAATAATTCATGAATTTGTAAATTGATTGCACCTTTACTGAAATTAAAATAACTGATCCAAGTGCAACTTTTGGATAATAAGTTCGACATTACTGTAATTAGTGAACAATATAGTTCATGCCACTTTGACGGAAAATTTACCAGTTAAAAAGAATTCTCTTATCACTACATTCGTACATAAACGCAGAATTTTAACCTTAAAACTTAAATTCAAGCTCAGCGTTGCGATTGCACGCTCCAAAACTATAATACATTTCTCAATGGATTTTTCGGATTACAACCTTTTTTTCGTTTGTCCACTTATTACTGAAAGTATAAACAAGAACACAATATTTCATACCCGAGGATGTCTGTAGGAACAGACTAAAGCTTGTAAAATAAAAAGATCTAATGCGACGAAAATTTATAAAACAGGATCTTTTCATTCATAAACAGATTCGGGGTTTTTGTATATTATTGAATTGTTCGCGAAGATGGATTTCTCGCCATTTAATCATTAACCTTTGTATTTGTTTTATGTATGAATAATTCATGAATTTGTAAATTGATTGCACCTTTACTGAAATATATATATATATATATATATATATATATATATATATATATATATATATATATTGATATCAGGGGAAAACTTCAAAAAGAAAAAAGAAAAGACTGAAAGCATCCGTGTCGCTTGAAAGTAATCAATGGGCATATTTCATATATATTCAAGCATGTTTGGTTGATTAGTGTAGACGTATTATGTGTATTTAAATTTGTTTTAATGCTTTCTTAGTGTTGTTACTAAACTGAGTAAGAAAGACGCCATAGTCTTCGTATTCCTTTTCTTTTCCCAACTACTTTCGATCTCATCCAAGATCTTGCTCAGGGGTGAATTGTTAAGACAAAAACTCATGTAATACAATTCCCCCAATATTGTTGACATATGAAAATATATATAGCTATCTCATATATATATATATATATATATATATATATATATATATATATAGGAAAACTGGAAGCCGTGTAAGGGTTAGCAATATAGAAAAATTACGACTGAGTAGTGAGTTCAATTATCATTGTGTGCCCCATACTTTCGGCCTTGTGCCACATCTTAGCTATGCTTGAAAGAACATTATATATGTGTGTGTGTGTGTATGAATATGTATGTATATATATATATATATATATATATATATATATATATATATATATATATATATATATATACACTCATACAAACGCACACACTCATACACACACGCACATATATATGTGTCTGTGTGTGTATGAGTGTGTGTATACATATACATACATACATATATATATATATATATATATATATATATATATATATATATATATATATATAAACTACTGTAAAAGCAGAAGGTAAGACTGGTGGGAGACAATCATTCTGAATTCATTACAGACTAAGTAGGCTAAATGAATCATTAAATATCAGACTTTCTCTTTGATTCTCTCTTTCCCCACGCCTTATATATATATATATATATATATATATATATATATATATATATATATATATATATATAGTATCAATTTTCAGCTACTTGGTGTATTCATATCACAATTGTCTGGAGATGATATTCGCTGGCCAAACAATTTTTCTCTTCCTATCGGCGACGACTTGCGACGCCAACGCCGTAAACCGAATGGCCCGGTCACAGAATGGAGTTGATTTTTGAGTCTAAACAATCTTTATTTGCGGCTGGTAATCAGCAGAAAAGCCAGGAAAACCAATTCTGAATTGGAATCTTTGCGAACAATTCGCAAATATTTCGCATCGGAGTCCGGAAACCGGAAATTATTTGTCAGCCATTGTAGTAGGGCCAGATCCCCTTTTTCTGAAATGATTGTTTGAGTTACTTCCCCTTTGTTGTCATTGTTTCAAAATACCGCTTTCTTTCTTTCTTTCTTTCTTTCTTTCTTTCTTTCTTTCTTTCTGTTAAGCTTGCGTTCTTTTTCTTTCTTTTCTCATTTAAGGTATCTTTCTTTCTCCTGTTTAGACTTTCTTTCTTTCTTTCGGCTTTTTAAAGCCTTATTTCTTTCTTGAAAGCTTTATTTTCTTTAATGTGTCCTTTTAAGAATTGTCTTTGTTTTAGAGTTTCATTACTTCTTCTCCTTCTTGCAGCCATTCTTGTTGGATTTAAGACACTCTTCCAGGCTCTCTTTTTCGCTTTAATGCTCACTTTTGCTTCTTGTACCATTCATTAGGCATTCTCTAGGCATTCTCTAGGCATTCTCTAGGCAGTCTCTAGGCATTCTCTAGGCATTCTCTAGCCAGTCTCTAGGCAGTCTCTAGGCATTCTCTAGGCAGTCTCTAGGCAGTCTCTAGGCATTCTCTAGGCAGTCTCTAGGCATTCTCTAGGCAGTCTCTAGGCATTCTCTAGGCATTCTCTAGGCATTCTCTAGGCATTCTTTTGTATTGCTCTTTCATTCTTTCTACTTACTTTATTTTTTTCTTTCGTTCATAGGTTATATTTTCTTAACGTTTCTATTTCTTTTGTCATTATAAAATTATACATATATATACATTTTTATTTTCTCTACACTGCTCGATCGAATAACGACAGCGTAATATAGTCAAGCCTGTTTCGCTGTATCACAGCTCATCAGTGTGGATATACACACGACTGCTCCGAGCCGGGATCGAAACCCGACGATTTGGCATCAGTCAGAGATCCCACCTCTAAGATATCGGTGCACGGCAGAAAAAGGGAAATTTTTATTCATTATATATGAATATATACAAACGCCCACATAAAGAGTGATGCGTTAACAGGGGTGGCGGCTACTGTTACTACCCTTTTCTCTTTAGAACTCGATCGAATTATGAGAGTGTAATATAGTCATTAACATATAAGTCTGTTGCGCTGTATCAAATCCCATCAGTATGTATATGCTTCTGAAAAAAATATTTTTGGTTGAGCTCTCCGGGGAGAAAGTGTGAGTTTGCAAACAGTGACTATTACTGCTAATAATGCAAGACTCTTCGGTAAAAAAGAATCGAGTTTTCTCAGGCACTCTGTGTTTATCTAAGAATAAATAAGCTTAAATTCACCTTCATACCTACCGTGCACCAACGGCTTAGGGTTAGAATATTTGACTGAAACCAATTTAGCCGGGTTTCGATCTTAGCTAAAGGCAACCAGACGTCTAGTCACACTGATGAGCTGTGATAAAGTGAAACAGTCTGTTTGTGGATGGTAATATATATGCTCCTGAAAAAACTTTTTCGGTTAAGCTCTCGAGGCAGGAAGTGTGAGTTTGTAAACAGGGACTATTACCGATAATAATGCAAGACTCTTCGGTAAAAAGAATCAAGTTCTCTCAGGCGGCTTTCGATCCTAACCGGATGTCTAGCTACACAGATGAGCCGTGATACAGCGAAACAGTCTGTGTTTGGATGACAATATATATATGTGTGTGTGTGTGTGTGTGTGTGTGTGTGTGTATACCTTGCCTCTAATTTTTTCTTTTTTCGACATTTTCCTTGTCACTGAGCACACACTTGATAAGATACCATTCGGTGTCCTTAAGAACAACAGTACAGAGATTTCCGGACTTTAATCGCTACCTGAAAGAGACATTCTTCCAACGTCTATAGATGGTTTCAAGTATCTACCCTCTTTTCAAGAAAGCGGGCGAATGCTCACACCATTTACAATATCGGCCCATCACACTTCTTAGTGCCATCAGCAAACTCTTTGAGGTTATTATCGAGTACGATCTAACCAAAGACAACGACCTGAACGACAAACAATATCGATTTCGCTCTGATAGGTCCACTGCTGATATTTTAACAGTCATTACACATACATTAGTGATACATTAGGCAATAAATACATGATGATGACGGTCGCATTACATATATTTCGAAGGTCTTTGATAAATTTCTGAGATGAGGTATTATGTACACCATTTACATTATTCGGACTATTGTCCTCGTCTTTGTCGCCATATTTATTACAACGTTTCGGCCGTTGTACGCTACGGCCTTCTTCAAGTGGTTGGAATGTCTAACTGAACCTTTTATTTCGCTCGCTGGGGTAGACTGTTCTAGTTCCACGTGCCAGAGTGGATAAAGGCGTTAGTTAGATCCAGTGACAGGACCCAAAGAGTGTGAGTTCAATACCTGGTTAAGGCAGTGGAGAACTTTCAGAGGGAAAATTAGCAGGAGATAACTGATAACTGACATCCATCAAACATGGCACGTGGAACTAGAACAGTCTACCCCAGTGAGCGAAATAAAGGGTTCAGTTCGAAATTTCAACCACCTGAAGAAGGCCGGAGCGTAGACCGGCCAAAACGTTGTGATAAACATGGCGACAAAGATGAGGACAATAGTTCGAATAATGTAAATAATCTAAACAATATTTTAAATAATCTACATAATGTACATAATACCTCATCTCAGAAATATAGACAGATACTGAAAGGCCGAAACGTTGTAATAAATATAGCGACAAAGATGAGGACAATAGTCTGAATAATGTAAATAGTGTACATAATACCTCATCTCAGAAATATAGACAGATGCTGAAAGACCGAAACGTTGTAATAAATATGGCGACCAAGATGAGGACAATAGTCCGAATAATGTAAATAGTGTCTTTGATAAAATGTGGCATAGAAGATTACTACACATGCTCTCCCGTGATGGATTTAGTGCGAGAAATTTACCAATTATCAAGTCCTTTCTATCAGGTAGATCCATGAAGGTCGTTGGCAGTGCTCAGTCCTCTGAAGTCCATGAGAGCAATACAGGGGCCCGCTAAGACTTCTTTCTGGGTCCTACTTTCTGCTTCATATTAATGATTTGCGTAAAAGCGTATAATAATCTGAAGCGAATATTTATGCGGATAAGGCAAAAGTTTATAGGAGCACCTACCAAAAATCTCCAATAAAATTAACGGTTTTCTGTTCGGATTTACTTCCATAGTTATTTTCCATGTTTGGATATGACCGCAAGGTAGCGGAGCTTTAGAATTAGGGTTTTCTTTCCCCATAGAACTTTCGAGCTCCATCTACCCGAAGCGACTGGTTATGAAGCGCCAGTTTTCCGCCTTCACTCATTCTCCGGCTTGAAACTGGCTTTAGTTGCCCCGGAAGCATTTTATAGACAGTAGGAATTGTCCACGTCATCACCCCCGGGTATAATAACCTTTGGAACATATGTAATGTACATATATATCAATATTATATACATTACGCGTTTTAAAAGCTCCAAAAGATTAACGTTTTTTTTTTTTTCATATAAAACGTTAGGTAAACATGAGTCATTAGAAGACAAGAAAACTATAAAGAGGGGTGTTTAAGTAAAGGATGGGGATCAGGATCAATGAAATAATACGTAACTAAAGAAACACAAGTATTGAATAGTTTCTTAATTTTAGAAAAAGATGGCAGAAACAATATAACAATATAACAATATAAATTAGGATTTAACCCTAAAATACTCGGATATTATGAAGTCATTATTTAACACAGAATAAAATAATTTATATATTGGCATTTTGAACACAAGTAAAAGATTATGAATTTTGTCGAAGCTCCAAAAAAATAAGGCATTTTTAAACTGAAAAATGTAAATATTGCTTAAAAGTAAACAGGGTTATTAAAAAAAGAAAAGAATGAACCACTTTCATGATACATTGCTTTATTTCTCAATTGTTATGTAACGAGCCAGTGACCATTTCAAAGAGGAGATTTCTAAGTTTTAAATACCCGCTAGAATGGCGAATCCTCAGCAAAAGGCGTTCTGCGTTCTCGATTTCGCGAAAACAAATACGGTTGTCACGGTGCAGCGTGATTTTCGAAGGTAATTCGACATTAATTCGCCCTCTCCTAAGAACATTCGACGGTGGTTTAAACATTTTCAAGAGAGTAGGTGTCTATGTAAAGTAAAAAAGTCCAGAACGACCACGAGTTTCGGAAAAACAAGTGTTGAGAATGGGTGCTGCGTTTGAGGGAAGCCCACGGAAGTCCTCAAATCGAGCTAGCCGTGAGCTTGCGATCTCTAAATCCATTATCTGGCGTGTGCTAAGACGTTTGCATTTGAAACCTTACAGACTACGCCACGTTCAGGCACTTACCAAGACCTTGATCTTTATGCTTGACTTGCGAGATCCCCAGACGTCACCGTGTGTGATTTTTTTTTATTGTGGGGATACGTAAAAGATCTCGTTTATGTTCCACCGCTACCCACTAGCCTCGATCACCTTAAACATTGAATAACAACAGCGATCAACTCACTGGATCTTGATATGCTGATACGCGTCTGGGAGGAATTCTCTTATCTCATTGATGTTGCCCGTGATGCAGGTGATGGCCACATTGAACACTTTTAAGACAGGAAATAAAAATTGATTATGAGTAGAATACTTGTGACTTGGTTGGAATTTTCTATTGCTTTTCCTTATGAAAATATTGCGTAATGAAATCTGTTCATTCTTTTTGAATAACGCCATATAATAATTTCATATAATTTGTAGTTATTATTTATTTAATTTCATTTGTTATGATTTTTATATTTCTTTGAAGTTATATACGTATTGTTTATTATTTTATTTCTTTCAACTTTTCCCATAGTTACTAGGTTTTTCTGTATTAGTATTTATTTGGTTTTGTACAATTAACCTGGAGATCATTTGTCTTATTTCTACTCACTGTTTTTACCCACTAACTTCTAACATTCTGTCCTGGAGTAAAAAGATTCACGTACTATTTAATTTTCAAGTCTTTTTTCACTACTCTTTGGACTGTGATAGCTGAAACTCCTCTCTCACATGCCAAGCGTTTTATGGATTGTGTTGAATCTTTTCTAATTGATCTATTTAATCCTAAGTTGAAATGATGATCCCTCTTCCTGTTGTGACCTCCTGATCCTGTTTTCCACTCTACTGTTCCTTCTTTTTTTAAAACTTATTCACCGTTTTCTTTATGGTTCTTTAGATGACTTTTAAATAAAAGCCAGAGTATGAATGTTGGTACCATTACTGAAGGATTGAATCATCTTTTTCCTCTCACCATTGCTCAGTTGAGAAAAGAGTCTGGCTGACACAAAACGATTTTAACCTGTTCTCTTTGTAGCTGAATAAGTCAAAGAGTCTTCAGGTATTTTTACGACAAATGGCGTCAAGATGGCTAAATTTCTTATAAGAAAACCTGGAAAAAAGAAACTCAATTAGTTTAGTGGATTGTTAGATGGTAAATATTTAGTGGGATGGGCAATTACGATAATATAAAATTTAGACAATTTTGTTGTTACATCCGGTATGTAATGTGAGCGTGTGTTTATGCATATCTAAATATCAAAAAAGTTATTTATATCTTCTTCTTGGCTAGACGTGATGATGCGTAATATTGGCTGTGGACTATAATGGTTTCTCTCACAAAGGCGGCATTTGGAAGAAATATTTTTGAAAATTATCTTTGGTCGCAGACAGACTTTTGTGGTTATCGTCGCTGGAGACGATATACAAAGAATAAATAGTTGATAGCAGGGGGTAAAATGACGTGGAAAACGTTAGAGAAAAATGACTGTCTGCTGAGGAAGAAGAAAGAAGGGAAGAGCTGATAGTCTTGACTAAGGTTTTATTTGACTTTCTTTTAAGCATTTCATCCCAATCAAGGCGGGAGTGTCACTAGCATGCAAACGGTTACAGAGAGTGAGAGCAATAATAAAGAGGGGTGTTTGAGAAAAGGATATAGAAAAGGACGGGGATCAGGATCAAGGCATCAGAAGATGTCGATTGGCATTACATTTGAATATTTGAGGATTCTATCTATCTAACTATCTATCTATCTATCGCAATCCGCTCATATCTATATATCTAGCTCGCTAGCTTTTTAAAGCAAGGCGGGAGTGCCACTAGCACGCAAGGGGTTACAGAGAGTGAGAGCAAGAATAAAGAGGGGTGTTTGGGGAAATGATATAGAGAAAGACAAGGATTAAGGCCAAAGTATCAAAAGATGTAAATTGACATTGCATTTGAATATTTGAAGAATCTATCTATCTCAATCAACTCATATCTACCTATCTTTATTTTTAAAGCATTTCCCCCCAAGCAAGCTGGGAGTGCTACTAGCGCGGAAGGGGTTACAGGGAGTGAGATCAAGAGTAAAGAGGTGTTTTTGAGGAAAGGATATACAGAAGGACGGAGACCAGGATCAAGGCATCAGGAGGTGTTGATTGACATTACATTTGAATATTTGAAGATTCTATCTATCTATCTATCTATCTATCTATCTGGCTGTCTGTCTGTCTGTCTGTCTGTTTTTATTAAGCAAATCACCCC
>OZ010604.1:77453736-77653736 GCA_963932145.1 Acanthosepion lycidas | reverse complement strand
GCCGTGCGTGGTAATATAAGATAGACAGAAGAGTGGTAGAACAATGCCACATGTCTCACTGGTTGATAGGAAAGCCGACATGTTGGTTTGAGTTTTAAAAGTGATTGAAGTTATTCCAAGAGTCACTTACCTACCTATTCACCAAATGAAAAATATTTGAAGATGTTTTGAGTTTTCGTTTCATGCTGGGGCTTTTATTTGCATTTTTTATTTCCTTGTGAACGTGCAACGGACCTTTCCCTGTTTTTGTAGCACACCGTCGAGAACGGTAATAGAGATACAGCGGGAGTAATTGTACAGGCTTATGAGACGCTAAGAGAGGACCTCGTTACAGATTAATATCACTGTCTTTAATAACAACAACAACAACAATAATAATAATAATAATAACAATATTATTAATAATAAAACAAATGTCTTTATTTATGCAAATGCCTGAGATCTTGTTTTATATTTATTTTTATTTATTACCTTTTTTATTTACAAATATGTTCAGCAAAAAATATCATGATGCTATTTCTGACCTTAAGTTTCTGGTCGGGACCCGGTAAGAAATATTTGGCCTTCAAAGAAACCTGGAAACTACAGAAGACTGGATGAGGATGATATGTGTCAAAGAACATAAATGTAGTAACCGACTTTATTCAGTAATAAGGGAAGTCAACAAGTTTAAAATAGAGTTTCAAATCGGTGTAGAAATACAAGTAAAGCACAATACACTGATTGAAGCTGCAAAATACTTAAAAAGAAAAGCAATGACAAATGCGACTGACCAGAGACTCATACGATAGCAAGGTAAACCGCTTCACGGTCATTATTCAGCCAGGTACTAAACAGGCTGATGTAGACAAACCCCGTACTCATCAGTGGCTACGTAGTGCAGGCTTAAAAGCTGAAATCGAAGGTTTTATCCTTGCTGCACATGACCAATGCTTGCCAACTAGAAATTATAAAACATACACACTGAAAAATTGTGTTAGCCCAAAATGTAGATTCTGTGATAAATATAGAGAAACAATTGACCATTTTGTATCAGGTTGCATGGTATTGGCACCAACTGAATATAAAACTCGCTATGACAGAGTGGGCCAATATCGGCATTGGAAAATATGCAACTTCTACGGAAAGGAAACTGAAAGAAATTGGTATGAATACCACTCAGACCCGATTACGGAGATAGGACCTGTATCAGTTTTATGGGACTTCACAATACACACAGATAAAACAATCAAATCTAATCGCCCAGACATTATTATTGCAGACTGCAATGTATCTTTGGAGATCTTCAAAAAGCTATCAAAATACAAGAACCTTGAAATCCAAATCTACAAAATGTGGCACATGAGAACATCAACAACTCCAGTTGTAGTTGGAGCCCTCGGGTCGATTGAAAAAAAATTTCCATAGACTCATTGAAGGGATTTCTGGTAGCCCATACCTTAAAGAAATACAAAATATTATACTTACAAGTATGTAAAATATGTCTGATCTTAGCTTTTTTTTTTTTACTCAAAAAATGCTCAGTGGAAAATGTCATGATGCCATTTCTGACCTTAGGTCTCTGGTCGGGACCCGGAAGGAAATGAGTACACACCAGAAATCAAAGGAAATAATAATAATAATAATAATAATAATAATAATAATAATAATGCCACTAGTGTCTTGCAGTTTACAGGAAGCAAACTTAAAAAGATTTGGTATGAACTCACCCAAACCTGGTTACAGAGATAGCACCTGTTGCCAATATTCAGCTCGTCGACTTCTCTGCCTTCGGGCGGAGAGGAATTCAGATGAGGCTATACCTACGGGCAGAGTCTCATCTGGTGAGGTAGACAACAACCCGACCCCGTGAATGTGGGCTCTACAGGGGGTTTTTACCCGACCGTACGCACACGGGCATCCGCACTTCCAAAAGCGGCCCTGTGCCACATTCCGCCTTGTGTAGAGGACTCGAGTAAACACCGAGTTATGAAGTAAATTGAACAGAGAAGCGTGGATAAGGAAACGGAAGGGAACAGAGACAGAGATAGAGAGACAGAGAGAGCGTGAGAGACAGAGAGAGCGTGAGAGACAGAGACAGAGATACAGAAACAGATACAGAGACAGAGATACAGAGAGAGACAGAGATACAGAGAGAGAGACAGCGACACAGAGACAGAGAAAGACAGAGACAAAGAGAGAGAGAGAGAGAGAGAGAGATATGCACATGACGTCATAACAAAATATTGGAACTCTTGGAAGTGGCAATGGACTTAATCAGTACAGTGTGAAGCAGCCAGTAAAGAGTCTGTAACGACCAGAGAACATAAGACCCGTTTTCTCAAGGAAGGTGAAAGCCCAATTAACTCTCAACATGGCATTACTGAGGGTATCCCAAGATTGGAAGGTGTTAGTGAATCTTAAAACACTTCTGCAATTTCTGTTTCCCATCATCAGCACAACAGCACGTTCAGACATTGTAGCGTAGTCTGATACAAATAAGTTTGTCGTATTAGAATTAACGGTTCCATGGGAGGAGAACAGCCAGGAGGCTCATGAGTGAAAGAAAAACCGCTACGAATTGCTGCGACCCGACTGCGTAGAAAAGGAATAGACATGCCATGCGCTCTCTATTGAGGTCGGGTTTTGTGGATTTCTTGACGGTCAGTTGTTTCCTTCCTTTTAAAGGTGGGTATCAGTGATCGGTGCCTGAAGAGAGCTTCAAATCGTCTCCAGACCAAATCTCAACAGGCATCGTGCTAAATCTGGTCTACGAACGCGCTGTGCTTTGTTTAACGATCAAAAGCAAACGCTTCGATTCAACACAAATTTGGAAAATCTGACTTGAAGTTGCAAAAAAAAAAAAAAAAAAATAGCAGAGACTGACACGTCTACATAAAAAAACAATAACCTGTCCGGTGGCAAAAGCTGCTGGTGGCGCATGGCATGGCAGTACCACTTAGACACCCTTGGTTGGCGGCTGATGAGGGCAGGGTATGACACGTGCTTTCACACATTATATGTAGAAAAACAAATTAAAAAAGGACTAAAGGGCTCCAACTACACTACTCTTTACCCGTTACTAGGGAGACGTGGATTCA
Source organism: Acanthosepion lycidas (assembly GCA_963932145.1). Lineage (NCBI taxonomy): Eukaryota > Metazoa > Mollusca > Cephalopoda > Sepiida > Sepiidae > Acanthosepion > Acanthosepion lycidas. The sequence goes on along the minus strand of OZ010604.1, from coordinate 77,650,656 downwards.
TGCCTTTCCCAAGGGCAGTAATGTAAAAATTTTAACGCTAATTTAATTTTTCGAGTCGCTGACCATTAGGTCATGACTATTTCCAGAGGAGAATGAACAGGAAGAAAACAGAAGCGATAAAGAGAGAGAGAATGTGTGTGAAAATGAGAGAGAGAGAGGGGGGGAGATGGAAAGCGATAGGGGAGGGAAAGAGGTGTCTGTTGAAAGACCAGCCAATTGGTGCTGGGGCTTGTTTAAGTCCAGGTCAGGTAGATGCCATTTAAGATCGGATAGGGACCACAAATTATAATTGGAAATTCAATCAGAACAATTACGTCGATTAATTAGCTTTATTTGCATGATCACAAGGTATTTGCGGATATTGGCCGTTGAGGCTGCCTGTGAGACAGCATAGAATTATGGCAGCTTATCGATTAGTCGATAACTAAATTTAATTTATTTCTGCTTTGTTTCAGTTATCCACGGCCAATTCCACATTTAAACAATTAATCAATTGTAGTTAGTAACAATTTTACTTAATAAAATGCAACAAGATACTTCCAAACTACAACAAACGTAATGATGCTAGAATTTTCACATATCTTCTTCCCCCCTAGCAAGGAGTCAATAACTAGGCATAGGGAAATGTTAGTCTTTGTTTGGCAACTAGTCTAGGAGAAAGATACGAAAACATTTTATCAGTTTAAACTTTATGAGTGAATACCTGTATTTACCGCATGGTACCCATGGCCAGACCCCAGTGTGTGTCCGTCTTCTTGTTTTAAATATAAACACATGTGCAAATTAAATGAAACAAAACGAATCATTCCGTTATTATTTACTTTTTTCCATTGAAACATGACCCAGTGCACATGTATGTCCATTCCACGAAGTCGTTCCTTGCAAATTAACCGAAAATTCTCGATTGAATTTAAATCAGCAGAGTTTCCGAGCCAGACCATAGTACTTTAATTTGCTCACTGGTAAGGCTTGCCATTGCGTTCGAGAAGCGTTACAATTTTCGTACGTTTCCTTGGAGTAACGTCCATCGCAGACAATGGCCGTAGGACAACTAATCAACAGTCGAGACAGTAGTGTATGGGTTTGATAAAAATCTGATGCAATCACGGATGACGTTATATTTTTCAAGGCCAGACAAATTTCATCATACACCCTGAAAATATATTCGTATTACTGCATGCCACTGCAAATAACCAAATCTGAGGAAAAAAAATCGATTACACTCTGTCACCCTAGTGGGTCTAAAACTGACTGTATGTTGAAAGAAAGGAAATTAAAAGGGTTGTTTTAATTAATTTGCGCAAGCGTGTGTATATATATATATATATATATATATATATATATATATATATATATATTAGAGATATATTTTTAGTTTGTGGGGTGAGTTTCCTGTTTCTTAATACTTTGCTTAGCTTTTGGAAGACATCTTTTGCTATTTCAATAGGCCTTCAAATTTCAGTGACACATTTTTAGTACTATGTTAAATCACTTTCCGTATATTTAAACTTTCGAAAATAACTGTTCTCATAGTTTCGTAGTCTTGAATGATTAAGGAATATAGTCTTCAAAACGTTCTGAAAGAACAACAAAAAAGAAAAGCATGACACAGGAATAAAGAATTATTCTTTTATGTGAATTGAATAGATCTTTCAGTGACAGCACCTTTACAAATTCGGCTACAGTGACTTAAGTATAATGTTACACATGTGCGATCATATTCCTAACACTTTACTCAAAACGTTCATGGTGTGGCACCATTTAACGAGGCAGAAAAGGAAAAGAAAGAAAAGAAGAAAAAAGAGAGGCTAAGAACCGAATCGTGAGTGTTAAGCAAGAACACACACACACAGCTAAGAGACAATGGATAAAAGGATATTTTGATAAGTAACAAATGGCGAAAGAGTGTCATTACAATGACAGGGAAATTCTGAGTAAAAAGAAAGGGAAGGAAGGAAAGAATCAGATATGTTTTGGCATCGGCCGTGTTATCTAAGGGTATGAAAACAAACTATTGGTACGGGAAGACATCTTATTATCAACTACAGACCGACTGGCCAGAGAAAGAGGGAAAAATTCAAATGAAAATGTTATTTCGTTAAGTGACGAAAAACAGGCAAAAAGACTTAGACAGATATAAAAAATTAAAAAAACCACCCACGAGCATCCTTGGCCTGCGATAATAAAATTTTGTTATCAGGAATTGTGCCGAAAGAAAATAAGTGTTTTTTTTTTTCTTTCTTCGAGGCGACAGACCGACTGGAACTTTGGAGATGTTCCTTTTTGAGACCATGTCGAGAAGACCACACATTCTGATAATTAGCGATAAAATACTTGACGTAAACCACGTGTAGAACAAGAGTTATGACCGCCATTGTCATATTGTCCCGTTCGCGGCTGGAGAAATGATAAACCATTAAGGGGAAGAAAAAGGAAAGAAAGAAGAGATAAATTTTTTTTTAAGCAAGATATTTTTTTTTCCTGAAACAAAACCGCAGATTCGTCAACGCCCGACTAAGACATCATTGGTCGAGTGGTGATCACGTGATGCACGAGGGAGGCTGTTGCCGCCCATCTGGAAGATGAGTAAGAGAGGTTGCCACGAAGATGTGGGGAGGGCAGTTCACGCCCCTCTGAAGTATGATGAGAAGTAGGGAGTGAGGAAAGGTTCCCAAAAATGGAAAAAGGTGGAAATTCCTAACCAGAGAGGTGGATATGTATTTAGAATTATCGAGGAACCCCCCGGCGCCGACAAACCAACCCCGGTTTTGGTCGGCGCCCATATAAACGAAGCCACAACGAGCAGAAATGAGTCGAGACCCAGCAGTTCCCAGAGTCAGTCTCCGGTTGAGGCAAGCCTCGCAGATAGCTGACCAGGATTCCCGCACATTTTCCGGACCCACATCTTCAAACCAAGAACAATTATTTTGAAGAGCGACTTAGTTCCAGATCACCGAAATAAGTTTTTCTTTTGACTTTCGTCCAAAGACCCACCGAAACACCAATTTCTTAAAGAGCAGACGACTTGAAGTGTTAAAACTTGCCTAGCGGAAAACGACGTGTCACAATCCATAGAACGAGTCGGGAGATAGATGCAGTCCTATGTATCGAACAACTAGACATAAAGTTTGTTACCTTTTTCTTTGATACTTTAAACTTTTGAGTTTTCATTTTGTTGCCTTTTACGCGTATTTTTGTGGTATCACCCCCGTTGGACTCGGTTTGCAGTACGGCCCCGATGACTTATTGATTTCCTCTGCCTAGATCAAATCACAACGTGGGTAGGCAGACTGGGAATCAAAGTAGGACGTCACAGTTGGTGCCGTGGTAGACTGGGATACAACGACACGGTTGGCGCTGCGACCAGGGGACGACGTCACAACTGGTGCCGTGACCACAGGATAGGACCCTGGAACAGCCACTGCCACAATTAGTACCGTGGCAGCAGGACAGGATCCTGGATCGACCGCTGTTGCTGAGAAATTTCGAATAGGACTCAAAACGGCCCGGAACCGAGAGGAACGAGAACAGAATCGTCTGTAAGGTAGGACACTTTGCTTGATTTCCCAACCTCGATTGTTGCTGCGTAGATTGTCTTTCTCTTTAAATATGTCGGACTATGATTCAGATAGAGCAGTGGGGGATGAAGATGGGTTTAAACAAGGGTTGTCAGCTGACCTGAGAAAGTTGTTGGGTGGACCGAGGGTCCCAGCATTTGACGGCAGTGGGAAAGATTTCAAAAACTGGCTGGCAATCCTGGAGAAGAGCCGAATTATATATGAACTCACAGATCAGGAGACCCTGTATCTGGCATATGATGCCACAAAGGGGAAAGCCTCTGAGTTTATGAAGGAGCTCTTGGAGAGTCAACCCCACTTGTCTTGGGAAAGATTAAAGGGACTATTGACCAAAGAATTCACCGACGAGGGCACGGCTATAGAGGCCATGAGGGCCCTCTTAAAGCTGACACAGCTGCGGGACGAAACCCCTGGAGAATTGGGGGCCCGAGCGAGGAAGCTGTCATCATTGGCCTTCCCAGAAGTGGTTAGAGACAATGCGGTCATGCAGGCCCAGTTAGCAGACCTGTATGTGGAGGCCCTAAGTGACGAGCGTGTTCGTCACGACGTGCTGAAAGACTATCGGCGGCAATAGAACTGGCCAAGGAGAACCAGCGCATATGGGAAAAGGTAAAAAGGTGTGGAAGGAACCAGATACTAAGTCAAGAGGTCGGAAAAAGGGGGAAAGGCGGAAGACCCCTGTGGCACCCTGCATTTTTTAGAAAGACTAAAAAGAGATATTCATAGAAATATGAATTAATTTTTATTCGGTTTATTAACCAGTTGTTAGTTATTTAGAAACGAAGAATAATTGAGTTTTGAGAATAATTCTCTGACTGTATTTAGGCGATCCAAAGAGAAGAAGAAAAAAAAATAATAAAAAGAAAGAGAAAGAGGAATAGATAATACAAAACCCGGTCATAAGTAAAACTAAGACAAGACAGGTGTCAAAATATATCAGGTCAAATTACCTGACCGAAATCCAGGGAAATAGAAATTGTTATATTTGGTTGAAGAAATAGAGTTTGGAGATAATAAAATAAAACAAAAAGAAGAGGAAAGACAGAAACATAATACGAAACCAGGTCGTAAGCGAAAACACACACGTACGACCAGCACCTAACAAGTGTCAAAATTATCAGGTCAAGCACTTGAACTAATTCCATGTCCGCGTAGGATGGAAGTTGTTAAGGTTGGCTGAAACAATAAAGATTTTTTAGAACAATGGAAACGAAATTTTAATCGGAGGAAAGGTGTTTTTTTTTGTGTTGAGGGGGGTGACCGGTGGAACTGTATACAGATTCTGACCTGTTAAAAATTGGAACCCCACGATGATGAAGTGGAGACATTTTCAATTCAGATAATTAAGATTTTTGACTATCAGGTCTGACCAAAAACAAAGAAGGAAAGAAAACGATTGTCTCGGCTCACAGATAGCGCCAATATTATTTCCTGAAGTCACATCTAATTAGCGGCAGGCTGTTTTGACAGAACCCAGGTGAGAAAAAGCCAAGATTATCATTTTTCGTACGTGTGAAAAAGGCCAAATTAGATTTTGTTTTTTTTAGAACAAGAACGATGTAAGCCACACCAGATTGGAGACGGGAGGCGTCCCACCACAGTCTCATTAGCCGAAAGCGGTCACGTGATATGCAGAAAGAGGAGGGAGAATGCTCGATCAAGAACCATTGGTCGAAAACGGTCACCTGACATACGAGAGACCAGGAGAGATGGGTATGCGTCTTCCCCCCAGAGGCACTGTGAGGAAGTAGGGGTAAAAATAATAGCGATAATGGGAAATCAGAACTAATGCGACTTTTGGGATTATCGAGAGAGCCCTGACGCCGACAGACCCACCCCGGTTTGCTGCGGCGTCAATAAAAGCAGGACCCCAATCGACAAAAAAATGAGTTCAGCCCCGGACGGCAGCGAGAAGAGATCACGTCGGACGACAGAGAGTTGCGGCTGAGTTGCGGCAAGAAATCCTTCCAGCCCAAGTCGAAAACAAGAAATCCTTCCAGCCCAAGTCGAAAACAAGAAATCCTTCCAGCCCAAGTCGAAAACAAGAAATCCTTCCGGCCCAAGTCAAAGACAAGAGAAGTTCTATCTAAGTCGACGAAGAAGAAGATTACTCGAAAGCCGCGGAGAAGTTGCAGCCAAGTCGAAGACAAGGCCAAAGAGTTACTGGACGGAAGAAGAAGAAGAAGTTAAAATCAAGCCCAGCCGAGAACAGAATTCGACCCAACCAGATCGAAGTGAAGAAATACAACTCAAGTCGAAGAGAAGAATCAACTGCGAATGATTGATAGAAATTAGCCCCAGTGTCGAACTAAACCACACTCCGACATACACAATTCTAGAGAGTAGACAATTCGAAATCGTTAAGTTGTATGATAGAAGCTTGGTGCCATAGTCCACAGAGAGGGTCGGGAATGAGAACAATTTTTCTTTATGTAACGGACATTAGATATAAAAGGTTGTCACCCTTTTTTTTATCAGTAATTTTTTGTCTCGTGAGTTTTTTTTTTTTTTTTCTTTTACTTGTGTTTTGCCACCCCCGTCGGACTCAACTTGCATATGGCCCAATCCATGCTGGTCCCGTCTGTCTAAGATCTAAACACAGCGTGGGTAGACAGACCGGAGATCAGTACAGCTTCTTTAGCAACCAGGTATTGGAAGTGGGTTGGGAAAGGCGAGGCTGGTGATCATCTAACCAAGAGGTTGGAGCGGCACGCTTGGAACCAGGAGGAGCGACCAGGAGGAGCGACGTCACAGTTGGCGCCGTAACCAAAGGATTCGACCCCGGGCCAGGTGTGTACCCGTCACAATTGGTGCCGTGACGACCAGGATCTACCTGAGACAGCCGCGTCACGTCACATCGATCGACCGCCGTTGCTGAAAATTCAAATAGAACTCAAAACGACCGGGACCGAAAGGAACAAGAACAGAATCGTCTGCAAGGTAGGACACCTTATTTTATTTCCCAACCTCGATTGTTGCTGCATAGATTGTCTTTCTCTGTAGATATGTCGGACTATGATTCGGATAGAGCAGTGGGGGGTGAGGAGGAAGTAAGGCGGGGGTTGTCAGTGGATTTAAGGAAGCTGTTAGGTGGACCGAGGGTCCCAGTATTTGATGGCAGCGGGAAGGAGTTTAAAAACTGGCTGGCAATCCTTGAGAAGAGCCGAATCATCTACGAGCTTTCGGACCAAGAAACCCTGTATTTGGCATACGATGCCACAAAGGGAAAAGCGTCTGAGTTCGTGAGGGGGCTCTTGGAAAATCAACCCTGATTGTCTTGGGAAGAGATAAAAAGACTGCTAACCAAAGAGTTCGCCGACGAAGGTACGGCCATAGAGGCCATGAGGGCCCTTTTAAAACTGACACAGCTACGGGATGAAACCCCGGGAGAATTAGGGACCCGAGCGGGGAAGCTATCATCGTTGGCATTCCCCGAAGTGGTCAGGGATAATGCAGTTATGCAGGCCCAACTGGCGGACCTGTATATAGAGGCGCTGAGCGACGAGCGTGTTCGTCACGACGTACTGAAGGAAGGACCGCTCAGACTGTCGGCAGCGGTGGAGCTGGCCAGGGAGAGCCAGGGCGTGTGGGATAAAGTGAAGAGGTGTGGGAAGAAGCAGATACCAAGTCAGGAGGCTGGAAAGAGGGGGTAGGCGGAAGACCCCCCGCGTGGAATCAGAGGGTTAAGGATGAGGTGGATCGGGCAGAATTATGGGAGGAGGACCCCAATAGAAAAGCATGGTCGACCAGGCATGGCTTTTATAAGCCCACGCCGGGTCGATACGGGCTGGTCTGCTGGACCACAGGGCGGCGGAATGTCCGACGAAGTGGGGGTTACCCCCAGACTTCGATCAGGACAGATGCACCAGGTGTGGTAAGAAAGGACACCTGGCCAAGTGGTGCGGGCTGAGGAAGGGTGCCCCACCGATATTAACAAAGAAGGCTGAGCCCAAGAGACCGGCCCAGGGAAAAGCCAGCGGGCCACCCCGGAATTAAGAGGGAGGGTGGCCCAGTTAAAAAGAAGAGAAATAAAAACTTGGACCAGTGGACGGGCGAACCGCTTGAATAGAGGACGGGTTCCCCCGGGAATAGACACAAGGCCAACCCAGTTGAAAAGGAAAAGAGCAAAATGTTGGACATGTGGTCGGGCGGGCCACTTTGCGGCAAGCTGTCCAACAGGAAGGTGCTGGTTTTGCAGGAGGCCAGGACACCTGAAGAGAAACTGTATCCTTAGAAACGAACGCGGGAGACCGGGAGAGGTCCGGCCGGGGTCGCCCAGGTGCAGGGGGCGCAGAACTCCACCTCATGAGAAAAGTGAAGGTGATTTATTACTACCGGCACCCATGGCTGGGTTGACCCAAGGGTGGAGACCCAGGAAGAAGAAAGCTCAAGTGTTCTCTTCGCTAACGCAAGAGAAAGAACTATCCTGTAGAGCAGAGATAGAGGGTAGGGAGATGAGGGCTCTGGTGGACACAGGAGCATCTGTGTCATTGATGAGAGAGGAAACATACAGGCGGGTGAAACGGAAGAGAAGGTTACGGGAAGCGGACATAGAGATCACGCAAGCAGATGGAGCCCCCCTGAAGATAAAAGGGATGGTGAGGCTCCCGGTGAGGATTGGGAAAGTAAAAAGCACCCAAAATTTTTACGTAACCCCCGACCTGTGTACGGAGGCAATCTTGGGAGAAGATTGGCTCCGGAGCCAGAGGGCCCAGATTGAGTTTAATCCTACTGTGTTGGTGGTGAACGGCGAGAGAACGCCATTGGGATGCCCACCAGAGGAAGAGATAAACATAGTGGTGGAGGAAGATGTAAAGTTACCTCCTAGAACCGCAGTGTCGGGAAAGGGTAGGTTAATGTCAGGAAAAAGGGTATGGAGAGGACCCCTGCAGTTGGTCCCTGTAGAAGGAAAGGGCCTAGAAGATAACGAGGTAACCCTGTGCGAAACGGTAGTGGAGGCAGCCGAGTTGGTGCCCATAATGATGGTGAACCAGGCCCAAAAGACTATAAAGGTTAGGAGAGGGGAGAAGATAGGGAGTGCACTTCCCCTACGAACTCTGAGTCGGGTGAGATTCGAGGAGGAACGAAGGAAGCTAGTAGAGCAAACAGAGGGAATCTTAGATGAGGATATATTAGCACCGGATCAATTTAGAACCAGAGTGGGGGGGTCTGTTAAGGAACAATCGAGATGTGGTGGCCCAGTCAGACAAGGAGCTAGGTCAGACCCACACAGTCGAAATGAAAATCGACACCGGAGACCACCCCCCTGTGAAATTGAAACCCTACCGGACACCTATACATAAAAGACCACTTGTAGAAGAGGCAGTAGAGGAAATGTTGGAAGCTGGGATGATCGAAAGATCGATCTCCCCTTGGAGCTTCCCAATAGTAATAGTAGGTAAGAAAGATGGCGGGCATCGTTTCTGTGTAGATTTTAGGAAGCTAAATTCTATATCGAAGCCGTTGGCGGTGCCATTGCCATTGACAGACGACATTTTGGCATTATTAGGGAAGGCAAAGTACTTCTCTACGTTGGACTTGAGGTCCGGGTATTGGCAAGTAGCCCTGGATGAGGCTGACAAGGAGAAGGCCGCATTTGCGTGTCACCTGGGACTGTTTCAGTTCAGGGTGATGCCATTCGGTCTAGCTAATGCCCCGGGAGTCTTCCAACAGCTAATGTCAATAGTGTTAGGAGGATACGAGAGCTTTGCCATGGCGTATTTGGACGATATCTTGATATTTTCGGAGACAGTGGAACAACACTTTTTTCATTTGGGACAGGTGTTGGGATGGTTGAGGAAACACGGATTAAAATTAAAATTGTCAAAGTGTCAGTTTCTGAAGGAAGAAACTAGGTATTTAGGCTTCGTCATAAACGGAGACGGTATTAAACCCGACATGGATAAGGTAAAGGTCATAAGGGAAATGCCAGAGCCTAAGACAGTGAGACAGGTAAGAGGTTTTATAGGAGCTATAGGCTACTACCGACGCTTCGTCCCGGCATTTTCAAGAATTGCCATACCACTAGTAGCCCTGACGAAGAAATACGCTAGGTTCAAGTGGACAGAGGACTGTCAACGAGCATTTGATTCGCTAAAGGGACAGTTGACAACCGTCCCACTGCTGACGTACCCAGACCTCAGCAAGCCCATGATATTATACACGGATGCCAGTGAGCAGTTTGTAGGGGCAGTACTTACCCAGCCGTGTCCTGATAAGGAAGGACCAGTGCCTGGCATACCAGAGGAAGTACCGATATACTTCCTCTCCCATAAGCTCTCAGAGACACAACAGAGGTGGCCAGTAATAGAAAGAGAAGCATATGCCATCATGTATGCTCTCCAAAAACTGGACTACTATTTAAATGGTGCGGTCTTTACTATAAAAACAGACCACAAACCTTTGCAGTACCTATTGCAGGCAGAGTGGACAAATAATAAGAAAATTCAACAGTGGGCACTTAAGTTAAGTGGCTACCACTGTAAGATAGAGTATTTGGCAGGAAAGGAAAACACGTGCGCAGATTTACTCTCAAGAATACCGAAACAACTGGAAGAAAGATCTGTAAAGGTAGAACAGGGAGTAGATGATAAAGCCTATAGAATAGGAGTAATTAACTCTAATAAGCTAAAAGATCGCCCTATGTTAGAATCGGACGAAGAAGGGAACGCCCAGATAATAACCGATCCCTACTGGACAGAAGGAATTGAGAAGGAGCAAGCAGACAGTGAAATAGCTGCTCTGAGAGAGAAGGTGAAGGCAGGAGAGACCACCAAGTATGCCATAATAGAGGAAAGGCTGTATTATCTCTCAGGCAGGGATGAAGAAGTCAAGCCCAAGTTGTATGTGCCCAAAAGTTTAAGACGAGAGATATTGGAGCAGTGCCACGAGAGGTTGGGTCACATGGGAATTGATAGGACATGTGATCTCATAGGAAGAAAGTACTATTGGCCCAAACTGTACGGAGAGGTACCTAACTATGTTCGGAGTTGTGTAGTGTGCCAGTCGCAGAGCAGAAGGCAGGAAATGGCACCCTTGGAGGAAACAGACGTACCAAACTTTCCCTTCGAGAAGGTGAGTATGGATGTATCAGGACCATATGGAGAAACTGCACAAGGAAACAACTATATAGTGAGTTTTGTCGATTGGCTAACAAATTGGCCTGAAGCATTTGCAGTACCAGACAAGAAGGCCAGAACTGTGGCCGGGTTGATAATAAGTGAAATCTTCCCTAGGTATGGTGCCCCTGTGCAATTGGTAACAGACAATGGCACGGAGAATGTGAACAGCATCATGAGAGAGGTTTTGACAGGTTTGAATGTAGAGCACATAAAAACATCCCCATATCACCCCCAGGAGAATGCTAAAGTGGAAAGGTTTCATAAAACCTTGGGAGATGTATTGGCCAAGCTGGTCAGAGAAAACACTGGAAATTGGGACTTGTATTTGACGCAGGCTCTGGCGGCCGTGAGGTTTACGATAAACGAAACCTCCAGATTTTCTCCTTACTTTTTGTTGTTTGGCAGAGACGTGGTCCTGCCTGTGGATAACCTACTGAAGCCCCGAAGAAGGTATATGGGAGAAGATCATCATCAACTATTGCTGGAACAGCAACATAAGATATTTGTACAGGCCAGAAGAAGAATAAAGAGGGCCCAGAAGAAAAGAAATGAGAGGGTGAATGCTGAAAGAAAGGTAGTAGAATTGAAGGTTGGAGACCCTGTCTACTATAAAATCCACCAGAGAGAAGGAAAGCTGGACCAAAGATGGGAACCGTACTACCGGATAGTAGAGCAGACGGGCCCAGTATCATATGTAATATGGGATCAAGTGGCAGGACGAGCGAGGAGGGTTCATGCCAATGATCTGAAGAAGGCTGAAATAGCTAACCTGGAAATGAGCGAGCCGAGGCCTAAGAAGACAAGGAAAAGGAAAGTAACTCTGGTTGAACCGGAAGAAATGGAAACGGAAGAAGACTCCGAGGAGGATGCGGAGATAGGTCGACTTGGCCAGATAAACGAAGCAGTCCGAGTGACAGAGTTGGAACCCTCAGCGGGGATTGGCGATGTTCAGTCGTCGACTGAATCGGTACAGAGAAGACCCAGTGAGATCGCCATCACACCCCCATGTCCGAAGAAAAGGAAGAAAAAGACGAGGAGGTCCAATCAAGCAGTCGAAGGCTCTAAAAAGAGGCACCCTGAACAGGACGAAGGACCCAGCGAGTGGGAGGAGGAGGATCGAATACCTCTTTCCCAGCTCAAGGAAAGGATAAGGAACAGGAGAAATTTAGACATAGAGTCGAAAGGTATTGAGGACATTCAAGGCGAAGACTCTAAACAGAAAGAAGAATCAGGAGATGAAGAAGAGGACAAAAAAAAACCTCCTGGACGGAAGTTAGACACAGAAAGAAGGTTAGAGGTTGAACAGGAATCACCTCAGAAGATGAGATCAGGGAGGGAGAAGAACCCCAAATCTCAGTAGAACAAAAGGGCTGTGCAGAATACAAGCATTTAGTGTCGACAGATAACGACACTGGCTCATCCAAAATCCTATTGGCTGACTATGGTAGATGTGAGTGGAGGGGATGGAGTCGCGGGATGCACCTCACAAGGGACGGGAGAAGATCATTGGCATTGTTGATTGATCACCAGTGGTGTCATGAAGTACAACCTTTAGAGTGGGCGCCACGCACACCTGACCAGACCATTCTGTCCGCTAGAGGTTAGTTAGAGGAGGGAAGAGCTGAACTTAGTAAGAAGTTATAAAATAATTGAGTGATGAGTTGAGCGACACGAAGTAGTTGTGAAGAATAACAACAAAAGAATTTCGTTACCTTTCAGGAATGATCAAGATGAAAGGGTTGGTTATGACGATGATGGTGGTAGCCACGCTGATGGTGACGATGGCGGAAGCTGGGAAGCGCAGCCGAAACACCATTTTTAAAAAAAACGAGCGAAGTAATAATAACCAGGTCTAAGTGGTTGGTCACATTCGTGATAGATTTGAACCCGTATGAGTCGCTACTAAATAAGTTAGGAAACGAGCTAACGCAACTGGATGCAGCCCGGTTGAAAGTAGGACAAGATTATCCCAAGCAAAAAGGGTATCTCAGTTTATTGCACTCCCTAGAATCAGAAGCCACTATGATAGAGGCTCAATGGAAAGACATGCAAAACTACCTGCAGGGAATAGAGTTACTGCAGACGCGGGAAAGGAGATCCGTAGTCCCGATTGTGGGAAAGGCATTGAGTGTCCTGTTTGGAACAGTGACTGAAGATGACGTTAAATTCATAAGAAGGAAACTGGGAGAAGTGGAGGTAAACCAGAGGACGCTTGCCCAGGTGGCAAGGGAGAGTGTGACAATATTAAATGTGACAAGGTTAGAGGTGTCCAAAAATAGAGCCAGAATCAATTGGTTAGTAGACAACCTGGCGAGGTTGAGACAAGAGGTAATTAATAATACAGAAACTGTAATGATTGAATTACAGGAAATGAGCGGATTCATGCAAAAATATTTCCAGCTGATGACAATTACGAATAAGGTACGACAAACGAGTCAGTCGTTGACGACCTTGCTGGAACACGTGAGGGCGCAATTAGACATGCTGTCATTAGGACACCTCTCCCCAAGCATAGTAAACCCGGGTCACCTAAGGGAAGCGCTACTCGGAATACAGGCCGAGTTACCCCACCATTTAAGGCTGCCGGTGGACCCCACCAAAGAATTGTGGAAATATTATAATGCACTAGGATGTGTGACCTTGTTAGAAAATAGGCGACTATTGGTTGTGATATCTGTTCCGTTGTTAGATAGCGAGAGTGTATTCGAGATATACCAGGTTATAAACTTACCCATCCCCTACCCCAGAAGAGATCAAGGTTTAGGAATGATAGCAAGGTACAAGGTGGGAGCAGACTACATAGCTTTAAATTCGGGGAGAACGAAATTCATGTTGCTATCAGCTGAAGAAGCTGGAAGGTGTAGAGATGATGCTCTAGGGACTTGTACCTCGTTAAGCCCTATCTATAAAACTGGTAATCGCAGAATGTGCATACTAGAATTGTTTGATGGGAAAAGGGAAGGAATCAAAAGAATCTGCCAAGTGGAGGTATTAACAAACACGGCATTACCACAAGCTATCAGTGTTTCAGACGGGGTGTGGGCAGTAGCCACACAGAGACATATCAGCTTGTCTAGGGTATGTGGGGGAGAGTCCACAAGGACATTAAGAATAAGACCACCGTTATCCCTGGTGACGCTACCCATGGGATGTTCGGCGGTTGGAATATCCATTTCCTTACCCCCCTACTACCAGGAAGAAGAAAGATATGAAGAGAAAGATTCAATCATAGAGATGATTGGTAGAGGCTTAGTCAATTGTACAGAATTATGGGAGCCGATAGTGAAGAGATTCTCTAATGTTACCTTAAATAAGATGCCAGTATTAATGAAGCCAATAGAAAAGATCGATATGGATCAATTGAGAGACAAGTTAAGTGCGTTGGGAAACGAAGGTGTGGCTTGGGAAGACGATGAGCAGATCGCGATAAGTTGGTCAATAGTAATGGGTACATTCCTAGTTATAGCCATCGGGGGTGTATTAATATGGAAGGTTAAGAGTAAGAGGAGATTAGCGAACGACAGTCTAGTGAGCGTGCAGCAACTCGAGAGGGAGATGCCGAGCAGTGTTCCTCGCTCAGACAGGACGGGCGAAGAAATTGCTGAAAGACCAACGGAGGAGGCTGGCGTGAGACCACCACGTGCGGCGGAAAAACCTCCCACAGCGGAGAGGAAAACATTGACCAAGAAGAACAAACCATAGTAAACACATCTGCACCCACAGACACACGCACATATTACTCTTGCATGTAGAACAAAAGAAGATGAAAAAGAACATTACCCTTGCATGTAGAACAAAAGAAGATGAAAAGAACATTACATTGCATGTAGAACAAGAGAAGATGAAAAAGAACATTACATTGCATGTAGAACAAAAGAAGATGAAAAGAACATTACATTGCATGTAGAACAAAAGAAGATGAAAAGAACATTGCATGTAGAATAAAAGAAGATGAAAAAGAACATTACATTGCATGTAGAAAAAAAAAAGATGAAAGGAACATTACATTGCATGTAGAACAAAAGAAGGTGAAAAGAACATTACCCTTGCATGTAAGAAAGTAGAATAGAATTGCATGAGACAAATGCATGGTGCATGTTAAATGATGTAATTGGGTTTAGGTGTCATTTACGGGTAAATGACAAATAGGTTAGGGGAGGATTGTGGCACCCTGCATTTTTTAGAAAGACTAAAAAGAGATATTCATAGAAATATGATTTAATTTTTATTCGGTTTATTAACCAGTTGTTAGTTATTTAGAAACGAAGAATAATTGAGTTTTGAGAATAATTCTCTGACTGTATTTAGGCGATCCAAAGAGAAGAAGAAAAAAATAATAATAAAAAGAAAGAGAAAGAGGAATAGATAATACAAAACCCGGTCATAAGTAAAACTAAGACAAGACAGGTGTCAAAATATATCAGGTCAAATTACCTGACCGAAATCCAGGGAAATAGAAATTGTTATATTTGGTTGAAGAAATAGAGTTTGGAGATAATAAAATAAAACAAAAAGAAGAGGAAAGACAGAAACATAATACGAAACCAGGTCGTAAGCGAAAACACACACGTACGACCAGCACCTAACAAGTGTCAAAATTATCAGGTCAAGCACTTGAACTAATTCCATGTCCGCGTAGGATGGAAGTTGTTAAGGTTGGCTGAAACAATAAAGATTTTTTAGAACAATGGAAACGAAATTTTAATCGGAGGAAAGGTGTTTTTTTTGTGTTGAGGGGGGTGACCGGTGGAACTGTATACAGATTCTGACCTGTTAAAAATTGGAACCCCACGATGATGAAGTGGAGACATTTTCAATTCAGATAATTAAGATTTTTGACTATCAGGTCTGACCAAAAACAAAGAAGGAAAGAAAACGATTGTCTCGGCTCACAGATAGCGCCAATATTCTTTCCTGAAGTCACATCTAATTAGCGGCAGGCTGTTTTGACAGAACCCAAGTGAGAAAAAGCCAAGATTATCATTTTTCGTACGTGTGAAAAAGGCCAAATTAGATTTTGTTTTTTTTAGAACAAGAACGATGTAAGCCACGCCCGATTGGAGACGGGAGGCGTCCCACCACAGTCTCATTAGCCGAAAGCGGTCACGTGACATGCAGAAAGAGGAGGGAGAATGCTCGATCAAGAACCATTGGTCGAAAACGGTCACCTGACATACGAGAGACCGGGAGAGATGGGTATGCGTCTTCCCCCCAGAGGCACTGTGAGGAAGTAGGGGTAAAATAATAGCGATAATGGGAAATCAGAACTAATGCGACTTTTGGGATTATCGAGAGAGCCCTGACGCCGACAGACCCACCCCGGTTTGCTGCGGCGTCAATAAAAGCAGGACCCCAATCGACAAAAAAATGAGTTCAGCCCCGGACGGCAGCGAGAAGAGATCACGTCGGACGACAGAGAGTTGCGGCTGAGTTGCGGCAAGAAATCCTTCCAGCCCAAGTCGAAAACAAGAAATCCTTCCAGCCCAAGTCGAAAACAAGAAATCCTTCCGGCCCAAGTCAAAGACAAGAGAAGTTCTATCTAAGTCGACGAAGAAGAAGATTACTCGAAAGCCGCGGAGAAGTTGCAGCCAAGGCCAAAGAGTTACTGGACGGAAGAAGAAGAAGAAGTTAAAATCAAGCCCAGCCGAGAACAGAATTCGACCCAACCAGATCGAAGTGAAGAAATACAACTCAAGTCGAAGAGAAGAATCAACTGCGAATGATTGATAGAAATTAGCCCCAGTGTCGAACTAAACCACACTCCGACATACACAATTCTAGAGAGTAGACAATTCGAAATCGTTAAGTTGTATGATAGAAGCTTGGTGCCATAGTCCACACAGCGGGTCGGGAATGAGAACAATTTTTCTTTATGTAACGGACATTAGATATAAAAGGTTGTCACCCTTTTTTTTTTATCAGTAATTTTTTGTCTCGTGAGTTTTTTTTTTTTTTTTTTCTTTTACTTGTGTTTTGCCACCCCCGTCGGACTCAACTTGCATACGGCCCAATCCATGCTGGTCCCGTCTGTCTAAGATCTAAACACAGCGTGGGTAGACAGACCGGAGATCAGTACAGCTTCTTTAGCAACCAGGTATTGGAAGTGGGTTGGGAAAGGCGAGGCTGGTGATCATCTAACCAAGAGGTTGGAGCGGCACGCTTGGAACCAGGAGGAGCGACCAGGAGGAGCGACGTCACAGTTGGCGCCGTAACCAAAGGATTCGACCCTGGGCCAGGTGTGTACCCGTCACACCCTCGCGTGGAATCGGAGGGTCAAGCTAGAAGTAGATCAGCCTGAGGTGTGGGAAGAAGACCCCAATAGAAAGGCATGGTCAACCAGGCATGGATTTTATAAGCCCACGCCGGGTAGATACGGGCTGGTCTGCTGGACCTGTGGTCATGAGGACCACAGAGCGGCGGAATGTCCGACGAAGTGGGGTTTGCCCCCAGACTTCGAACAGGACAGGTGCACCAGGTGTGGAAAGGACACCAGGCCAAGTGGCGCGGGCTGAGAAAAGGCGCCCCACCGATATTAACAAAGAAGGCCGAGCCCAAGAGACAAGACCAGGGAAAAGCCAGCGGGCCACCCCGGAATTAAGAGGGAGGGTGGCCCAGTTAAAAATAAGGGAAATAAAAGCTTGGACCAGTGGTCGGGCGAGCCGCTTGGGTAGAGGACAGGTCCCCCCGGGAGTAAACGAGAGGTTAGCCCAGTTGAAGAGAAAAAGAGCAAAATGTTGGACATGTGGTCAGGTGGGCCACTTTGCGGCGAACTGTCCAGCAAGAAGGTGCTGGTTTTGTAGGAGACCAGAGCACTTGAAGAGAAGCTGTATCCTTAGGAACAGCCGCGGGAGACTGGAAGAGGTCCAGCCGGGCACGCCCAGGTGCGAAAAGCGCAGAATTCCCCCCGTAAGAATAATGAAGGTGATTTATTGCTGCCAGCGCCTATGGCTGGGATGACCCAAGGGTGGGGGCCCAGGAAGAGGAAAGCCCAAGTGTTCTCTTCGCTGACGCAAGAGAAGGAGCTATCCTGTAGAGCAGAGATAGGGGGTAAGGCGATGAAAGCTCTGGTAGACACAGGAGCATCTGTGTCATTGCTGAGAGAGGAAGCATACAGGCGGGTGAAACGGAAGAGTAGGTTACGGGAAGCGGACATAGAGATCACGCAAGCATATGGAGCCCCCCTGAAGATAAAAGGGATGGTGAGGCTCCCTGTGAGGATTGGGAAATTAAGAAGCACGCAAAATTTTTACGTAACCCCCGACCTGTGTACGGAGGCAATCTTGGGAGAAGATTGGCTCCGGGGCCAGAGGGCCCAGATAGAGTTCAACCCCACTGTGCTGATAGTGAATGGCGAGAGAAGATATAATAATAGTGGTGGAGGAAGATGTAAAGCTACCCCCGAGAACGGCGGTGTCGGGAAAGGGTAGGTTAATGTCAGGGAAGAAAATAGGAAAAGGACCCCTGCAGTTGGTCCCTGTGGAGGGGAAGGGCCTAGAAGAGAATGAGGTAGCTCTGTGTGAGACGGTGGTGGAGGCAGCTGAATTAGTGCCCATTATGATGGTGAACCAGGCCCAAAAGACTATAAAGGTTAGGAGAGGGGAAGAGATAGGGAAAGCGCTAACCCTACGGACTCTGAATCGGGTGAGATTCGAAGAGGAACGAAGAAAACTTGTAGAGCAAACAGAAGGAATGGTGGACGAAGATATATTAGCACCGGATCAATTTAGAACCAGGGTGGGAGGTCTGCTGAGGGATAATCGAGATGTGGTAGCCCAGTCAGACAAGAAATTGGGCCAGACCCACAGTCAAAATGAAAATCGACATCGGAGATCATCCCCCTGTGAAATTAAAACCCTACCGGGCAA
Source organism: Acanthosepion lycidas (assembly GCA_963932145.1). Lineage (NCBI taxonomy): Eukaryota > Metazoa > Mollusca > Cephalopoda > Sepiida > Sepiidae > Acanthosepion > Acanthosepion lycidas. Next base: position 77,632,092 of record OZ010604.1, on the reverse strand, counting down.
CTATTCATAAAAGACCCCTTGTAGAAGAGGCAGTAGAAGAGATGTTGGAAGCTGGGATGATCGAAAGATCGATCTCCCCTTGGAGCTTCCCAATCGTAATAGTAGGTAAGAAAGATGGCGGGCACCGTTTTTGTGTAGATTTTAGGAAACTGAATTCTATATCGAAGCCGTTGGCGGTGCCACTGCCACTAATAGATGACATATTGGTATTATTAGGGAAGGCAAAGTACTTCTCTACGTTGGACTTGAGGTCCGGGTATTGGCAGGTAGCCCTTGATGAGGCTGACAAGGAGAAGGCCGCATTTGCGTGTCACCTAGGACTGTTTCAGTTCAGGGTGATGCCATTCGGTTTAGCTAATGCCCCTGGAATCTTCCAACAGCTGATGTCAATAGTGTTAGGAGGATACGAGAGCTTTGCCATGGCATATTTGGACGATATCTTAATATTTTCGGAGACAGTAGAACAACACTTTTTTCATCTAAAACAAGTGTTGGGAAGGTTAAGAAAACACGGCTTAAAATTGAAATTGTCGAAGTGTCAGTTTCTGAAGGAGGAGACTAGATATTTGGACTTTGTTATAAACGGAGACGGTATTAAACCCGACATGGATAAGGTGAAAGTCATAAGGTAAATGCCAGAACCTAAGACAGTGAGACAGGTAAGAGGTTTTATAGGAGCTATAGGTTACTACCGACGCTTCGTCCCGGCATTTTCGAGAATTGCCATACCACTAGTAGCCCTGACGAAGAAATACGCTAGGTTCAGGTGGACAGAGGATTGTCAACAGACATTTGATACGTTAAAAGAACAGTTGACAGCCGTCCCACTGCTGACGTACCCAGACCTCAGCAAGCCCATGGTACTATACACTGATGCCAGTGAGCAGTGTGTAGGAGCAGTTCTTACCCAGCCGTGTCCCGATAAAGAAGGACCAGTGCCAGGCATACCAGAGGAAGTACCGATATACTTTCTCTCTCATAAGCTCTCAGAGACACAACAGAGATGGCAAGTAATAGAAAGAGAAGCATATGCTATCATGTATCCTCTCATAAAACTGGACTACTACTTGAATAGTGCGGTCTTTACTATAAAAATAGACCACAAACCTCTGCAGTACCTATTGCAGGCAGAGTGGACAAATAATAATAAGATTCAACAGTGGGCCCTTAAGTTAAGTGTCTACCACTGTAAGATAGAGTATTTGGCAGGGAAGGAAAACACGTGCGAAGATTTACTCTCAAGAATACCGAAACAACTGGAAGAAAGATCTGTAAAAGTAGAGCAGGGAGTAGATGATAAAGCCTATAGAATAGGAGTAATTAACTCTAATAAGCTAAAAGATCGCCCTATGTTAGAATCGGACGAAGAAGGGGACACACAGATATTAACCGATCCCTACTGGACAGAAGGAATTGAGAAGGAGCAGGCAGACAGTGAAATAGCTGCCCTGAGAGAAAAGGTGAAGGCAGGAGAGACCACCAAGTATGCCATAATAGAGGAAAGGCTGTATTATCTCTCAGGCAGGGATGAGGAAGTCAAGTCGAAGTTGTATGTGCCCAAAAGTTAAAGACCAGAGATATTGGAACAGTGCCACGAGAGGTTGGGTCACATGGGAATTGATAGGACATGTGATCTAATAGGAAGAAAGTACTATTGGCCCAAATTGTACGGAGAGGTCACTAACTATGTTCGGAGCTGCGTAGTGTGCCAGTCGCAGAGCAGAAGGCAGGAGATGGCACCATTGGAGGAGACGGACGTGCCGAACTTCCCCTTCGAGAAAGTGAGTATGGATGTATCAGGACCATATGGGGAAACTGCGCAGGGAAACAACTACATAGTGAGTTTTGTCGATTGGCTAACAAATTGGCCTGAGGCATTTGCAGTACCAGACAAGAAGGCTAGAACTGTGGCAGGTTTGATAATAAGTGAAATCTTCCCTAGGTATGGCGCCCCTGTGCAGCTGGTAACAGATAATGGCACGGAGAATATAAACAGCATAATGAGAGAAGTGCTGACAGGTTTGAATATAGAGTATGTAAAAACATCTCCATATCACCCCCAAGGAAATGCTAAAGTGGAAAGGCTTCATAGAACCTTGGGAGATGTATTGGCCAAGCTGGTCAGAGAGAACACTGGAAACTGGGACTTGTATTTGACACAGTCTCTGGCGGCCGTGAGGTTTACGATAAACGAAACCTCCAGATTTTCTCCTTACTTTATGTTGTTTGGCAGAGACGTGGTCCTGCCTGTTGATAACCTATTGAAGCCCCGAAGAAAATATATGGGAGAAGATCATCATCAGCTGTTGCTAGAACAACAACATAAAATATTTGTTCAGGCCAGAAGAAGAATAACGAGGGCCCAGAAGAAAAGAAATGAGAGAGTGAATGCTGAAAGAAAGGTAGTAGAATTGAAGGTTGGAGACCCTGTCTACTATAAAATCCACCAGAGAGAAGGAAAGCTGGACCAAAGATGGGAACCGTACTACCGGATAGTATAGCAGACGGGTCCAGTATCATATGTAATATGGGATCAAGGAGGGTCCATGCCAATGATCTAAAGAAGGCTGAAATAGCTAACCTGGAAATGAGCGAGTCGAGGCCTAAGAAGACAAGGACAAGGAGGGTAACTCTGGTTGAGCCGGAAGAAATGGAGACGGAGGAAGATTCCGAAGAAAATGAGGAGATAGATCGACTTGGCCAGATAGACGAAGCGATCCGAGTGACGGGGTTGGAACCCTCGTCGGATATCAGCGGTGTTCAGTCTTCGACTGAATCGTTGCAGAGAAGACCCTGCGAGGTCGCCATCGCACCCCCATGCCCAAAGGAAAGGAAGAGAAAGACGAGGAGATCCAATCAAGCAGCCAAGGGCTCAAAAAAGAGGCACCCTGAACAGGACGAAGGGCCCAGCGAGTGGGAGGAAGAGGATCAAATACCCCTTTCCCAGCTCAAGGAAAAGCTAAGGAACAGGAGAGATCTAGACATAGAGTCAGGAGGTATTAAAGACGTCCAGGGCGAGGACTCTAAACAGAAGGAAGAGTCAGGGGAGGAAGAAGAGGACAAAACACCTCCTGGACGGGAATTAAACACAGTGGGAAGGTTAGAGGTTGAGCAGGGACCACCTCGGAAGATGAGATCAAGAAGGGTGAAGAACCCCAAATCTCAGTAGAACAAAGAAGGCTGTGCAGAATAGAAACATTCGGTGTCGACAGGTAACGACACTGGCTCATCCAAAAAACCTGCTGGCTGACTGTGGTGGATGTGGATGGAGGGGATGGAGTCGCGGGCTGCATCTCACGAAGGACGGAAGAAGATTATTGGCATTGCTGACTGGCCATCAGTGGTGTCATGAAGTACGACCTTTGGGAGTGAGCGCCACGCACACCTGTCCGGGCCATTCTATCTGCTAAGAGTTAGAGAAGGGAAGAGCTGAACGTAGTAAGAAATTATGGAATAATTGAGTGATGAATTGAGCAAGACTGAATGGTTATGAAGAATAAAAACAAGGGAATCTTGTTGCAGGAAAGATCAAAATAAAAGGGTTGATGATGATCATGATGATGATGGTAGCTACACGAATGATAGCAAGGTACAAGTTAGAAACAGAATACATAGCTTTAAATTCAGGGAGAACGAAATTCATGTTGCTAACAGCTGAAGAAGCTAGAAAGTGTAGAGATGATGCTCTAGGGACTTGTACCTCGTTAATCCCTATCTATATAACTGGTAACCACAAGATGTGCATACTAGTATTGTTTGAAGGGAGGAGAGAGGGAATTAAGAGAACTTGCCAAGTAGAGGTATTAGCAAACACGGCATTACCACAAGCTATGTGTTTCAGACGGGGTGTGGGCAGTAGCCGCACAGAAACCTATCAGCTTGTCTAGGGTGTGTGGGGGAGAGTCCACAAGGACATTAAGAGTAAGGTCACCATTATCCCTGTTAAAGTTACCCATGGGATGTTCGGCATTTGCGGTATCTATGTCCCTACCCCCTATTACCAGGAAGAAGAAAAATATGAAGAGAAAGATTCAATCATAGAAATGATTGGCAGAGGCTTAGTCAATTGTACAGAATTATGGGAGCCAATAGTGAAGGGATTCTCCAATGTTACCTTGAATAAAATGCCAGAACTAATGAAGCCGATAGAAAAGATCGATATGAATCAATTGAGGGACAAGTTAAGTGCGTTGGGAAATGAAGGTATGGCTTGGGAAGGCGATGAACAGATCGCGATAAGTTGGTCAATAGTGATGGGTACATTCATAGTTATAGCCATCGGGGGTATAGTAGTATGGAAGATTAAGAGTAAGAGGAGATTAACGAACGACAATCCAATGCGCATGCAACAACTCGAGAGGGAGATGCCGAGCAGTGTTCCTTACTCATGCAGAATCGGCGAAGAAATTGCAGGAAGACCAGCGGAGGAGGCTGGCGTGAGACCGCCACGTGCGGCGGAAAAATCTCCCACAGCGGAGAGGAAAACATTGACCAAGAAGAACAAGCCATAGTAACCACATCTGCACCCACAGGCACACAGACACATGACATTACATATAGAATAGAAGAACTTGAAAAAAGAACATTACACTTGCATGTAAAACGGAAGAAGAAAAAGAACATTACATTGCATGTAGAACAGTAGAAGTTGAAAAAGTACATTACATTGCATGTAGAACAGAAGAAGATGAAAAAGAACATTACATCGCATGTAGAAAAGAAGAACTTGAAAGAGAACATTACGTTGCATGTAGGAAAGTAGTATAGAATTGCATGGGACAAATGCATGATGCATGTTAAATGGTGTATTTGGGTTTAGGTGTCATTTACGGGTAAATGACAAATCAGTTAGGGGAGGATTGTGGCACCATTTAACGAGGCAGAAAAGGAAAAGAAAGAAAAGAAGAAAAAGGAGAGGCTAAGAACCGAATCGTGAGTGTTAAGGAAGAACACACACACAGCTAAGAGACAATGGATAAAAGGATATTTTGATAAGTAACAAATGGCGAAAGAGTGTCATTACAATGACAGGGAAATTCTAAGTAAAAAGAAAGGGAAGGAAGGAAAGAATCAGATATGTTTTGGCATCGGCCGTGTTATCTAAGGGTATGAAAACAAACTATTGGTACGGGAAGACATCTTATTATCAACTACAGACCGACTGGCCAGAGAAAGAGGGAAAAATTCAAATGAAAATGTTATTTCGTTAAGTGACGAAAAAAAAGACAAAAAGACTTAGACAGATATGAAAAATTAAAAAAAACACCCACGAGCATCCTTGGCCTGCGATAATAAAATTTTGTTATCAGGAATTGTGCCGAAAGAAAATAAGTGTGTGTTTTTTTTTTCTTTCTTCGAGGCGACAGACCGACTGGAACTTTGGAGATGTTCCTTTTTGAAACCATGTCGAGAAGACATCACATTCTGATAATTAGCGATAAAATACTTGACGTAAACCACGTGTAGAACAAGAGTTATGACCGCCATTATCATATTGTCCCGTTCGCGGCTGGAGAAATGATAAACCATTAAGGGAAGAAAAAGGAAAGAAAGAAGAGATAATTTTTTTTTTAAGCAAGATATTTTTTTTTCCTGAAACAAAGCCGCAGATTCGTCCACGCCCGACTAAGACATCATTGGTCGAGTGGTGATCACGTGATGCACGAGGGAGGCTGTTGCCGCCCATCTGGAGGATGAGTAAGAGAGGTTGCCACGAAGATGTGGGGAGGGCAGTTCACGCCCCTCTGAAGTATGATGAGAAGGTGGGAGTGAGGAAAGGTTACCAAAAATGGAAAAAGGTGGAAATTCCTAACCAGAGAGGTGGATATGTATTTAGAATTATCGAGGAACCTCCCGGCGCCGACAAAACCCACCCCGGTTTTGGTCGGCGCCCATATAAACGAAGCCACAACGAGCAGAAATGAGTCGAGACCCAGCAGTTCCCAGAGTCAGTCTCCGGTTGAGGCAAACCTCGCAGATAGCTGACCAGGATTCCCGCACATTTTCCGGACCCACATCTTCAAACCAAGAACAATTATTTTGAAGAGCGGCTTAGTTCCAGATCACCGAAATAAGTTTTTCTTTTGACTTTCGTCCAAAGACCCACCGAAACACCAATTTCTTAAAGAGCAGACGACTTGAAGTGTTAAAACTTGCCTAGCGGAAAACGACGTGTCACAATCCATAGAACGAGTCGGGAGATAGATGTAGTCCTATGTATCGAACAACTAGACATAAAGTTTGTTACCTTTTTCTTTGATACTTTGAACTTTTGAGTTTTCATTTTGTTGCCTTTTACGCGTATTTTTGTGGTATCACCCCCGTTGGACTCGGTTTGCAGTACGGCCCCGATGACTGATTGATTTCCTCTGCCTAGATCAAATCACAACGTGGGTAGGCAGACTGGGAATCAAAGTAGGATGTCACAGTTGGTGCCGTGGTAGACTGGGATACAACGACACGGTTGGCGCTGCGACCAGGGGACGACGTCACAATGGTATATTTTGTTTTACGAACTGTTAATAGACTTAAATTATTTCAACTCCGATAATAAATATTTGAATTTGTAATATTGTCTAGACTTTTCTTCATCGTATTTTTAACATGATTTTCTGCGTCAAATACTCTTCGATCGTTAAAGGTATGATTAATTAAAGTATAAAATGTAACGATTTCTCGTCGGATGCCATCAAAATTTTAAAAGTGGTATTGATTCAAAACAGAAGTTGTGGTATTTTCGGCATTGATTACGGACCGACCATTAAAAGTATCATCAATTTAAAACAAGTATGTGATATTTGTACGTCGAATATATCGTTGGAGACTTTTTATGTTTTTTTTTTATTTCTTGCTAATTATTTTAACTATTTTAATTGTATTAGATTTTGCGTACTAAAATAGTTGTACTAAAGAGTAATAAGTCGAAGAAAAACTAATGAATACTAATAATGTGTTTACAAACAACAAATTTCTTCCAGGTGTTCCAGCGTGATACTTGCGAATGCAACAAATGTTTATTTGGGTCTCCTGGTAACAATTGTAAATGGGACCTCAAAGAGGCTAAGCCTTTGTTTGCCGATAGAATACGACAACTCGTAGCGTCTAAAATGTTTGGCAGCTGGCGGCTCTGTAATAGTGTCTAAAATAACAGTAAGTCTTCTATCCCTCTTCTCTTCAATCAATTTGAGATGTACTTCTATTGATAAAGCACAATGCTTTGCTCTTAAATTCTCTTCAAATTCTACTCTTCACTCATCTGGGTTATCTTTACCTCACTTTCCACTTAGAACTGAGAGTCTATAACGAAAAGGAAAACCACCTACCTGTTTTGTGTGTGCCTGCCGAAGGAAAATTAAAGAAAATTGTTAGCAAAAAACCCCAAAAGCTGCTACTTTAAATATCAGAGAAACTATGCTAATATTCTTTCCTCCCTGAATGGTGTGGCCAATCAAAAAAAATCGCTCTGTGAATAAAGGCCATTGCTTTTGCTTACCAAGACAGAACGACTTTTGAGCTTGGTGAGTGTAAGTGCATTTCTGCTGTTGCGAAGGGAAGGTTGAATCTCTGATCACGTTTTTCATTACTACGTTGCCTGCTGGACTGTTTACAACATATTCGCCATTAAACTTAGTGTTGGCGCACAGATTTTTATGTTTCTACCGACCCCATTGGTTGATACCCAATCACACAGGATGACACTCTAATGACCTTCCGACCTTGATGCACGACTGTAGCATGATAGACTTATGAATGGCTAAGCTAGCTCAACCGAATAATACGTGACATAGTGGGTCGTTGGTGTGTCGAATGTAAAGATACAAGGAACATAAATTAATTGAAAACCTTCTGAAGATTTCCGTGTTTTGGGTGTGGCCTGCCGAAGAAGAATTATAGAATATATTTATTATTGTATAAATACAATAATTATGACACATGACCAAAGAGGAAGTGAGCGAAAGTCTGGTCTTCGCTAACTATCCTAGTCCTATTTTAATCACGATCACGACCCATTCATCCAATACAATCTATTTACCACACGAACTCATCCATCACCAATCAACCCTACATATACCACATATTCACCGGTGGAGGGACCTAAAAAACATCCCATGATATAAAAATCTCACCAGAGTTCAAGAAGAATTAAAGAAAATAGCAAAAACCTGCTACTTTACGTATCAGAGAAACGATGCTAATGTTCTTTCCTACCCTGAATGGTGTGGCCAATCAGAAAAAAATCACTCGGTGAATAAAGGCCGTTGATTTTTTTGCTTATTGAGAAAAGAACGATTTTGAGCTTGGTAAATGAAAATGCGTATCAGCTGTTGCAAGAGAAAGGTTAGATTTCTGACCTTAATTTTCGTTACTACGTTGCCTGCTAGACTGTTTACAACAGATTTAAGATTGAACTTAGTGTTGGCACACAGATTTTTGTTTGTTTCTACTGACCCTATTGATTGATACCTAAACTGCATATAACTTTATCCATGGTTTCTGCTCTCATTTCTAAACTTGATCCCCACAAAGCAAGTGGACTAGAGGGTATCTCTGCAATAGTTCTTAAGAAATGTTCCAGAACTGGCTCTTGTTCTCTGCAAACACTACAATAAGTGACTTGCTGCTTTTTTGCTTTCAGCCTATTAACCTTCGACCTCATTTTGGCATCGTACTTGAGGTTCTAATCAACTCTAAATTGGTTAATCATATTACAGTGTAGTTCTACTCTTCACTCATCTGGATTATCTTTGCCTGATTTCCACAGAGAACTAACTCCCTATTTTGTAATATGCATACAACTCCGTCCGTGGTTTTTGCTATCCTTTGTAAACGATATCCCCCCACAAAAAAATATGTGCACCTGATGGCAATAATCCTTATGAAATGTGTTCGCGAACTGACCCCCAGTTCTCACTAAATAAATGACTTCCTGCTTCTTGCACTTCTTTTTGTTGGAAATTCTTATCTGTAGTTTCTGGTGGAAGAATTCCTGAGCACCACCTGGCCATTATGAATATCGGGCTTTTACCTTTCTACCCTCTTTTGGAATATTACTAGAAGCTCTAATTAACATTGACATCTTGCAGGGTCTTTTTTCAAATAAGCACTATGGCTTTCGCTTCTCTAGGTCAGCTACTATTAACAGCTATTGCTGAAAGTGCCTATCAAGTTCTAAATGTTGAATCTCTGCCTGTTGCTTTGGATATCTTGGCAGAGTTTGGGATATTGGCCTTCATCACAAGTTGAAAGTTTATGGTAAATCTAATCGGATTTTTTTTAACTTATTGAATCATGAAATGAAGGTTGTTTGAACGGCCACTCTTCGAGATCTTTTTTGAATTAATCTATTCTTTAAGCTACGTTGTTCATAATTTTCATCAGTAACCATTTCTGATGTCATCAATTCTCAACTCCGTATCGATGCTGATGACAACTATTTACTCTTGTCTTAATAGTAAGTCAGAGCGTTTCGATAAGTTCAATTTGGAAGCCGGTCTCCCAAAAATGACATACACTCTGTTGTTAACTGGGGAAAGGAATGGCTTGTTAATTCTAACGTCTCCAAGACGAAAATGCTCTTTTTAAAAATCTGAGAGAACCCTTTTTACTTTTATCATGGCTGGTACTAAGCTCTAGGATAGTGACTCATTGCGCCATCTTGGACTAAAATTTTCCGCTCACATGAAGTCTAAAGCTTATATTGAATTAATTACTAAGTCACCTGTTAGGAATGTTGGTTCCTGTGTCATGTTCGAAATTTTTCTCGGCAGAATCTATCTTACATATTCATAAATCGAACATTCATTCTTGCATTGAAAACTACAGTCACATCTGGGCTGGTGGTTCTGCTATATATTTAGAAATTCTTGATAAAATCCAAAGAAGTATCTGCAGAGCTATTGATCCTGAATTAGTATCTCAGCTTCAGGCCCTTTCCTACTAACGTAATTTGGCTTCTCTGTGCATTTTTTATAGAAAAAATCATGGTTGTTTTTTTGATGGACTTTACTTTATACTACCTTACTCCCTTGCGCAAATTAAATGAAACAAAACGAATAATTTCGTTATTATTTTTTTCATATTTTTCCAATAAAACATGACCCAGTTATTCTAACAGCGAGAATAATATAAATAATGCAAGTAATAATAATACCTCATCTCAGAGATATAGAGGCCGAAACGTTGTGAATATTGCAATGAAGTTGAGGATAACAATCCGAATTATGTAAATAATGCAAGTAACCATGATACTTCATCTCAGAGATATAGAGGCCGAAACGTTGTGAATATGGCAATGAAGATGAGGATAATAGCACGAATAATATAAATAATGCAAGTAACCATAATACTTAATCTCAGAGATATAGAAGCCGAAACGTTGTGAATATTGCAGTGAAGATGAGGATAACAGTCCGAATTATGTAAATAATGCAAGTAACCATGATACTTCATCTCAGAGATATAGAGGCCGAAACGTTGTGAATATTGCATTGAAGATGAGAATAACAGTCCGAATTATGTAAATAATGCAAGTAACTATGATACTTCATCTCAGAGATATAGAGGCCGAAACGTTGTGAATATTGCAATGAAGATGAGGATAACAGTCCGAATTATGTAAATAATGCAAGCAACCATGATACTTCATCTCAGAGATATAGAGGCCGAAACGTTTTGAATATTGCATTGAAGATTAGGATAACAGTCTCAGTTATGTAAATAATGCAAGTAACCATAATACTTCATCTCAGAGATATAGAGGCCGAAGCGTTTTGAATATTGCAATGATGATAAGGATAACAGTCCGAATAATGTAAATAATGCAAGTAATCATAATACCTCATCTCAGAGAAATAGATGCCGAAGCGTTGTGCATATTGCAATGAAGATGAGGATAACAGTCCGAATAATGTAAACAGTGAAAGTAATCATAACACCTCATCACAGAGATATAGACAGATATCATGTTTGGCACAATGTTAAGAATATGTTTGGTGTATCTTCAGGATTTATTCCGCTCTCAATCGACGATGTAGTCGATCGACTTTCTTACATTATGTCTTAAAGAATTTATGAAGCTAAAAAAACATAGATTGGAAACAACAAAGGGACAAAACAATAAATGTATATAATAATGAAAACTGTAAAAACGTGTTCAATTTTTATGACTTCATATTGATCTTTTTTATTTAATTGCTTTTTTTGTTTTGAAACTCCCATTTTACCCACAAATAATTATCTTTGAAATTTTCAGCTTGTTTACTTAGAGACATAATTATCTTGATCTCTTCTTTTGAAATAATCACGGACATAATCTATTATGGCATCGAGAAAAAAATTCTAATAACTACATCATGACCAAGAAAGGTATAACATTAAAGATAAAAAAAAAATCTATAAGAACAGATAAGAAGCGAAGATGTACAAAACCCAACAGAATGGAAAATGTTCAAGACAACATCGTCAATCAGTCACATAATAATCGAACACTTAACTCACAAGGAGTAAAAAAATAGATATGACTGGGTAGGAATGATGAACCGTTGGTAACTATGCAAATGATGGGATCTCTCCTCATAGCATGACAGCCTCAGACATTAAACTGAAAAAAACTCTTGGAGAGGGAAATGAAGGAAAGTAAGAAGGACTAACTATTAAACATTAAAAAAAAACAAAAAAAAACAACAAAACGGAATGAAAGGCTGTCAGCAAAAGAGACAGGCCAAGGAATACATGTTGGGGATGCCGGATATCAAACGGGTACATTAATTTAACCCACCGGATCATGTAATAACTGAAAACAAAAATCCGAATGAATAGCGAAACATTCACGGCAAGGACACGTCATTCTACTTACATAGTAGCAAACCATCCACATTTCCTCCCTATTCCATCGGTGAGAGTAAGTTCTGTGGAACCAACTCACAAGAAGCCAACTCAAAAAAGCTGTTTCCACCGATCACTACAATCTTAACCTGTTCAAGGTTAAGACAAACAATGATCTTCCTTTTCTATCCGCACAAATTGACCCCTAACGTAACTCTCTACCTCTAGTAGTCTCCAGGCCTTGTAAAGGTTGAACCACACTCTATTTGCATTATTCGGACTATTGTCCTCATCTTTGTCGCCATGTTTCGCTCGTTGTTCGCTCCTGCCTTCTACAGATGTTTGGAATGTCGAGCTGTACCCTTTATTTCGCTCACTGAGGTAGACTGTTCTAGTTTCACATGTCTAATATCTATAATTCCCCTCTCAAAGTTCTCCACCGCCTTAACTAGGTACTGAACTCACGCTGTTTGGGTCCTGTCACTGGATCTAACCAACGCCTTTATCCTCTGTGCCATGTGCTCTTAAGGATATCTGTGTATGAATTTCTGGGTATTATAAACCTAACGTCTTCAGCATTCATTTTTTACCAGTGCTCATATTGCATTTTTTGCTGTTATCATTGCATGTTTTTTTACCAGAGCTCATATTGCAATTTTTGTTGTTATTATTCCTTTTCTTTATTACTGGTTCATATATTGTATTCATTTCTATGCTTGGTCGGCTCAGGAGAATTTTGTGGCCTGGCATATGTGTTGATTCCTTAAGTTATGGTTTACTGGATAAATCCGTACGAAATTTTAATCTTTTAAATTGATTTTCATATAATATGTGTTTGTTTATATAGTCTAACCAATTTCATATAGTTGAGCTAATGCCGGGAGTTTGGACACATCTTTCGTCGAAAGTATCCAGAATTCTCCGAAAACCAATTTTGGGAAACTTGGTCTCGACGACTCGTTGCATTATACTGATTGGATTACCTATTATTATTGGAGTACAGAGTTCATGTCTAGGTACAAATGAAGAACAGAGCAAAACAGTGTTACAGAATGGCCAGCATGGTCAACGCCAGAATGGTCAGTGATTGGCCGGGTGCTATTCTGACAGTGATGGTTTGCCTTTGTCTGGGTTTTTGATATAAGTTAAAAACGGCTCGAATTCAACAGAGGGCCGCAAGAAATTTGAAGCGTCGATACGCTTCCCACACCCAGATTGAGAGACCGACTAAGATCATCCGCGGATGGTTGCTGAGCCAACTTAGTACTTGCGTTCCCGTGTCGCCATTCCTCCAGCTGCTTCTAAGAATGCAAGCTGCCACGTCTGCCCCCTCTACTAATTAAAACGAATAAGAAAAATTGTCTTTTTTCGTTAATAGCATTGTATGTAGTAGCGTTGGGAATTAGGGACAACACAGAACGCAACAATAGTTGTCACTGGACAATTTTGTCTTTAGGAAGACCAGCAGAACCAAACCTCACACAATTATGGGACCACTAGTAGCCTGACTGATGAATTGTTGATAAATAGTTTCTACGGCCTCATAGAGTCTGTGACACACCCCAACTCAATATTCAGCACGAAACAACTGAAACTCTCAGTCTCCCAGTCAAATTAGAAATGTCGTGAGCACAATTTAAGTGCTACGTTCGCTTACGTTTTGTTAACAGGAGTGTGACGTGATCCTGTTGTACGTCCTGGGTAGGACGGTATACTACATCCGCGTCCTGGGTATTGCGATAAACTACATCCGCGTCCTGGGTACGGCGATAAACTACATCCAACAGCAAGGACTCAGATAATGTTTTCGGAAAAATGTTGCCAGCTATACGTTTTTGAAACAATAATGTTGCCAGCTGTTTTTGGAACCATAATGTTGTCAGCTATGCGTTTTTGAAACAATAATGTTGCCAGCTATACGTTTTTGAAACAATAATGTTGACAGCTATGCGTTTTGAAACAATAATGTTGCCAGCTATACGTTTTTGAGACAATAATGTTGCCAGCGATACGTTTTTGAAACCATAATGTTGCCAGCTATACGTTTATGAAACCATAATGTTGCCAGCGATACGATTTTTTGTAAAAAATAATGTTGCCAGCTGTAAGTTTTTGAAACAATAATGTTGCCAGCTATAAGTTTTTGAAACAATAATGTTGCCAGCCATACGTTTTTTGAAACAAATAATGTTGCCAGCTATACAGTTTTTGCAAGAAATAATTTTGCCAGCTATGCGTTTTTTTGTAAAAAATAATGTTACCAGCTATACGTTTTTTATTCCATACAAAATAGGCATTTAAAATTGATATAGACTGGATTTGGCATTTAATAACCCACAGTGGTTGATATGCCATAAAACCCAAACAAACAAACAAATGATCCTGGTGTCACGGCACCAAATGTGACGTCACCCCGGCCTCTCTGCCCCTGTGCTATCCTGTAACGACCAATGTGACTTGGTATTGGTCGCAGCGCTAAATGTGACGTTCTAACCCTTGTCTGATTCAGATGGGAATCTGGTTAGACTCAGTATCAGCTTCGTCGTTCCCAGCTCGCCTCCAACGTCTAGTTACCAAAGTAACTGCTTTGATTTCCAGTCTAACCTACCGCCGTTGTGATTTGATCTTAGGTAGACGAAATCATTCAGTCGCCGGGCCATAATGCAAGCCGAATTCGAGCAAAGGTGACATCGCACAAGTATATGTAAAAGAAAATACAGTAACAACTCGAAAGTTTCAAATGTGTTAAAAAAAGAATAACAAATATTTTTATATCTGGTTGCTGAATACAGGACTGCGTCTTTCTCCCAAACCGCTTCTATGGATACGTGACACTTTGCGTTTGTTAGGCGAGTCTTAATATCTTAAGTTGTTTTTCAATAACTGTTTTTTTGTATTTTCAGGTGATATTCGTAAAACTTGTTTTGGTTGTCTGCGTCTGCGTCTTCTCGGAACTCTACCCAACTCCACTGTCTACTCCGTTTATATGGACGCCGACTAAAACCGGGTCGGGGCCTGTCGTGTTTTGGGTTCCTCGATAATTCCAAATCCACAATAAAGATTTTCTTTGTTTTCGGACAGGAAAATTTATCACTTTCCATTTTTGGAAGTCCATTACTTTCTGCTTTAGAGGGGTTCTTAAGGGAATCGTCCTCCCAAATTCTTCCTTTCTCATATTGGTATCTCACACCAATCCCCTCAGGGGGCGTCAACAGGTTTCCCTTCTTTCTCATAGTGGTATCTCACACCAATCCCCTCAGAGGCGTCAACAGGCCTCCCCACCTTCTCATATGTTTACCTTCGCCCATTGCTCACGCCACCATTCAGCCAATGAACGCTCAGCAGCGTGGGTGTGGCTAATCTTGCCTGAGTCCACAATTATCGCTCAAAGGAAAAAAAATATCTTCCTTTTTCTTTTCTTTGTTTTCCTCGACTGGGCCCCTACGACTCGTAGTGTGGTCCTTAATCTCTATCTTATCAGAATCTCATCTGGAATTTATCAACGAGATTTTCGTCAAATGATTATCATCAGAATGGTCAAGTGAATCTCTTTGTAACCTCAACGCCTTCGTACTCCTATCGTCAACAATCTGTCCCGGTAACAAACTTTTATCATGCCAAGGTCTGAACATAAAGCAGGTGTCTTTTCCCAAAACCAAATGACATCTCCGAAAGATAGTTAATGGTTTATTCTTTCTCCTTCCTTTTTCTTTGGGGGTGGTTTCAGCTGATGTCATTCTCGGTCAGTGCTTGACCTGATTACGATTATCTTCCAGCATTCTGTTTTGTAGGCCAATTGACCAATTTGAAATTTTCATTATTGCCATGGGCAGATTGCTATCTTTTATTCGCCGCGTTATAGCATAAATTAATTCCGACAGATCCAAGATCTTACGAATTTTCTATCATCTATGAAAAAAAACAACTTTTTTTTTAGCAAATGAACATAAAATCTTTACCACTTTTCTTTGTTAAAAAAATAGGATCGCTCAGTATGTCTTTCGTGATAGCTTCTTCTCGCCTTAATTATTTCTCGCTTTTAATTTTCACGCGACCGCTAAATAGCGTCACAGGAGCGCCCAAATGGGTCTTTTGTTCCGATATCACATGAAGGCTAAAGATCATTTCAACTACACTGCAAAATTAGCTTCTGCACGTAAAAAACCCTGGGAACTATTATAGTCTTTCATACATAAGGGACGTTGGGAAAAGATTCAGGAGATATGTGGCTAATACAACATAAGAAGCAGCTCAAAGCTACAGAGAAAACTATGCTGATTCAGGCTTAACACAGAGGAGTACTTGACTAAGGACTATATATATATCATTTAATTACAGCAGTCAAGGATATAAAGGTGAAACTACTTTCCCTATAAAAGTAAGAATGAAAGAACATAATAAATCATAATTAGGGTTGAAACCAGGAAATCGGGTATCGCTGATCATGTATGGAAGGAAAAAGGTAGTCATCAACTCTTGTGGAATAAGTTAAAAGTACTAGCTACCGAGAGACATTGGAAAGTTAGACATCTGAAAGAATCAGCGTATATGAGTCTTACTGGTGTTTTCGCTTTCCTTGGAGTGAATACATATATATATATATATATATATATATATATATATATATATATGCACGCACACACATACACACACGCGCATATATTGCTTGACAATTGCGTTTAAGCATTAAACAGGCTGTCGACTCTGGGTGTTGAATTCAATGTCCACTTTTATATTCACATATAAAAGAAATAAAAATATAATATTCACTATTCCTGGTATAAAGGAAATATAGAGCATATCTAATAAATATAGCATATATAAAACTGTATTTTATCATTCATACATATATATAGTCATCCACTGACAGACTACTTCTCAGCTCATCTTTGTGCTTGTACATCCGATTGTCTCAAGCCGGGATCGAAAACCGACTGATTTTATAACTGTCGGAGATTTTACACCTCAGCCAATTGGCGCACGTTAGGGATGAAGATGAATTTAGACCTTATTTATTTAACGATAGAGTTTTGTATCAGGAGCAGTAAAAGTCACTGCTTACAAATTCACTTTTCTCACCGAAGAGCTCAACCGAAATAATTTTTTCAAATGCAGTGATTAAGATTTTTATTTGATTTTTCTTGTGTTTGTATTATAATTTTATTTCCCGGAAATAAAGTATGTAAAAATTTACTGAATATTCTGTATTTATGAGGGATTTCGGTTATTCTGTTAGCTATTATCAAGGATGATTTTTATCTTTATTTTCAACTGAATACGTGTGTGATTTATATATGTATCTAGAATTATAGGAATGCTTTCTTTTGTTTTCCAATTCTTCATACAACTATAGATACATACATAAAAAAATCCATACATTCAGTTAAAAATAAAAATAAAAATTATTCTCAGAGAATAAACGAAATCGCTTTTGGACATACACAACATTTGGACAATTTTTACAAACACGATGTCTCAGAAAAGAAAAAAAATATACGCACACAAGAAAAATTAATTTAAATAATTAATCAGAGTACCTTGTCAATGTTTTATTTTTTTGCTGAACTTTGTCTGAAAGAATGATCTCTACCAAAAGACACACTTATATGTTTACATGGTAACAATGCTAAGATAGTTACCCGTCAACTGACGAGAGTATTTACGTCTGGGTAGACACGTCTGTGAAAGATTAAAGTCTCAGTATTCAAGATTTGTCAAAGGGCGTTAACAACAAGAAGCACACGCGTGTACACGGCTAAGAGCCGAGAACTGTTTAGAATGTCACTAAAACAATTACTGGCAGCAACTTGATGTGCTCCATGAAACAAAGCGTTAAATTCTCTCCGCCTGATAACTTCTCCAGGGGAAAACAAATGTACAACAAAAAATTACTGTTTTCACAACCTTTGCTTTCTTTTAAAATTTTGTTGTCTTTATTCATGCGCGTCAAGATTCTCCATCAATTAGTAGCGTAATTAATGGATTGTTTTGGGGTTTGTAATGTTAAGTTTCTACTGAAGCGATACATGGGAAAAGTAGAAAAATGTATTTTTTATATATCTAGATAGACATGAAGAGAAATTGTTGTCGTACACCGTATGGTTGCAAAAGATAAACATGAAGGCATAAAAACAAGAAAAAAATATATATGTGTCTGTGTGTGTGTGTGTGTATAAGACATACACACACACACACACACACACACATATATATGTAACTTGAATTTAATGTATTGGGGCAGAAAATCATTATTCAAACATATATTGTTATAAAGATAAGAGGCAACGAATGTCTATTATGTTTGATCACGTGTCGTTCTAAGCTTCGTATAGTGGCTTTGGTTTCGTGAGAAAATAAAGACAAAAACTGTCCATCATTTGGATGAACAGCATACTAAAAATATCCAAATGTTGGAAAGTTTTTCTCTTTATTTTCTCCTGAAAATATTTATGTTTGAATATTTTCCAATTTCTTTTTGAATTTGTAGGTCTGATCAATTGGATCGGGATTACGATTCCAATGTAATAAATAATAACCATGGAATATTAGTGTTTGAGCCTTTTATATTATGTTCTTGCTCTGTCTTGGACATTGAGTTCTACCTGGATTCTATCCTTTTGGGAATTTATATATATATATATATAATGAAATGGAAAAAGTCCGACATTTATTTTAAGTCATTTTTATGTTTATACTTTTTTTTATCGATATAAATATTTAAATAAATGCACTGTTTATAATAAACAGCATTTACCGGCCTGAATGTCCGAGAAATTTTCATAGAAAATATACGTTCTCCGACAGGATTCGAACCAGTATCCTATACTGAACCGTCATTTAGCTTGAAGTGGTCTTAACCGATCGAGCAACAGAGAATCGTTCGATTAGCAAGGTCGAATTTACTGTCTTTAAACTTCAATCTTCTATGAATGTCTCACGTACATTCATATCTGCTCAAAGCGTATCCAAATGTAAGAATGTATAAACATAAAAATGTCTTAAAATAATTGTCGGACTTTTCATAATGTGTGACGTCATTTGTTTACATTTATCTCACTATATATATATGTCGGATATATATATATATATATAGTGAGAGAAATGTAAACAAATGACGTCATATATATATATATATATATATATATATAAACATAAAACATTAGGCAGCATATAATTTACATACAAAAAAATAATCACACATAGAATCAATCAGAAATATTAATGCGATTAATGGTGACATCCATCACTAGAGACATAATATATGCATTAAAATCTTGTTAATCCATAGAGTGAAGTGATCCTCGTCGAAACCATAGATGTCGGTAGTTTATTTGATGTTAAAATGCTTGTAATTACGAATAGTCCTCTATTCATCATCAGGGATGTGTTTTTCCCCCTATAAAATCAAAAAGATATATATATTACGAAATGGACAAAGTCCGACAATTTATATATATATATATATATATATATATATATATATATATATATATATATATATATATATATATATATATATATATATATATATATATATATATATATATATATATATATATATATATATATATATATATATATATATATATATATATATATATATATATATATATATATATATATATATATATATATATATATATATATATATATATATATATATATATATGGTGGAGCATTCCGACGTGGTGTAATACTTAGGAAGTTTGTTCTCGCTAGAACAATTACCACTGAGTAGAGAGTTCAAGCCTCACTGGATGCCCGATGATTTTTGCCTTGTGCCACACCTCAGATACGCTTAGAAAATGACCAGGGTACCTCGAGGCGGTGTAATGGTTAGCAAGCTTGTCTCGCTAGAACAATTACGACTCAGTAGTGAGTTTGATTCTCACGCATCGCCCCCTACTTTCGGCCATTTGCCACATGTAAGCTACGGTTGGAAAATCACTATATATATATATATATATATATATATATATATATCGGGTATAACAACAAAATGGTCCAAACTTTGAAACAGTATAATTGACCATCACACAAAATATTTAATATTTAAAACACACACACACACACACATATATATATATATATATATATATAATAATAATAATAATAATAATAATCAGATAAATATAAGTAATTATACAGGCCCGGAAAAACCTTAGTTGTATTGGCTTGTAAATGAACAAACCAGTATCTAAGGAAAAATAAGGGATAAAAAAGAAAGAACTAAGAATATATAATTTTGGCGAAATAATCATCCAGAATCCAAACTCAGAGTCCAAAGAAAAAAACCTCCGACACGAGTAAAATAAAAATAACTAAGCAAAGTCTTCAATACGCTAAGTAGAGCAAATCTAACTATGAACCAAAAGAGCCAGGCAAACCTACCTAGGTTTCACCTCCGCGAATCGTCAGGGTACGCTGGCCAAAGAGATAACGTTAGAACAGAATATAAATAGTCTACAACATAAAGACATGACAATGTGACCAAAAGATAAATAAATAAATAAATAAATAAACAGTAACACAACAACGGGAGGGGTTAATACATATTTATTCAATAACAAAAAAAAGAAAAAAAAGAAAACCAAACCTATTCTAATAACCAGTGTTTGCTATGTCTACACTTACTCAAGATTTTAGATTTAAGATTTAGCAAATTGTTGGGATCTTTATACAAAGCGAAAGCTAACTTTTCCTCTATACATAAATGACAAAATTTATTACCTGGTTTATATTTGTGGCATTGCTTTAATATTTCCCATTTCAAAATGGGGTCTTTATTATAGTCTTGTTTAATTTTCCATACGTAAGCAGATAACGTAGTGTTAGGCTTATATCTTTCGTTATCAAAACTACTAAGATGGTTATAATATTGCTTTTTGAAACCATTTTGGGTAGATCCTATATATACTTTTGGATTTTCATCAGTATTGCTAAGTTTATCCTTGTATATTTTTACTTGGTATACCACGCACTTTTGCTGGCACCTAGCCTAAAGAGGGCAGGGTTTCTTATTCCTACAATTACATTTTCGGGGAGATCTACGTGGTTTGTCCTTAATTTTTCTCATGTTGTATTTATTAATTAAAGTAGCCACTGATGGACATACAACTATAGCTTAATTTTACATAGTTTTTACTAAATATTTTATATAATGTACTAGTTTGCGGGAAATTTTGCTGTAGTAGTCTGAAAAACACTTTACCTATATTAGTTTTCACCGTTGAATTATATGGGGGGGGGGGTTGAATCACAATATATTTCTACTTCTAGTTTTGTGTTTGTTTTGTGTTCTAGGGTCATCATTCATATCAATATATTACAATTTATTGGTATTTCCACTGTTCTTTAGAGCCTCTTCATAGATTATTTTATTTTGGTTAAAAATATTAGTATTTGATGAATTTGTGGACAGTCTAAAATGGACATATTTTAATTATCTATTAAAAAAAGTATTTATTAAACTGAAAATGAAAATTTGACATGTTCAGAAGGATTTGGATCCCCAAAGAAATAAGAAGGGTTCCAGTCATTATATGTAGAATTTCGAGTCCTCACCATGGCAGTCTGAACTAGCCGGACCAGGGCATGTGATTTGCCGGAACCTCTGCCAGGAAAACAGCGCTAGATTAACGAAAGGCTAGCAATGGAAAAGAATTAATCACTGAGATGACCGGACAAAATCTTTTATATTCTGTCGAGGGTGGAAAATGAGGCTTAGGCAGCTACGAACAAGACGTGGAAGCAATAATCCATTTTTAAGAGAATGTGAAAAAATAAAAATGGATTGGCTCATCATTTAGAGTTGAATTGGCTCCGGTGTTAACCATAAGTTCTTTGTTTACATTTTCTTTTCTTGCACTTCTCACCTGTGCAACACTCTTCAGGCTTCTTTCTTTCCAACCAATTTTGATCTTCAAACATTTCAATGAATTGGCAATCGTTATCTACGGTCTTCTTGGTTCCACTTCCTTTATTAGTTTCCTTCCTGAATAATGTTTAACTTTTCTTATTTTTGCCCACACAGTAACCGCTTGTGTCTTAGTGGCTTTTTAGCCTTGCTTGGGGCGAAACGTTTAAAAAACTATATATTAGTGAGCACATGCAATTCATACTCTGGTATTATTATTATTCTAATATTATATGCGAATTTTATTATTCTTATATTATTATTGCGATATAATAAATTACAATATTATTAAAATAATATGACTATTATTATTAGAATATTATATATATTATTCAAGAATATTATTATTCCAATATATTATTAATCTAATATTTTTTAATTTCAATATATTATCATTCCAATTTATTATTCTTCCAATATATTATTACTCCAATATATTATTATAACAAAATATCGTTATTCCTATACATTATTATTCCAATATATTATTATACCATTATATTATTATTCCGATATATCATAGTTCCAATATATTATTACTCCAATATATTATTATACTAATATATTAGTTTTCTAATATATTATTATTCCAATATATTATTACGCCAATGTATTATTATACCAATATATTATTATTATAATATATTATTATTCCAATATATTATTACTCCAATATATTATTATACCAATATATCATTATTCTAATATATTATTATTTCAACACATTATTACTCCAATATATTATTACTCTAATATATTATTATTCCAATATATTATTATATCAATATATTATTATACCGATATAATATTATTCCAATATATTATTACTCCAATATATTATTAATCCAATATTTTATTACTCCAATATATTATTATTCTAATATATTATTATTCCAATACATTATTGTTCCAGTGTATCGAAAGAGATCGATTAAGGAAATTCGATTAGGCAAGAAATCTTCCATTGTATCTGATGTACATTAATTGGAAGGCAGATTGCTAAAAGCAACATTCGCACGCACCGACACAAATGCTTTCATTTACATTGAAGATAAAAAAAAATAACCAGAAAAAAGAAATTGCATATTTATTGGGAGACTGATCAAATAATCGATCTAGGCTGAATGTACTGGGGTGGGGGTGATACTGATGCATAACATAATTTACGGTCTAGATCTTTATATCAATATTTTCTCTTTCATATATATATATATATATATATATATATATATATTTATATATATATATATATATATATATATATATATATATATATATATATATATATTGTGTATTTGAGCACCAATCCCTCTTTTATACATGTTTCATTACAGACGACTGACAAGTTACTGCGATTGAGTTTTTTATTAGATTTTTCTTATGTTCGTACAAGAGTTTTTTTCCTGAATACAAAGTGCGCAAAACTGCCCAAAACCGGTCGAGTTTTGACTATAAAACATCTCCTTAACTTCTGAAACCAATATACAAAAAATATTAAATCCAGCTAAAATTAAAAAAGATGAAATCACCCATGATAATGGGTAAAAGAATAGTCGAAAGCGCTCGAATATGCACTACTTTTGCATAGTTTTTATATATATTTTTTTCCAGAAAAGAAAACATGTGTACGAAAACAATAAAAATGAAATAAAACGCTTAATCGCAATTCATTGTCAGCAGTCTTTAACGAAATACACACACACGCACACACACACACATATATATATATATATACACAGAGAGAGAGAGTGACAGAGAGACAGACAGACAGAAGGGTGGTGAGAGAATTAATACAAGTAAAAGGTTTGTCACTTAACTCATTGGTGCTACCGACTCCAGAGTTTCCTAGACAGACCCTCTTGGAATCACTCCGTCCACTCGTCAATCGCTGATACCCTCCACCCCGACGGATTGAAAAATGTGTGTACAGATTGTTCCTAGGGTACTCAGTGACGAACAGGAGCAAAATGTGTTGGTGAGAGCAGAGAGCACACACACAATACAGTCCACAATTTTTTCCCTGTGACTTGTGGTTGTGCTCCATGCTGGAGAACCTCAGGAATAGTCGTTTAAAGACAAAGGAGTCTGCGGACTCATTTAGTTTCGATGATTTCCAGGAGGCTTTCACGAAGTAGCTGGATTGCTACGAGAAGTGTATTGAAGTAAGAGGCCCTTACTTTGAAGGAGATTAGAGTTTTGTACTTGTTTAAAATTGTAATAGTGACTTATCAACATTGAAAACTTACTCCTTCATAAATACTAAGCAGCGAGAATTCCCAAGGAGGCAGTCGACCTACGGTTTCTGACTGTGTGCGTCTTCTGTCGAACTCTCTGTATTGGCATAAAGAAACCCGGACGAAACTTTGACGAGGGGCAAAGATTCGTCCGGGGAGGTAGACAGATCCCGAACCCGCTTATGCGTGTTCTAAGGGAATATTTTTGGCCGAGCCTACGGGCTTGGAGAAACACACGTTAAACTCGGCCTTGTGCCACATACATTCCTCGTAGGGGGACTGTTAATTATCATTAGTCGACCCACAGTTTCTGACTGTGTGCGACTTCTGTCGAACTCTGCTTTGGCAGAGAGGAACCAGGACGAAGCTTTGCCAAAGGGTAAAATTTCATCTGGGGAGGAAGACAGATCCCGAACCCGTTTATGCGTGTTCTAAGGGAATATTTTTGGCCGAGCCTACGGGCTTGGAGAAACCCACGTTAAACTGTTCCTTGTGCTACATACATTTTTCGTGGGGGGACTGTTAAATATTGGCAGTCGCGACACAGTCTTCTGACTGATTGCGACTTCTGCCGAACTCTCTGCTTTGGTAGAGAGGCACCCGGGCGAAGCTTTGCCGAAGGGCAAAGTTTCGTCCGGTGTGGTAGCCACATACATCCCGCGTTTGGTAAATATCGGCAGTCGGGACGCAGTGTAACCTGACAGTTCGGACGGACACTTCTATCTGCTGACTAACAACACTCTTATTTTGTATATATGTTCTGTTATTTCAATAGACTTGTTCAATCTACCTTTTTCTTCCTTGTCTTTCTTTCTGGCCCCTAACAGACCACAAAAGAAATTAATAAATGTCTGCCCTAAAAACAAAAAAACACGAATATTTCTGAAATGCGCCTCGTTTATTTTGTCTAGTTTTAAGCATGATAACTGGGCTTTTATCACACGAAATCACTTCGATGTTTGCCAAGCAAACTAAACAATTATTTCATGAAATGTTCTTCTCTTTAGATATTATCAAATTTGTGGAAGTAGATAGCCAAGAACTCTCCGATACTTTTATAAATTTAACTTAAAAATAGTGTTTGGTTAAGGACATTTTAAAAAATCCATTCAGAACTCAGTGAAAGATTTAGAATTTTCCGCACAGTAGTATAAATTCCCAATATAATTTTGATAGAACTCTCCTTGGATCTTTGCCCACTTGGAAATTCCATAAGTATTATCATTTGTTTATACTATACTATATTATATATATATATATATATATATATATATATATATATATATATATATATATATATATATATATATATATATATATATATATATAAATAAAACAATTAAAGTAATAAATATTTATATATATAAATGGTAGTGGATGGGCACTACTGATGAGTTCCAAATATAGGACGAAACGGCCAATCCAATTCTTTCTGCATTCTGTTGAGGTTTCTTTTAGACTCGGTGAATTACCTCCTAATAATTTCTATTGCTTGAACCGGCTTCTAATGCTCAAGTTTGAGCGGCTTGGTTATAGTAGTCGCGGCTCCTGGAGGCACAGTCCTATGGTTATGGAGAAGCTCAGTTCAGTTCCACCACGGAATATGTGAGCGAGCGGCGCTATATTGAGTCTGATTTTTTACCTTTTCGTCACCGACGCCTGTTCGAACTGTTGGTATGACGTCTGCTTGATGGTCTAACTGTCCGGGTTTCAATTCTCGGTAATGGATGCGCACTGCTGATGAGTCCCAAATATAGCACGCAACAGTCGTCTGGTGCTTTCTGCATTCTGTTGAGCTTTCTTTCAGACGCGATGAATTACTTAATTATAATTAGCAAATTCTCCTAATAATTTCTATTATATATATACCACTTTAAACATTATTTTTAGCGGATATCCATATCTGAGTAGATGTTCTGTTTATTTTTAAACAGTGTATTCATTTTGTTGTCTACCCTCTGTGTGTGTGTGTGTGTGTGTGTGTGTGTGTGTCTGCATGTGTGCAAATACAAGCATATAAATATTGATATGAGATTTGATTGTCTGTAACCTGAAAAATTATTAGTTGAATTTTGGTCGCGACTCCTCATTGTACAATGCATCATTTCATTGATTAATACAGAAGCAGTAGGTTAAGTGCATTAACAGGGAAGAAGATTATGTTGAAAATGGGTATTTGTTGCATAAAAGAAATGCTTTTTGCGTTATGAGACATCAATGTACTTATTGATGTAACTATATATGTAGAAGTGATTGATGTATGAAGCTTATTTTCAAGATTTTGGCATTTGACTTTTTCACCTTTTTTGTCTGTTTCAGTTATCACATTTGTCCACACTTTCGTTGTATAGGACGAAAACCAGATTTGGTCATCAAATTCTGTGGGTCAAAAGTGCATCTTATAAAAGCGACAAATACGGTAACGATTGGCCAAATTTTCTTCTTAAGTTATAATATAGTCCTGGGTATGACGAGGAAGTGCATCCGACAGCAAGGCCTCTGATCGATAGATTGGTTTTGAGGAGCGTGGAAGCTCCTCTAAATTAATGTTGTTCACAGGTCCTCCTTAACCTGGAATGGTAGCACCTGTTAGGGTTTCAGTTATGGGCAAACAGTGAACCTCGAAGCCAAATCAATATGCTATGAAAGTGTATTTTTGTGGTAAAAATAACAGCAATGCATTTTTGTGTAAGGAAATTGCTGGCAATACATATTTATAGTAAAATTACCAACAATACATTTTTAAAATAAAATGACCAGCAATACATTTTATAGTAGAATTATCAACAATACCCTTTATAGCAAAATGACCAAAGACACATTTTCCCTGGAATTGAAGGCATATAATTGCGTTCAAAATATATTAAGTTGAAACCATAAAATTGTGTTAAACATATTTAGATATTTGCAGGAAATAATACATAGACCAACCAACAATACCTATTTATAGTAAAATTAGAAACAATACCTTTTACCAATAATAGATATTTAAAGCAAAATTGCCAACAATTTTATCTGCAATTGAAGGCGTAAAATTGTAGTCAAAATATGCAGGATTCGGCAGTGGCGACTCGGGGGTACGGGCTTGTTGGACTGATCCCAAGTGAGTCAATATTCAAGTATCTCTATTTTAAAGCAACAAAAATGTTTCGTAGTGCGTCGTTTTCATTCTTGACTTCAGGTGGAGCCAAAATTAATTGTTTTAATCCCGTGCCTCAAATATTGACCGAAATACATTTTGCTCATATTGTTCATAATAAAAAGAAAGAAGAAAGAAAAAAAAAGTGAATCAGTAAAAAAAGAATGAAATAAAATTAACGTGACAAGTCGAGCTGCGTAGCTCTGAGCCCTACCAAAGTAGGATACATAATTAATAGACAATGTATTTATTCCGTTAATTTTATAAATAATCTTTTAAAAATCTCCAATGACTTGTATGCTCCGTTTTTCAAAGAACACATATTTATTTCAAATTATTGTTTTCAAATGTCCATTTTAAATGATTTATTCCGTACAATAAATATATTTTTAGCTGAATGTATCAATTGAAAATGTCAAAGGTGAAATTTGGCGAAAATCAAAGAAAATGGCAGCCTTAACTCGAGGGATGAGGTGAAGAGTGTGACTGAAATAGTGTTGAGGAAATATGATATCAGTCAGCAGTACGGATCACAAAGTATTAGGTTGGTGCAAAAATAATGACGTAATAATGTCGTTTTTTGACGTATTTTTTAACGTCAAAAAACGACATTATTACGTCATTATTTTTTGCACCAACCTAATACAATAAATTAAATCAAAATTTCACAGATACATAAACACATACACGCATAGAGATATATAGAAACACACACTCGAGATAGATACACACACGTTATTACAAAAAGAAACATATCTGTCTAGTGCATTCCACTAGCTTTAGCGCTAAGTACTCCAAAGTGTTTCTTTTTTAATTTCAGGCACAGAGATTTTTAAAAATTATATATTTTGTGTTAGAGTAAAGGAATCAGTTTAGCATCTAAGTTATACCAATAGAATATTTTGTAAAGACTCTAATGAGCCTGAAGAACATTGATGGCCTAGTGTTTCCACTGGATTTTGACATTAACCCATATATGTCGGGATGCAGATTAAGAAAATCAACTAATATGAAAGAACATCAATCCTTATAATACCCTACAATTTCTTATAGAAATCAAATTATTCCAAAATTAAATCCAACAAAATTACAGCATAAGACATTACAGCCTCTAGCAATTATGTCCACACAAACATGTATATGCACAAAAGCTGAGTATCATCTACCATGTATACAATTGTGAAAGCAGATACATAGGTAATAATGTCGGTTTTTGACGTATTTTTAACGTTAAAAACAGACATTATTTTTGCACCAACCTAATATATAATAATTTCATTACTCTCAAGAAAATTACATTTCGACATTAAATGACCCATAAGGAGTTGATATGTCGTTAAATAAACAAAATCATTAATTTAATAAACACACTGGTAAAAAATCTCAGTAAAGGAGCATTCACTGAGAAAAGATGATGCTCAGTATCCTTACTCTAAAACAGGCGCCCTTCTTAGTAAATGTAGTCTGACACAAGGTGTTAATTACGGAGTATCGAATGAGAATCACAGTACTAAAACCTACCCTTTTTCTGTAACCTTGTCCTATGTAACATTATTGAGCACCCAGTGCAGACTAAATGCCCTATATGCACTGTGCTCCATATAACGTCAGGACGACCTTCGAAATTGGTTCAACGCGTCGGAGACATCTCTTCTGAGTAAGATCTCCCATAAAGGAGAACACGATTAAGGACTGTGTGTACGCCATCCCATGCAGCTGTTGTAAGAAATATAAAAGAGAAAAGGCCACCCTCTTGATAAGACTGCACAAAGTAGTAACATCAGGAGATATAGAAAAATCAGACGTGGATGACTATATTTGGAGGGAAAAGGAGATCAGCGCCACGTGTTGAATGAGATTGAAATAATACACATCAGTGGAAAATACGAAAACTTAAGGAATCAGCGCATATACTATACGAAAAAAAAAAAAAAAACTGGAAATTTCTTTGCACTCTTCCAGCAAAAGAGGAAGCCACATGTGAGTTTGGAATCATATTCATCAGAGGAATATGATTTAATATGCGGTTGAATAAGACCGATCATAGATTGAAAATGTATATTAAAACACTTAAATGAAACTTTCCTCAGAGACAGCTAAAGTTGATTTTTTATTTTAATTTTTTTATACAAATAATGAGAATTTATAACCCAAAGCGGGCTGGGGGCAAGAGAAGCGAGGTTGGGGCGAAGCGTTGAACCCGTTGAGCAAATGTCTCGAGGAAAGGCGGAGAGGGAAAGAAAATAGTGGGTAGGAAAGGTGCAATAATTGGTAAGAGCAAGGAAGGCAGGAAACCCCGAAGAACTGTGATCACACATATCTTCAACGGATACCGATCTGCGTGAGATATTTAACTATTATTGTCAATAGAGATCACCAATAGATTTTTTTACGGCGTTCAATCATAGATTTGAACTGTTCAAACACGTTTAACTAACAATTGTTTTCAGTCTATCTATCTATCTATCTATCTATCTGTGGTGTTTTCATTTTTATCTAGCTAGGTACATATGTTAGTACTTTCATATCTATCTATCTACCTGCTTGTATCTATCTATCTATCTATCTATCTATCTATGGTATTGTTTTCATATCTATTTTAGATCATTCATGTTTAGATATCAATCTTCGTCCTTTCATATACATATGAAAACAACACCATAAACTAGCTATTCATCTATATATCTATTTAATTCAGTCTTTACTTATCTAGATATAATCTCCCCATATCTATGACAGAATTCGCCTTTCTCTTTCTTTCCAACTCACACTTCTCCTCACTCTCCCACTTCATCTCTTTTTCTCATCATATATATATATATATATATATATATATATATATATATATATATGTATATGTATATATATATATATATATATATATATATATATATATAATTTGTTTAGATAGAAATTTACAAATGCAATCCTTTGTTATGTTAGCTGCGAAAATTTTTGATAAGTAAAATTCGATCTTCTATCTGTGGAGCCGTTGGCAGTTCGTGAAGTATTTTCTAAAATTCCGAGGAAGACAAGCGTTTTTAACTGTCAATTCATCGATGATAAAGATGGAGAAAAACGTTAAGAAAAACACTCTTTGCATTCCTGAAGATGTCAGGCAAATCCGCCCAAAGCTCCCAATTCTGCAGAGTTTTCGAGTGGTTCTTCACGTCTTGTCTTACAACTTCCTTGAGGGTTGCAAGAGAAATGGCAGCGTAATAGAATTACGATCAGAAATAACATACAAGTAACAAATTCGAACACGAATGAAACAAGAGAGTTCAGGTGGATCGGAAAGTAATGTCGTATTTTTGCAGACAGAATAAAGACAACAGTAAAATAAAGGAATTCCACAATGGAAAACATTCTTTTATTGCTTCTTGAAAGAGTTTGGGATTCTTTCAAGAAGAATCTACACCAAGATCTTATCGAAGAGAGGAGGATGCGACTCGTAAATCTATCTATTTATCTATCTATCTCTCTCTATCTCTCTTTCTCTCTCTCTCTCTCTCTCTCTATATATATATATATATATATATATATATATATATATAGAGAGAGAGAGAGAGAGATAATTTCTTTATAGTAATAAAGTGCTCAATATAGGAGACAGAGCGTATGTAAATATAAATATAAAAATTGAACACTCAGAGGCGACAGGCTGTTTCATGCTGGACCAAATCAGGTCTGACGATTGCGTCTAGCATGAAACAGAGTGTTGACTTTAACGTTTACTTATATATATATATATATTTATATATATACTAGGATCTATATACCGACCTCAATCTATTTATAAATATGTATCTAGCGATATATATGCATATATCAATCTATTCATATCTATCTATCTATCTATCTATCTATCTATCTATATATATATATATATATATATATATATATATATATATATATATATATCAATGTATATATATCAGTCTTTTTATATATCTATCTATATATATATATACATGAAGAAATACAGTTTTAAGGTGTGCTATATTTATGGGAAAAAGTGCTCAATATCAGAGACAGAGCGTGTGTAAATATAAATATAAAGTAAACATTGAAGTTAACACTCAGAGGCGACAGGCTGTTTCATGCTAGACGCAATAGTCAGGCCGCTTACGATCGTCTAGCATGAAACAATCTGTAGCCCCTCAATGTTGATTTCAATGTTCAGTTTTATATATATATATATATATATATATATATATATTTCAATCTGTTAGTATCTATAAACCTACCTCAATCTATTTATAAATATCTATCTATCTATCTATCTATCTATCTCTCTCTCTCTCTCTCTCTATATATATATATATATATATATATATATATATATATATATATATATATATATATATATATATACGAAATTTAATAACAGAAATAAAAGTGTGAAGCTTAATATTACTAGACATATCAAAAGCGAAGCAACCGGTTTCGCTCCCGCTCTTCATGCCTCCACGGGAGATTCAACTTAAATTAAAACACTAGAAAGTGTGCAATGAAAAGGAAAAGGGGAAGAAAAAATAATGAGCACAAGGGGAGCTAAAGACAAATAACAGCGAGTCCCAAGAAACATTTACGCTGTTTACACAGGGAAGGCTTTGCGGAACGCGATATAAAGTGACTCCAGCACCTTGAGTTGAAATAAATAGTGCAACCGGTACAAAACAGTGAACCAAACAACAATAAAATTAGCAGCACACCCTCTGTTATTTAAGAGGTGTTCACATATGGCGAAACCATAGGTATTTGGGACAAGTCCATTCAAAGACAAAGAGTGATTCCTGATCTTAGTGGAAATATGTTTTTTAATTCTCATGTCCAGGCATTGAGTCGTCCTCCATATGTAGTCGGCACCGCAACTACAATTATATTTTTAAACAATAGAATTAATTTTATGGGAAGAGAGAACATCCTTACACCCAGAACGAAACATAGACCCGGTTTGAAAGACTATACGAACCTCAGCCGAGAAAAAACAACGACGAATATTAGATGAAATCTGCCTAATTATGCTTTCACACTTGGATCCAATCCAGGGCAATCTAAGATAAACAGGGAACTTTTTAACAGTACAGGGTTTGACCTTTCTAAACTTCTCAATCTTGTTGCGGATAACCGAAGGAACAATATCAGGGGGGATACCCTAAACCATATAGGGATTCCTTAACAGAATTGATTTCATCACCCAAGAAAGACTCTGAACAAATCATTAATGCCCTATGAACTAGGGTTCTAATTATGTTTTTCTTACGTTTTCCAGGACAAAAGGAATCCCAACGCGTATATAACCCTGCAAATGTTGGTCTCCTATAAACCGAGGTGATAAAAATTGTCCGATGTACTAAGACATCCAAGAAGGCAAGTTGAAAATTGGATTCTCGATTGTAAACCTCACCGCTTGATGGATACCATTCAAAAAAGAGAGAAACTGATCAGCCTCAAGTACATTATTAAATAAACAAAAAGTATTGTCAACATATCGGCAATACAGTTGAGGACAAAGTACATTCCTACGTATTCTCTCTTCGTGAAAGCCAACAAAAATATTGGCAAGTGCCGGACCCAAAGGGGAACCCATAGCAACCCCATCAATCTGTCGAAACATAGTATTATTAAAACTGAATTCGACAGACGACGTGGCAAATTTCATCAAATCCACAAATACAAACTCAGAAATACTAGGTGGAGACAAAGAACTGCGATAAAGCAAATCGCATCAAATATCAATTGTTTCCAAAAGAGGGACACAAGTGAATAAAGAACAGACATCAAAGGAACACGTGAACTTGCCCGAAGAAGACATATTTCGGATACGGTCAACAAAGGAAAAAGAATCCTTTATGCAAAATCCACTTCCCTATTTCGTATTACAGTAGAAGAGGTATAACCTTAGAACCTTCTAATATTTATACATAAATATAGAAGAATTGGTACCAATAAAACAAGTGTTTGTTTATCTAGTTGGCATTGGTTTTCATGTGGTGTTGGAGACATAAGAGACAGTCATACTGAGTAAATGGCATACTTGTATGTTTTCATATATATATATATCATAACTTCAGTTTGTGTCCAGATAATTTAGTCGGAGAAGAAAAGGCCCTGGTTATGAGTGCTAAGGAACAGATATTATCGTTTTGGCCTTAAAAGGAAAGGAGGTAAAAGTGTTCACTGCTTGTCCGAGAGTGAGGTGGTCACGTGATTGTGTGTGGTAGAGAAGAAAAGTGAACATAATTCTCATTGGTTTAGAAACTGTCAATCATATTAATGATAATTATAATTGTTATAAGTATTATATTATAATTATTTGTGATAGTATAATTAATTTTTTAAAGTAGATTTTTAATAGACACGACAAAAGGACACTTTGTTTAATTTTGAAAAATATATTTCGCTATTGAATATTTCCCGTCTTCTGTTAAACTAGTTTTTATTATCTTTCTTATGTTGATTATATTATGTAATGTTTATTATGTTTAAACTCCTGTTTATTATATTTATTATATTATGTTTATTATGTTTATTCTAGTTTGATCATGTATTCTGTTGCAGCATATTTACTCTTCCAGTAAACTACTGTTTATTATG
Organism: Acanthosepion lycidas; assembly: GCA_963932145.1. Taxonomy (NCBI): domain Eukaryota; kingdom Metazoa; phylum Mollusca; class Cephalopoda; order Sepiida; family Sepiidae; genus Acanthosepion; species Acanthosepion lycidas. The sequence goes on along the minus strand of OZ010604.1, from coordinate 77,598,380 downwards.
ATTAATATATTTATCATATTTAAGTCCTGCTTATTTTGTTTATTATGTTCATTATATTATGTTCATTATGTTTATTGTAGTTTGATCATCTATTCTGATACAACATTTTCCGTCTTGTGTTAAACTAATGTTTATTATGTTGATTATATTATGTAATGTTTATTATGTTTATTATGTTTAAACAGCTGTTTATTATATTTATTATATTGTGTTTTTGAAGTTTATTCTAGTTTGACAAAATATTCTGGTGTAACATTTTCCGTTTTCTGTTAAACTACTGTTTATTAATTATTTATGTTTATTATTATTATGTTTATTACTACTTATTTTGTTTATTATGTTCATTATATTATGTTTATTCTACTTTGGTCATGTATTCTGATGCGACATTTTCCGTCTACTTTCCAGATATTCAAAATTACAATGCTTTCTTGGTCAGTCCTTTCTTCTCTTTTTCCTGTCTCATCTTGTGTAATGTTTCCTGCAGGTTTTTTTTCTCTGTCTGTTATCAAAAGAGTATCATCGGAATATCTTAGTCCTGGGGATGACGATTACATCCTAAAGCAAGGCCTTTGATCGGGAGATTGAATATTTTGAGGAACGCGGAAGCACTTCTTAATTTCTATTCGTAAATAGTGTGCCCCCTCCCAAACAAAAACAAAACACAACGAAAGCATAAAAATGCAAATTTATAACAAAATTATCAACCATACATATTTATAGCAGATTGGCCAACAATACATTTTATATAAGAATGATCACCAATAGATTTTATCTGTAGTTGAGAGGGTGTAATAGCGGTCAGAATATTTAGATTTCAGCATTAAATAAACCATAGAGGTGTTGATATGCCGCTAAACAAAATCAACCAACGAAACCAATCAAAATATTTAGATTTCGGCAGTAAATAACCCATAGAGGTGTTGATATACCGCTAAACGATATCAACCAAACCAAACCAATGAAAATATTTAGATTTCGGCATTAAATAAACCATAGAGGTGTTGATATGCCGGTAAACAAAATCAACCAACCAAACCAATCAAAATATTTAGATTTCGGCAGTAAATAACCCATAGAGGTGTTGATATACCGCTAAACGATATCAATCAACGAAACCAATGAAAATATTTAGATTTCGGCATTAAATAACCCATAGAGGTGTTGATATGCCGCTAAACAAAATCAAGCAAACCAAAGGAAACCTGCATGTCTTATGCTGTTTAGATTGAGTCCATCTTGTCCTCTTAAGGTTTTTCTGCTGCAAAGGTTTAACAAATCTCGCATGAATACACATACCTCTGTTAGACCCTGTTTAAAAATGAGTAAATGCAAGATATGCGTAAATATTTGTGGAATGTCAGGGTGTGTGCGTATTCCTTTGTGAAATAGCAGGGGGCACATGCACACACCCAACTAAAGAACTTATATACTGTGGTTGTACATTTATGACAAGTGTCTGCTTATTTAGCGCCAAAGTCTTTGAACACTAACGAAAAAAAAAAAAACAATCATTGTAACATCTTCACTACGCAGCAAAACAAACCCAGTAAAAACTCGTATTATTACCATGACGCGAATGACGATCATAGAACAAGCAATGGAAAAGCGGACACACTACTCTCTAGAATAGGCGAAGAGAATTACGCCCGACCCTGTACGATTAGTGTCAATAACGTTATTGATAAGGCATTCAATTTCCTCTCATTTCCCGCCAGATGGCGATGACTTTCCGCCATTTTATTCGGAATGTTTTGCTTGGTACCAACCTCCACAAAGTGACTTCCTCCAGTCTGATCAGTCATCTTCCTCGAGTAATTAGCAAAAGAGATAGCGGTATTAAGTCCTTCATGTTCATGCAATTAAAACGGGTTCTTCTTCTTTTTCTTCTTCTTCTTCTTCTTCTTCCTCTTCTTCTTCTTCTTCTTCTTCTTCTTCTTCTCTAATTTGCGATCAGCCAGAATTTCTTCCTTTTGCAGAGTTGTTCTTTCTGGTTCTTTGTTTTTACTGATGTTCTTTTCAAAACCATTTTTCTTTTACAGATTTTCAGTCAACTAATCTTTCTTCTACTTGCTTCGTTTCATCATCTTCACTAACTGCTGACTTAACCACAAGATTTTTTTGACGCTGTTGTTGTTGTTGCTCTTCTTCTTCTTCTTCTTCTTCTTCTTCTTCTTCTTCTTCTTCTTTCTGTGTCAACAGTCGACCCTTATGTTTCAATTAATCAATATCTGCTACATGGTTACACAGTGCGGACACACAAAAACGTAGATATACAATCCAACTATTCAAATGTAATGTCAATCGACACCTCCAGTTACCTTGATCTATCCACTATCCTTCTCCTCATTCTTTCTTCTATCACTCCTATCTGCTCTCTCTCCAAATCTTCTGCAACCCCCTGTATCCTAGTGGCTTCACGCCTTGCTCGGGGCGTAATGCTTAAAAAAAAAAAAAATTGGAAGCTTGAAGATAAAAAAAAATTATTTCACAGAATATCTATTTTCCAACATAATCTCATTCTTTGTCTAGACACTTAATCCAACTCACGTTTCTCTATAGATTATATGGAACGTACATTATACAGTGAAAATTTCAAATCAGATATTCAGCTGACAGCTGCAATTAAACTGGAAATTCATCATCATCACCGACATCATCATCATTATCATCATCAACAACAACAACAACAACACCATTAACAACGTCCCCATCATCATCCTCTTCAACAACATGTCACGTGATCGGGTGTGGTTATAAAATTGCCTTGTAGCTGAGCACCTGACCTATTCTCCTTACATATCTGTGTGGAAAGTCGGAGTTGCATTCATTCATGTGCGATACGTCTTTGGCAAGTAAACCTGTCGGAAACTATCCCTCTCTATCCCGCCACCGTTGTCTTGCTGTAACATTGTGTCTGTAATACAAGAGAGGAATCCCCTGAAGGTGTTGGAAATGTACCGTATTTATACAATGCGATGTGCTTGACGGTTACAACTCCTGAAAAATAATTAAAACAAAAGAAGACTGTGATGGTGTCTATTTAGTAAATAGACGAATAAACGCTTACCGAGGAGAAGGCTAAAAAGAAATTTATCCCTCCAACAATTTGCTGTCAGAATTTTCGCCGTGTAGAAACATGTCGGTCTACAACTGCTAGTACTCAAAAGTCTCTCTCACTATTGTCTCTCTTCGTCACTGACAAGTAGTCGATAAAATTTCCCTCCTGGTGACAATAAAAGTTACAAATGCAAAACTATATGCGTTGCGCTATTTAATACTACAAATAAAAGCTTTCTCCTGATAAAAGACGGCAGGCAGTTTTGAATTTCAATTAAAGCAGAGGCAGTGCGACGTGAAAAACAGCCACGTAGATAAACTATTAAGGGTAGAGGAATAAAAGAACAAGAATTAAGAAGACAGAAGATAACTATTGTCATTTCGTTTAAATTTACTCCCAAGCAAGGCATTAAAGCCACTAAGAAGCAAAGGGGTTACTGAAATGTTAGAGAATATGAGAAAAACTACTACTAAGGAGAGAGGACAATAAAAGAACAAGAATTAAGAAGACAGAAGATAACGATTGATATTGCATTTAAGTGTTTCCCCAAGCAGGGCATTAAAGCCACTAAGACGCAAACGGGCTACTGAGTGTTAGACAATATGAAAAAAAAACTACTATTAAGGAGAGAGGACAATAAAAGAATTAAGAAGACAGAAGATAACGATTGACATTGCATTTAAAATTTTGAAGATCAAAGTTGACTTGGAAGCCTGAAGCTGAATGAGAGTTCTATAAGCGAGAAGTGCGATAGAAGAAACCGTTAGCATAGAACTTACGGTTACATGTAGCCATCTATTTATAAAGTCTAGGTCCGATAACGGAAAGTTCATTAGAACTATTATTAATTATAGAAAAGACACAGCGAAACTACGTTACGGAGGTGAGATAGGGACTGAAGCCGTGATGGCAAGTCAGAACCAATAACATTGCAGATTATTGTTTGGATTTTATCAAGATTCTCCAAATATATAGCAGGGACACCAGACCAGATGTGGCAGCGATACTGAAAGCAAGGACGAATCGTAGACTTATAAATATGTAGGATAGATTATGGCGAGTAAAATTGTTTAACACGACATAGTAAAGCAACTTTCTTAGCTGCAGACTTAGCAATTGATTCTGTAAAATCTTTCCACTTCATGTCAGCTGAAAACTTTAGTCTGAAAAGATGAAATGATCTACTCTCCAAGAAGCTAGCATCAGCCATGCTGATGAAAGTAAAAAAAAAAAAATTAAAAAAAAATTAAAAAATGCTACAAAAATGCCATTGTTACACTGACGACGATAACGTAATCTCATAGAGAGGAAAAAAGATTTGTTCATTTGCTGCTTGACCTAAAGATACATTGAACGACTCAGCATTGCACCCCGACCATTTTTAGATCATGGTACCTAATATGTTAGAAGTATAATGACGTCAAAGCAATCTCGACCACATTTTGCATGTGATATTATCGGTCAAAATCCGTTAAGCCCCTTGTTTTCAACGCTGCTTAAGGCCGACTGTACCGATTATCGTGCTGTATTATTAACTGTGTTATCCGGATCGAGTTAATCCTTTTCTTAAATCGACGATCAGCGAAGTGATAATTCAGAGAATAGCGGTGGGCTTGAAATTCGTAAATAATTTTACGTATCGAGACACATAGTCGGCGATGAGATGAAATGATCCCTTTGATTAACTGTGGTTAGTTTAATAAATTCTCCAAATCCTGGAAAGCGAGAATAATCTACAAGAAGCTTTAAACCAAAAACTGAGCTTATCCGAGAAAAAAAATACCCACAAGAGCTCGTAAACATTCATGTATGTATGTATGTATGTATCTATCTATCTATCTATCTATCTATCTATCCGTTCATATCTCAGTTTATTCTTTATCTATCTGTCTATTCTGGTACATTATCTCTCTATCTCAGTCTCTTCGTATCTATCTGCCTACCAATCTCAGTCTGTTCATATCTATCTATCTATCTATCTATCTATTAGGTTGGTGCAAAAATAATGACGTAATAATTTCGTTTTTTGACGTTAAACGTCAAAAAATGACATTATTACGTCATTATTTTTGCACCAACCCAATATTTAACTATCTATTAAGTTGGTGCAAAAATAATGACGTAATAATGTCGTTTTTGACATTAAAAACTACGTCAAAAAACGACATTATTACGTCATTATTTTTGCACCAACCTTCTATCTATCTATCTATCTATCTATCTATCTATCTCAGCCTGTTCATATCTATCTATCTATCTATATATCTATATATCTATCTATCTATGGGGGTGGGGGCAAAATAGTTTAGCATTTCGCCTTATTTTTTATTTATTTATTTTTCTTTTGGGGTTGTCATCAAGACAGAATATAACGATTGACATTGCATTTAAATTTCCACTCAATCAAGACATTAAAGCCGCTAAGACTCAAAGGCGTTACTGAGTATTAGAGAATATGAGAAAAATTACTATTAAGAAGAGAGAACAATAAATAAACAAGAATTAAGAAGACAGAAGATAACGATTGACATTGCATTTAAATATTTAAAGGTGACTGGGAAGCAAGAAGCCAGAAGAGAATCCAACAAAGTTGTTAGCATCTAGCCATTTCAACTGTAAATTGATGAGACCTTACTGCCAATCTAGTACTGCGCTTAAAGTCATAAAGTCTAGATACCATAACGAAGAGGACATATGAACAATTATCATTAAATTATTTGTAAAAAAGCACAGAGAAGTTAGGAATTGGTGGTGGGCAAGTGACTGAAGCAGAAATGCCAGCTCATGGCCAGTAACATTGCAGATTCTTCTTTGGATTTTATAAGGAATCTCTAAATATATGTAGCAGGAGCACCAGATCAGGTGTTCATGTAAGCATGAATGTCTCCTAGTATCGATAATAGTGAGTTGATGGACTACTAATTAATTTGCAAAATGATTCATTAATTAAGATTTCTTAAATTCCCACGCCATACAATCAATTATATCGATCTATCGTTCAGTGGTGAGTGAATCAGTCAAATATCTGATCGATTGGAAAACAATTCAAATTGATATTTCATATAAAGCAAACTCTATTAAATGCCAAACTAATCTGATCGAAAATAAATTCGTTGTGTATCCTAAAATGTGAAATTGATAAATATATTTTATTTCTGAAAAGTAATACATTATTTTGATCGCGTCAAAATATCTAATTGAGGAGGGCCCAAAGTCGGGACCACGGAAGAAAAACACGGAACACGGATTAGAGGTAAGAAAGATATATTAAACAAAATGGTTACAAAGATAGTGTAAGTGTAAGCGGAGCTTACTATGTGCTAATGTCCAATATTGGTAGTCGGACGCGGCTGATACTACGGTATTAGAATACTCTCTTCTCTTCTTCTTCTTCTTCTTCTTCTTCTTCTCTCTCCTAGAGTTTTATGTCGCATACTTTATATAGTCCTGGAAGAGTCCATGTTGTAGGTATATTACGGTCTCACCACACCCTCCTTCCAAGAGTTTTCTTTTTTTTTTCTCTTTTTAAAAGGAGAAAAAAAACATAAAACTGTTAATACTTTTTTCCTTTTCCTTCCTGAGCGTCGCACTTCAGGAGAGACTTGGGGCTTGTCGAGATCGAAGTGATCGAAAATTACGTCGATCGGCTATTCACAGCTATTTTGTAGTGATTCCTCCGATTCCTTCAAACGGCATTTTCTGAGCTGGTTCCAATGGCGTTTGTGAGTTTTTTTCGGTCCTTGGACAATATAGACCAGTTCGCCAATTCTTTGTTTTATGGTGCCTACTTCCCAGAATGTTATGTTGTTTTGTAAGCCTTGAAAAAGACTTTATCGCCAGGATTGAAATATTTCTTATGAGGCGATACGGTTTTTTTTTTTAACTTTGCTTGCCGTGGAATAAGTTTGTCGAAGAGACTTTATTTTCCTTGCGAACATTGTTTCTGCAGGTGAGCTTCCGATAGGCGTGTTCGGATTAGGGGTTACCCGATACACCTGCAGAAACTGTTGCAATGCTCTATCTGTCGGTGTGCCTAGTGCCTTTTTAAAGCCCTTTTTAGTGTGTCCACGAACCTTTCGGCCTGGCCATTCGAACTAGGGTGCTACTGAGGTGTTGTAATGTGGTCCACCTGATATGACTCGCAGAAGTCTCTAAATGCACTTGATGTGAATTGAATGCCATTATCTGTAACTACACAATCAACCACGACAAAACGCGCGAATAGCTCGTGTAGAAATCCGATCGTGTAGTTTGTGGTTGGTCTTTTGCATTGTCGGACCTCAGGCCATTTTGAGTGGCTATCCACAACATTGAGGTAGTACATGCTGTCTATAGGCCCTGCAAAATCGACATGAATTCTTTGCCATGGATGATTTGTGTTTGGCCATGGTTTGCACGTCGTGGTTGGAGCTTTTGCTGCAAGCGCGCATCCTTTGCATGATTCTATCATGTCTGCTATGTCCTTGTCCATGTTTGGCCAATAAATATAGCAGCGCATGAGGCTTTTCGTACGGTTCTTCCCCGGATGTCCCATGTGAAAATATAGGCTGTTTGGAATCACTATGCGGTCATTGTATAGTAGGACATCATCGCAGAGGGAAAAAAAACTTCAGGCACATTGGGGTCTTTGTTGTAAATTTTGCTTTTTATGGATTGAATGAATTCATCCTCTCGAGACTCCCTTTTTATGTCGGCCAAAGTAACTGGGAGCTCTCTTATGGTACTCGCGATCATGTTTTTGATTTCCCAATTTGTCCTTAGAGTAGCAATGATGGAGTCTTCAAAGACTTCTGTATATTTTGGAATGAGTCGCGATAAACTGTCTGCATGGCAAATATTTTTGGCTGTTAGGAACTCTATCTTGAACTTGTAGTTTAAGAGAATCGTTCCCCAACGAAGTAGTCTATTTGCAGTATAGACTAGCAGACCTTATTTAGAACCAAAAATTGTAATTAGAAGTTTATGGTCCGTCTGTAGTATGAACCGTCTACCATGTAGATATCTGTGAAACTTTGTCATAGCGAATATTAACCCTAGAGCCTGTTTCTCTATTTGGGAATATTGTTTCTCAGCTGGAAGTAGAGATCTTGATGCGTAAGCCACAGCTTTTCGCGGACCATCTGTCAGTTTATGTAGAATGCAAGCACCGATGCCGTACGAGCTCGCATCACTTGCGACTATGATGTCGAGACTAGGGTCGTAATGGGTGAGGGAGAGGTCTGAAGTAAGAGTTTTCTTGATCTTCTCGAATGCGTCTTGGCATTCCGGGGTCCATGACCATGGTTTGTCCTTTTTCAAGTGTTGGTTGAGAGGCCCTCTAAAATTTTGCATGTTCTTAATGAACCCTTGGTAAAAGTTAGATAGGCCGAGGAAGCTTTGTAACGCTTGAACGTTATCTGGGGCCGGCATATTTCTGATCGCGTTGGCTCTTTCTGGATCCGGCCGACGACCATCTTTATTTATGATGTGACCTAAGTATTTAATATCTGGTAAGAAAAAGTCACACTTTGCCTCCTTAACCTTAAATCCGTATTCTTGTATCTTTTCGAATACGTTTATATGGTTCCGGTGCTCTGTCGTAGTTTTACTAGTCACCAGTATACCATCCAAATAGGCTGTTGCGAAGTCAAGGTCGCCCAGCATGGCGTCCATGACCTGCTGGAAAATTGCAGGCGCAACCTTTACTCCAAAAGCCGGCCTGTTGTATTTGTACAACCCTCTATGGGTGTTTATGCAGAGCAATTTGGAACTTTCTTCTACCTCTATCTGAAGGTATGCGTTCGAGAGGTTGATTTTAGAAAAAAAATTTCCACCATTGAGTTTATTGAAAATTTCTTCAGGGCTTGGGAGAGGATAGTGGTGATCTTGCAAGGCATCGTTTAATTTTTTTTTGTGGAAAAATCTGCGCATACTCGTATTTGATTGGATTTTTTTTTACGTAGACCGTAGGTGCTGCCCATTCGCTGAAATCTGTTTTTGACAGAATACCTGCTTGTTCGAGTCTATCTAACTCTTTGTTGATTTGCTCTACAGCGAAAGGGACATTCCGTTTCTTTTTGAATACTGGTTGTGCATCGTCCTTCACCTTGAACTTAGCTTTCATTTTAGTACATTTCCCAAGGCCGCCAGAAAAAACCTGGGGAAATTGTTGTCTGAGTTCCTTTTTGAGATTTACCAAATTGGACGTTGTACTTTGTATCTTGCGACAAAATGTACTCATTAGGCAATCCCAAAGATTGAATTTTTCTATCCAATCTGTTCCAAATAAGTTATCTGAAGTTTTCAATACGTAGGCTTTGAGCTTTTTGGTAACTCCATTTAGTGTTACTGTAAGTATTACCTCGCCTAAAATGTTAATATTTTCGCCAGTTACGGATTTTGCTGTTTTATCCGTTTTTAATAAGGTCGGCTTGTTTAATTTTCGCCAAGTACGCCAGTTAATGGTTGAAAGATCGGAACCCGAGTAAAGCTGGAATTTAATGGAATTATTGAAAATATGCACAGTTACATATTTCCTTAAATTCCTATCGACAATATTGTGAGATTGAGCTTGCCTAATTTTATTTTTGGGTTTTCTCGTTCTGTTGGTGTACCAGCACCGAGTTAAAGTATGCCCACTTTTATTGCAATTTTTGCAATATTTTTTGTTCTTAACTGGACAGAATTTCATCCAATGCCATTTACCACAATGGTAACATGGTCCAGGCGGTTCCTTTAACCTATTTGGGTTTTGGTTACTGCGGAATTTAGGACATGAGATTTGCCTTTTGTCTTTTTGAGGGGAATAGGAGGTAGACTTGCTTCTGATTTTATTAATCTGAGCCACACCTGATTCCTCGATAGTGTTTGAGTCACACTTTACAGATATTACTCTTTGACAGTCCTCTGCCAGTTTTTGGAGAGTCAATCCTTGTTCGTTCTCAAGCTTGGTCAGTACCCGTCGTCTGACTTCGGCGCCTTCTGCTGATACTAGACCTTGTGCGAAAATTAAGCACTTGAAATCACCGGCAGTCAGTTCGCCTAGTTAAAAATTATTACAGAGCTTGTTTACCGATACTGCAAACGTTAGAAAATCTTGCTGGTTGTCTTTGACTGTGTTCAGGCATTTCCAACGTTTGTGGAACAAGGTTGTGTTAGGCCCGAATAGTTCCGATAGGAGCTTAATAGTCTCTGAAAAATCCAAGTCAGAGGTTTTCTTGGGTAGTATGAAGTTTACGAACCTACTGTGTTCTGTAGTTCCCAGTTTTCTCAATAGTAGATGTACCTTTTTTTTTGGAGGGGGGGGGGCATTGTTCACAGTCTACGTTGAAAATGACTTCCTAGCGCCTGTAAAAAGGCTCGAACGTTTTGTCGTTCTCTAGAACTTATTCAAAGGTTTCCATTGAATTGTAGATTGTGCTCTGGGAGAATATTGTATCTTTTTCAGAGTTTGAGCCTTTTAATGCATTTACGAGTAATTCTTTAAGTTGTTTCTGTTGTAGTTCAACATTCTGAAGCGTAATTTATTGGAATTCCATTTGTTGTTTATGTAATTCCAAAAATAGTTGTTGTTGTATTTCTTCTGATTTTTGTTGCCGATCCAAATGCACTTTTAGCATTTGGACGATTACTTTTTGAAAATCTTCCATATTTAGACAAACAAAAATGACAGCGATTTTTTGTTGCTTTGAAACCCGTGTACCAAGGGGAGGTACACAAAAAAATCTTGATAGATTTTTTTTTTACAAAAAAAAAAAAAAAAAATATGGACAGACAATTAGTTAAACTAAACTAATTATGTGTTTAGCTTTTTTGAGATTCCGTGGTTCTGTTAATTTTAACGTAATTGTATAAATTTCCACCACACTTATTATGTATTTTTTTTTATAGAGGTACAAAAAAAAAAAAAAAAAAAAAAGAAACTCGCCTCAGTGAATTTGAGGGCAGAATAATTTTATGTACGAGATTCAACTCAGTTTCATAAAAAAAAATTAAGATAGTTTTTTTTCGAAAACTTGAGTCGTAAGTAGTACTTCGGCTCTTGTGTTGTCAGTTTTGTTTGATGAACAAACTGTTTTTTTTTTTCTGTGTGTGGGTGTATAAGAAATCGTTTTCGCAATGTTATTTGGACAGACTTTAATAATCCGTAGATGTCGAATCGCTAGTTCGTCACTGCTGTTTGGTATCGGAATATTTTTTTTAATATGTAGACGCTGGGTGTTGCGTTTAAATCGCTAATGTAGTAATACCAGCTTAATTTCTCGTTCAACACTGCTGTGAGAACGCGTGGAGTTTCTGTGTATTTTTCGAGTACTCTGTCGCTATTGATATGGTGAGAACGAAATTCTCGAATCTTTCTGTCGCCACTGATGTGGGACTGGCAAGGTATTGAGGTTTTCGACGTGAATGCGTTTCTCGAATTCTTCGTCGCCACTGATGTGGGACTGGTATGGTATTGAGGTTTCGGCGTGAGTGCGTTTCTCGAATTATTCGTCGCCACTGATGTGGGCCCAAAGTCGGAGGGAAAACACGGAAAATGGATAAGTGGTAATGAAGATATATTAAACAAAAAGGTTACAAAGATAGTGTAAGTGTAAGCAGAGCTTACTATGTGCTAGTGTCCAATATTGGTAGTCGTACGCGACTGATACTACGGTATTAGAATACTCTCTCTCTCTCTTTCCTCTTCTTCACCTAGAGTGTTATATTGCATACTTTATATAGTCCTGGAAGAGTCCATGTTGTAGGTATATTACGGTCTCAAAATACTAATGTATGAAATCATCTATCTATATCTCTGAGATGAGGTACTATGATTACTTTCATTATTTACATTATTCAGACTGTTATCCTCATCTTCATAGCCATATTCCCAACGTTTCGGCTTCTATATCTCTGAGATGAGGTATTATGATTACTTGCATTATTCACATTATTCGGACTGTTATCCTCATCTTCATTGCTATATTCACAACGTTTCGGCCTCTATATCTCTGAGATGAGGTATTATGATTACTTGCATTATTTACATTAGTCAGACTGTTATCCTCATATTCATTGCCATATTCACAACGTTTCGGCCGTGGTACGCTCCGGTCTTCCTCAAGTGAGTAGAATTTCGAACTTAATCTTTTATTTTGTCCACCGGGGTAGATTGTTCTAGATCCACTTGCTATGCCTCTTTCGGATATTTCTCTTTAACTCATCTCTCCGGGTTTTTTGGTTCACGACTGCTGTAGGCTGGTATTGAACACTAGTCTAGTCACTGGATCTAACTAACGCCACGGGTCCATGTGTCCTTGAGCGTACAAAATCCGAAACGTACCTCATCCCAGAGATATAGAGGCCGAAACGCTGTGAATATGGCAATGAACATGAGGATAAAAGTCCGAATAATTTAAATAATATAAGTATGCCATCATGTTTTTTGAAAAATCCTATGTTAATCGGGGACAAGGCCATAATAAAAAAAATGTATTTCAGGTAATCATTTTTTCTTCAAAAATGTATTGCTGGTATTAAAGCCTATTTTTACACTTTAATAGTGTTTTCACCCCAGTTTGAGGGGTCAACTATTTGCCCAGAGCTGGGATCCTAATGGGTGCTACCACACCGGATCAGGGTGGACCTGGAAACATCAGCAATTAAGAGATGGTTCAACTCTCCTCAAAACCTCCAGACGAGAGGCCTTGCTGTCGGGTGTAGTTTATCGTCTTACCAAGGACGCTGATTGGAAAACAAGAAGACTAAAGAGAGTTACCCAAGCGAGAAAAGAAACTGTTAGCATAGAACCTACGGTTTCATCTTGCCATTACCACTGTAACTTCATAAAGTGTACGTACCATAGAGGAGAAATCATCATTGCTAAATGTAACCGTAGGTTCTATGCTAGTAGTTTTTTCTGTCTTACTTCTCGCCTATAGAAGTCTCTTCCAATTCTTGGACTGAAAAAAAAATGGACAAAAATCATCTATGAGCCGATCATTGATATCTGATCAAACAGAGATTCCCAAAACATGGTCCGTAAAATGCGGGTAGTAGTAAAATCATCCCCCTCTTCAGTAAGTAATCATGGGCTGAAGATGTAGGTCAAGTGAGATCACTGTCAAGAGCTTTAAAATAAAACTAATATAAAATAAAGAGCCCGGAGAGAATATTGGTTGAAATATAAAGTCAATTCTCAGAGCTTATAGATGAGAATTTTACTCGAAACTTCATTGCATTATTGAACGTAGTGTTATACATTTCATACACGGCATAGCAAGCTCTTCATATGTGTGAATGTCATCCAAAGGTTGCTTCTGTTCTAAGTTTTGTACAGTTTAATCTCCAAATAATGATTAAACCCAGATTGGCAGAATTTTACTTGAAACTTGATTGATTTATAGACCGTGGTGTTATACATTTCATACATGGCATAGCAAGCTCTTCATGTATGTGAATGCCATTCAAATGTTGCTTCTGTTCTAAGTTTTGTACATTTCCATCTCCAAATGAGTAAATCCAGACTGGCAGCTCTAGTCTCATCATTTTACTGTAGAAATTGTTAAGTATAACTCAACTGTAAGTTTTAATTTAATAGTTTTTTTTTCTCTTGTATTTTCCACCTTTGGAACTTTGAATTCTTGCTTTCTTCTCAAATACAATCTACAAATATTGAAATATTACTGAAATTGTCATTCCATGTGTTTCGTAATCCTTGTCTTTTTATTGTCCTTTCGCATCAATAACATTTTCTCAGTTTCTTATTGTTTTTCATTCGCAGTAGCCACTTGTGTCTTAGTGGCTTTATTGCCTTAACTTGGAGTGAAAAAATAAATGACAAAAATCATGCAGATGACACATTGTTGATAGCAGACATGGATAGAAAACTATCAATGTTCCTGCAGAAATTAGTGAATAAAATAGAGGACAAAGGCATAAACCAGCACAAAAATTGAAATATCTGGGAAGTGTTCTAACAGAGGACGGAAAGTGCGACACTGAAATCCGAAGACGTACTGGGATGACCAAATATGCCTTCCAAAAGCTAAATAAACATTAAGAGATAGAAAAATTTTGTTAGAAACAAAGAAAAGCGTATTAAACTGTTACTCCTGTATGGCAGCGAATGTTGGACAATTTCCTCAAAGATGAAGAAGACACGTGAAATCTGGTTCTAAAGAAAGATGCTGAGGATACTATGAACTGAACATGTGAAAAACAAGGAGGTTTTGGAGAAAATAGGAACAAAAACGAAGCTTTTATTTAACACCGGGAAGAGACAGTTGACATTTCTGCGGCACGTGATGAGGAAAGGGTATTTGAAAAATCTGATACACACAAGGCAGAATGAGGGCAATGGTGATAGAAAAAAACAGGCCATAACATGCTTAATGAGCTGGGGTAAATAGATGGCGTAACAGGATCCGGGAGAAATAACGAATTAGACCCAAGAATTATATTCATGTAATTTGAAATCTGTACCCAAAAGTTTTGGGCAGAGTATATTGAACATATAAAAAATCCTACACTACAATGCGTACAACTTTATGCATATATGTCTGTGTGCGTATGAATGTCATCACAACCAAATATAAAGAAACTAACATTGTTTTTAAAAAAATGAATCAGTTTGAGCATCACAAAAGCTTGAAACCCATGGTTAAATACTCATATCCATACAACTGAATATATATATATATATATATATATATATATATATATATATATATATATATATATATATATATATATATATAGCAGACATGGAAAGAAAACTACAAAATCTTCTGCAGAAAGAAGTGAATCAAATGGAAAACAAAACTGCAAAAAGACAGAATGCATAGCTGGTAGCACAAATTATATATATATATATATATATATATATATATATGATTTTTCTCGGCGGAATCTAGTTTACCTATTCGTCCATGCATTGCATATTGGCGTCACATCTGGTCTGATAGTGCTTCTATTTATTTAAGGATTTTTGATAAAATCCAAAGAAGAATCTGCAATGTTATTGGTACTGACCTGGCATCTAGGCTTCAATCACTTATGCCACCATAATGTAGTTCCCTTTGGCTTTTTGATAAATACTTTCATTGTAATTGTTCTGATGACCTTTCCTCTTGGATATCTAGATTTTATGAATTTAAGCGTAGTAATAAATTAGCAGCAAGGTTTTATCATTATATCGTTGAAATGGCTAAATATGACCGTAAGATCTATGAACGATGATCAAACTTCATCTCGAGGGGACACGGCACATGAAGAAGGAAAAATTTGGTTGAAAACAAAGACGAGAAATTCTTAAATGCTTGAATATTATTTTTCGGTATAGCAATGAATTTTGGACAATCTACTCGCAGAAGAAGAATGCTGAGAATTCCAAAGACTAGTCATGTAAGAAATTATGAAGTTTTAAGGAAAATGGAAATATAACTTGTACTTGGAATCAGATGAACCTGAAAGTTCTTGTATTCATAATTAAGGAGAGAGAGCTTGGAGAATTTAACACTCACAGGACATTGAAGACAAAAGGTTTAGAGGGAAAGACCGAGTAACCTACCTAATGAGCTTTTTGTAAATGGATTACACAAGAGTTTATAGAAAGAATCGTAAGGAGATAAACGTTATTTAGAGCTACGAAGTATAGAAAGTTGTGGAGGGCTATGATCGCTCACGTCCTGAAAAGATATGGTGCAGAAAAGAAAAAAAGCTATAGACAATAATCGGCTTTCCCTTGATCATTGCCTCGATGTCTGTTTATATCTTTGAAATGAGGTTTTATGATTACTTGCATTATTTACATTATTGTAACCAATGTCTTTATGCACTGGGCCGACGTCTTTATCCAAAGACACATAGCCCAATTCAGGACATTGTTAAGATCCAGTGACTAGAACCAAAGAGTTGTGAGCTCAATACCAGGCCACGGCAGCGGTGAACGAAAATATGGAGAGTTGAGTTAAAGGGAAATAACTGAGACATTCGGAATAGGCATGACACGTGGAACTAGAACAATCTACTCTGGTGGACGAAATAAAGGGTTCGTTTCGAAATTCCAATCACCTGAAGACGGTCATAGCATACAACGGCTGAGACATTGTGAATATGGCAAAGAAGGTGAGGATAACAGCCTGAATAATGTAAATAATGCAAGTAATCATAATACCTCATCTCAGATATCCAATCACCTGAAGTACGCCAGAGCGTCCAATGGCCGAAACGTTGCGAATATGGCAATGAAGATGAGGATAACAGTTCGAATAATGTAAATAATCCAAGGGAACGACTTTGTTTTCATTAACACAATTTTCTTTGTGGAGGCGTTCTGATGTGGCATACAACTACATAATCCAGAAATTGAACTCTTGACATCCATACAGCAAGGATGAAATATATTTAGCAGCAGGATTTTACAGTCTTTAGCCTAAAGTCTCTTTAATTAGTATTTGGTTTTCAACTGCCTTTGGCCAAACAAAATCATACATTTATTCAATAACATCACAAAAATTGTCAGAAAATAATTTGTTTTCCATCTTATTAATCGTGAAGAAACATTTACACGTTTCGACTTGTTTTTCTGATTACTTTTTGCTGCATCTTATTAATTAGGCTGTTGTAATTAGTAAACTGTGTGATCACTTTTTGATCAGTATAAGTCTGTCAGCCCGAGGTTAATTAAGCAACAATTTTGATATTTATTAATTTTAGTTCAGTACAATACAAGATTAAATCGAGAAATGTGCGGAAAGACCGTGTGACGCCATATCTTTCAAGTCCCACTTGCATTAAAAAGTCAGAATTTAACATGACTTGAATCACTATGCAAAATCGTTAGAGGCTCGCCATCTTTCGTGGGAAAGGGGTTAATGTCTAAAAAATAATTCACTACCCATAATTCTCCATTTTTGGTATGATTTGGCGTTTGTAAGGATAGAGTATAGCAGTGGTGGGGGTCACATCTGCTTTTTATTATTTCATTTTCAGGCTACAGTGTCCGCCTATCAGTCAATTCTATCCTTTTCCGCCTATCGGACAGTTTCTACGGCAACCTTAACATGACTTAAATTAAAGACGCTTGAGGATGAAATGGAACTAATGTCTTTAATTTAATTTAAGTACAAAATTAAATTCGGAGCTTTTAGCTTCCATTTTTGAAACATTGTTGGAACTGTGTAGCGAAAAACCATATTTTAAGTCTATTAACTTATAATATTAATGCTCTGTAAATTTACATTGAGCACTATTTTGTAAAAATAAAAATATCTATAAGAAAACCGGATTATATATCTTACTGTTCTTTCTTTTTATTAATACACACACACACACACACACACACACACACACACACACACACACACACACACATATATATATATATATATATATATATATATAATGGATCTGACAACTTAACCAATTGATTCAGTTATGAAATTTTGTGACACTTAAGACCCGTTAGTGATTTACAAAGGAGGCCATGTATGGAGCAAGAGTAAGGATTGTGGGATGAGATCATTGTTAGATTGGCTGATCTTTTAGATCTTGCTTTCGCTTCTTGAAGACGATTCAGACTAGTAGATTGAAAACTGCTGAGTCCACTAAAACACGTTGATCTCCATTCTACCCGTTGCAAGGCTAAGCGCTCGAGGGTGTTATGTGGTATATTGACAGCTGGCAAGTTGCTCTTCAGCTTGTCTTTGCATCTTAGCCATAGGCGTCCTATATTCCTGTAGCCCTGATCTAACTGGCTGTACATTAGGATCTTGGGTATCCTATCATCAGACATTCTCAAGACATGACCAGTCCACCGTAACTATATGTGTGTGTGTGTCTGTGTTTAATTGAGTCCTCTCCAAGCAATGACAATAAAGCTACTAAGACACAAGAGTTTCTTTTAGGGTGGAATATTTAGGAACAGAAACATTACAAAGAGATAGCGATTGACATTGCATTTAAATTTTTGCAGATTTAAGTTGGAAAGCAGGAAGTTCATAAGAGAAAAGTACGAAAAAAGTAACTGTTAGCATAGAATTTATGGCAAAATCTAGCCAAGTCATCTGTAAATGGATGAGATCTTGCTGTCAGTCTTGAACTGCGCTGAAATTCGTAAATTCCAAGAACCATGACGAAGAAAGAACTATCATGAAATTCTTTAAAGAATAGACACAAAGGGGCAAATTTAGTTCAGTGGAAAAGTGACTGAAGCTGAGATGCCAGGTCAGGACCAATAATATTGCCTATTCTTATTTGGATTCTATCGAGAAGCTCTAGGTAAATATTCTATATTTGGCAGTAATATTCTAAGAATGAATAAATTGTAGTCTTATAGATATATAGGATAGATTCTGGAAAGAAAAATCGTCTCGTATAACACTGTGAAGCAAGCGTCTTAGCAGCTGACCTAGCAATGGATTCAATATAGCCTTGTAGAATCCCGTTTCAGGATGTACAAAAAATGCTTCTTCACACGAGAAGCCAATACCAATTTTGCTACTGCCACACGGTTGAAGCATCCTTGTCCGTTTTGGTTTGGTTTTCATTCTAGTAAGCTCTGCCTCTTACTCTCGAGAACACAACTCCTCCTCAGAAACCAGATTCTCTTTTGAATGAGCGTACCGTGTGATTTTATGCACTTGACCCAGACATCGTTCAGCTAATGAGCGCCTAGAACCAGCTACAAGCGATACTACAACTTCCGTTCACACAAAGTGCTGTCCGATTCACCTTCAGTCCGAAGCGCGCCAATTTGCCGTCTCCACGCTCCACTGCAAAACGTACATGCGACTCTGGCACTTTTAGCTCGCTGAGGTAAGTCTCCGCTACAGAAGACAGATGTCATATATCCAGTCCTGTTGAATGACAGAAATCATGTGTTATATACAGTCCGGCATTTTTACGATAAGACCACTGCTGGATGACAGAAATACATATATAAAACATATGTTATATACAGTCCAAAATCATAATGCACAGTAGTGTTTATATATATATATATATATATATATATATATATATATATAGAGAGAGAGAGAGAGAGAGAGAGAGTAGTGTGTTTATATATATATATATATATATGTATGTATATGGAAGCGATTTTCGTTTCCAGTGTCCTATATGCATGAGTTTGTCGTTGCTTAGAAATCTTCCATGTAAACAGAAACAGACTATCATCACAGTTTTTCCGTGTTTCTCTATCTATAAAAGGCAGGATGTGTGTGTGTGTGTGAGGAATACACGGCTGCAATTTTCGACGGATTTGCACCAAAATTTACATGCACATGCTCCAAGTTAGTGGAACGGCCAAGACCGACATTGCATTTCCCAACTCCCATCGCTAGTGGAAATAATCGACTTTTTCATGCTTCTACGGCAGTTTTCATGTAGTTTTCGACCATTTTCTACTGGCCAGGGTGAGAGCCTCTAGCTGGCTGCCACGAATAGGCAGGAAGATTCTATTGGCCAGCGTGACAGCCAACAGCTGACTGACACGAATGTTAACTAGCATGCTATCATGCAAAAAAATAACGATAGCTGCATTCGTCACAAGTGGGAAAAATTTAAATCTGCATGACACTTTACTCCAATTGGATCATTCGCTTGCTTAAACTCAACGTTGGTTCTGATTCCGCAGAACTGGGTTAGGTGTGAAAAAATATTTGTTGTTAACATTCTTTTTTCATTCGTTTTTTTTTAGTTACGAGTCCCTTTTTTAAAGCTGATCGTTTTGTGTTCATTTTGTTTAGTTCTTTTTTCGTAACAGATTTAATGTTTAGTATAGAGCTTATAAAAAATTTGCATTGTGAGATAAGCAAGGTCGAATTTACTGCTTATAAACTTCAATCTGCCAACCGAACGATCCTTTGTGGCCGAGCGGTTAGGCACGGCAAGTTAAATGACGCTTCCGTATAGGATGCAGGTTCGAATCCTGTCAAAGGATGAATATTTTCCATGAAAATTTCTCGGACATTCAGGCCGGTAAATGTTATTTAATACTGTTTATTATAAACAGAGCATTTACTTAAATACCTGTATCTATAAAAAGGATGTTAAACATAAAAATGTCTTTAATACATATATATATATATGAAGAAAAATATACGGAAAAAACACACAAAAATCCTAATATGTAATTATGCGGTTTTAATGTTAATATAGCATAATTGCATATTAGGATTTTTATTTGTTTTTCAGTATATTTTTCTTCATACTGTCGGATCTATATCCATATATTTGCCTACACACACACACACACACACACACACACACATATATATATATATATATATATATATATATATATATATATATATATATATATATATCGAGCACTGTTTTTTTAAAAATACTAAAGAACTTCGGATTATTTACCTAACGAGTTCTTTCCTATTTTCTATATATTATCACACACACACACACACACACACATATATATATATATATATATATATATATATATATATATATATATATATATGTATATTGTGTATATTTAAGCAGCAATTTTTCATTGATGCATGTTTCATTAAATAATATAGACAAGTTTTGTCTATTTATTTTAAGTAAGTTCCTTTCATATTGTCTAAGTTTAATAACATTATCATTGAAGGACGTGGTAGTCGTTTCTTAGAAATTTTTCATGCAACAGAAACAGACTATTATTATTGTTTCTTTCTTGTATTGTTTGATATATTGAAAAGTAATTGTCATCTTTGATAATGGCTTATGTAAGCCGAAAGCTTAGATTGGATTTAAACATGTATCAATATGGCGATTTCCTTTCGCCCTTCAATGATAATGGTATTAAGCTTATCAGACAATATGAAAGTAACTATATATATATATATATATATATATATATATATATATATATATATATATATATAAAGGAAAGATCATAAACACTGTCTTCCATCTGAGGTGAGAGCGGTTGTGGAGGAAATTAGATCAAATAAAATGGTAGCTTTAGGTCAACAGGGGAAAAAAGGAAGATTTCCTAGATAGATCTCTGGTACACCAATCCCAGCCCGGCAAACCTCTACTCGTGGGAAAAGAGCGAGTTTCCACTTTGTCCAGTCTTCCAGAAGAGCGGATCCTTCCAAAACTTATTGAGCTGTTGCCCCAAGGCACTTAACGAGGGGAGCTACCGGTGTCGCCATGATAAATTTTTAGATGTCCTTTTAAAAATCATATCAAGGAGTCTAAAACAAGACAGATATAATCCATATAAGGAGACGATGCATTTTTTTCTGAGCAGGAGAAAAAGTAAATACAACAGAGAAGAAAACATTCCTCTTCAGCTCTGCCCCGGACTGATAATTCAGAGTAGACATAGGCAAGCAGCTTAAATTTCCAGTGGAAATAATACGAACTAAGCTTCGTCCAGACATGATTATTTATTCTGAAAAGACTAAGGACATCATCATGTTGGAATTACCAGTCCCTTGGGAAGAGAATATGGACGAAGCCCACGAAAGAAAGCTTAGAAAATATTTACTGATTGTAGAGGAATGTAAAACACGTGGTTGGCGATCTCATTGCGAACTGATTGAAATCGGTTGCAGAGGCTTTGTAATGTGTAAGATAGCTATGTAAGATTTTGCCAAAATTACGTGTAACAGGTTGGGCAAAAAACAAAGCTATTCGCTCAATAACATGCGCAGCGGAAGAGGCTTCAAGATGGCTTTGGTTGAAAAGGTCAAGTGATTGGTAGTCAGTAAGGAAATAAAAGGAAGTTGCATTGATATATATGATGTTTGATTACGTTTCTCTGTGTGTGCGTGTGTATGCATATGCCTCGGAGTGGGGGGAATCTAATCTGTACTTACCACTTCAAACAAATCGATACCCGACCGGTATCGGCTGAGTCACCATGGAGAGCGGGGTATGATGTTGAAATACCCAAAACCCCTAATGAACCTAAGCTAGAAACGTCACTGATGATGTGTACTAAAACATCCAATAGATATATTTTTCGAAATACATATATATATATATATATATATATATATATATATATATATATATATATATATGGCAAATTGTAGCTAACAGAAGTTACACAAGTCGATACCCGACCAGTATCGGTTGAGCCATCGTGGAGAGGGGGTATCATGTTGAAAGACCCAAAAACCTTAATGAACCTCGGCTAAAAACATCACTGATGATGTTCACTGAAGCAGACAATAGATGTATTTCACGGTATATATAAACAAAGTCACTAATAATAACAAAAGAGAATGGTTGAATGCGTCAACACAACAATAAAAACAATATCTCCACACGTGACAATAATTGACGTAATTTTCAGTTAACAGTATGAAAATAGCGTTCTCTAAATTCTTCCAGTTGCTAAGGACATTTTGTTTTTGTTATTATTAGTTACATTGTTTAATAAATTCATTCCATTTTTTTCCTTGAGAAAGTCCAGATTGGATGAAATACGTCGGCGACTACTACAGTTTTTCTATTGTCATATATATATATATATATATATATATATATATATATATATATATATACCTAAGTATATAATTGGTGTATACGGAATGAATTCCAATAACCAACAATTACTATTCTTAAAAGCGTGCTCAATACAGAGTAGAGCAGATATAATTATTCATTAAAAAAAGTATATGTTATAAAATCAATACAAAAATAGCCATTTTGTTTCAACACCCTCGATGTCTTATCAAGTGATGATGTTGAATGTAAAATAAATGGTTTTAAAAGTTTTCAAATTAATTAACGATCCTCCGCAAGGGGAAAACGTTGTTACAAAAGCTAGACTGACCAATCAAAATACAAGTATAGGAAAATTCAAAAAGCTTGATAACGAAGTCATGTTATAATAGCTATTCAGATCTTTAAAATACGGGTAATATTAAAAAAGAATTTATTCTAACCAATAATTATTAAATTATATGATAAAATTTGATATTAAAATTAAAAGTAAAAATTACCAATTTTAAAATCCAAATTTAATCATTATTAAGTTTACAACTATAAAATTACTGAGAAGGAAAGAAGAAATACATATGTTATTCAATTTATTTCTTCATTTAAATTACGTTAGAACAGACGCTTATCTGTCATCCGGTCCTCTGACAATATGTATACATTTTAATCCCAAGTGTGTGAATGGGGTCCTTGTTGGTTATTGGAATTCATTCCGTATACACCAATAGATTTATTTTTTATTTTTTCCTAAAAGGGTTTTGTGTATATACTTGGGTATATGTATATATATATATATATATATATATATATATATATATATATATATATATATATATATATATATATAAGTGTGTGTGAGTGTGTGTGTGTGTGTGGGTGTGATAAATCTTTAAATAACTCTTTCAGGTTTATATGTGATAAGACAAACCGAACCAAAAGCAAGACTTTTCTTCCATTTTGTGGAATAAACTCCATGTGCAAACATTCCAGAATACACAAACTTAACCCCACCTGAGAAAGTCCACATTGGACGAAACGCGTCGACAAATATTAGTTTTCCTATTGTCATTTATATTTATAAATATTGTCTTTTTCCACAGGTTAACTTTAAGAAATTTTTCATATATATATATATATATATATATATATATATATGTGTGTGTGTGTGTGTGAAAATATATAGAAAATAGGAAAGAACTCGTTAGGTAAATAATTCAAAGTTCTTTAGTATTTTTGTTATTTTTTAAAAACAGTGCTCGATACAAAAGTAGAGCCTAAATATAATTATTTATTTAACAAATATGATTCCATCGCTACATAAGAGTTCTCATGTTTCACAACAACAGTCGAAAACTTCAATATTGTTATTTGAATTAAACTGAATTAAAGTACCAAGCTCTCTTCCATCTTCAAGCGAAATTTTTTTGGGAATAACTAATTCTTGAAATTTACGCGTTTTATAATCATATTCATTATTGAAATAAAAATTACTATGGTAACGGCTAGAGCAATTATTTAAAAAAAGGGGCGTAAGGGTTAATAATTTGTATCAATATCTCAGTTACATTCACAGATGTCAAATCAGGGTAAGGTTGGGGTGTCTAAATTTAAAGCGGAAGATGACATCATCTCGTCTGGTTAAGTGTCTATGGAGATTTTTTATTTTATTCCATTTTATTTTTTATTTTTTCCTAAAAGGGTTTTGTGTATATAAAAAACTGTCATAATACGCTAATATTTGTTTCTTTGACGACTTCATAAAGGTTTTTTTGGGGGGGTGGGTAGGGCATTTAAACTTTTTATTTAGACTATGGAGTTTAAAATTTGTATTATTTTATTGTTTGTTTGTTTTTATGCTAATTATTCAATGCGAAAATTTGATGATGTCGGAAAACCGTTAACTCATGTCTATTGTTTAATAAATTTTCATTATTTAGAAACTTGATAATGAGTAGTTTTTCATGTAGGCATAAAGGGCATGGGTCATCCCAAGTTTTACAAGTTCTAGTTTTGTTTATAATTTTCCATTTTACATTTGGTGTTTTATTCATTTCCTTCAAATGCCAAAATATTTAGATAGACATGTCTGATTTCTTTTATTTATATTGTTGAAGGAGTACTTATGCTGCCTCCACCTGGTTTTAAATTCATTCTTCGTAGACCCAATGTATATCATATTAGTATTAGGACTCTCAATGGATGCGAGTACATATACATACCTGTGGTATACATTAGTATACCACAGATTTTAGTATTTTTTATTAATACTATTCTGGCATGGGGGTTTATTCAGGATTTTATTATTGTGTTTTTTTATTATAATTTCTAGATTTTCAGTGCAACTGTAACTTAATTTTAGGGTGTTTTTATTAAATATTTTACTAAGTCTACTATTTGCAGGTAAGTGTTTTTCAATTAAAGCTAGGAATTTATGTCCCAGCTTCTTACTAACCATTTGGTTGAATGGAGGGGTATACCAAATGATTTTTCTTTTCCTATTTTTCTTCTGGTTAGTACAATTGTTTCTATAATTTATGTTAGCATTTTTGTACCATTATTTTTAAGGCTGTGTTATAAAAATTACTGTGTTGTTGGAATATTTCTTTATTAGTGGAGTTAATGCTGATTCTATTCTCTGTTGATGAGGGTATATGCTTAATTATGGATGGAGGGTGGTTTGACTTAGGGTGTATATTCAAGGGTTTAGTGTTAGGTTTTCTATAAGGTAGATATGTGTTGTTTATTAAATCTAGAGTTACCATGAGGAAGTTTACTCTTTTTAATTTAGTACAGACTGTTGTTTTTAAATTTAGATTTCTAAATTCATATATATAATCTTTCTAATTTTCTCTATTTTAAAAGTAGTGGAACCTCTCACTACCATGAGCCCGTCATCTCTGTACAGCCCGATGTTCTTAATATCTAATTCACAGTGCGCGGTCAGGTTGTACAGTATTAAAAGACAGACAAGGTCAGAAGACTCTGCAGAGTCTAAAGATCCCATAGTGATGTCAAAATTGTCATCATGGTTTTTAATCCATTGTTCCCCATTATGAATGAGGACAGATTTTTTTTGCACTGAGAATTATATTAATTTCTTCTTTTGTCAGGTCAGAATACACAGCAGCAAACTCCAGGGCAGTCATGAACAGATCCTTCGAAACCAAAACCTTAACACTGAAATCCTCGAGCCATGTTCTTAAATTGCCTCATCATAGACTTTCATATGGATGTCATCATTGGTGCTAGACCTGACTAGAATTACCTAATCTGTCACCTGTAGACAACCGTTTCTTAAGATCAATAGTAAAAAAAGATTTTGAGCGAGTAAAACTTGAGGGTCTTAGCAAAGATCCTTTTTCTTTGAACACTGTGGAGTGGCGCTAGAGAATCGCAGACAAAAAACTGTAACAAATAACAGAAACCAAAAAATTTGTAAGCAGAACTATCTACACAGACTTCCCAAGAATTGCTATTTGTTGAACAGACTCCCGCGTGGATGCTTTCTCGAACACTACGTGGATGCTTGTGTAGTGTAATGGATAGCGGATCGGAATGAAAAACTGGTGAGCCGACTTCGAATTCTATTCAGTTTCGTTACACTCACTTACACGCAATACCTTTGGGAAAATGCATGAATCTATCTCCTCACCCCAACCTATGGGTTAAATATTAATAATTGTATATGAAAAAATCATTTTTATTTTCAAAACTTGTTAATGAAATATTCACTCGCAAAAATTTTCTCCAAATCCAAAATATGTTTCGATAACGCACAACAGGTTGATAAGCCGTAAAAAAGCAATCAATCAATCCCCGGATACTATAATCTTGAGTCTAGGTTTAATCGTTATCTATCCTCTATGTCCTCATGATCTGCACTTCCTCGTTTTACGTTCAAAGCATACATCTCATTTACTGACTTGAGTGGCTCCTGAGCCTTGTAGTCTGCAAATCCTGATAAAATCCTAAGATATTTCTAATTATCTACATCATGGGTGGGCAAACATTTTAATGCAAAGGCCACATTAAAAAAAATCACAATTTTGTCAGGCCGCATCGTTTATTAACCCAAAACTGCAGTTATTTACGGGTTTGTTAAAATTAGGCGTCAGGTTTCTTATACTGTTCCTCAACACTGACAACACAAAATACAGACAGCATCAGCTTTGTTAATCTTTAATATATTCTGATTCTGTAAATGACTTGTTTTGCTTTGCAATTTTATTTGCCAATACAAAACTTGCATTTATCGCGCTTTTTTGTAAAAATGAAATTTTCTCAAACACAGTTTACTGTTGCTTCAAACCGTTTAACAGATCAGTTGCCTTCTTTTGCAGTTCTCGCTTTGATAAACTGTGTCCAAAGATGGCGTTCTTGTTTTGAAAGTGCCGTTTCAAATTGTATTACAGCTTTAAGTCCAACGTCAGTAAAGAAATATCTTTCAGTCCATTCATTGTTAAACACTCGGCATTCGTTTTCAATTTTTCGCTTTTTAAATGACTTCGAATAACTCATTTTTGGTAAAGTTTGTAAGATAATAAAAACTAGTCTGAAATAAAATGCCCCACGTCTTAACTTTTTCGGTATCTGCCAGGACACTGAAATGATTCAAATGAAAGGCAATAAAATCATTGGCGCGGTAACAATGTTGCCAGATTAGCCATTGTTACCAAGTTGAGCTCAAGATGGGAGACATTCGGTCTCAGTGAAGACTTTCGGTGTCTGTAACCTTTTAATCAGCACTCTCCCACGCATGCGTACACACCCGCGGGAGGAAAATACTCACAATATTCTTTGGCATTGCTTGGTAACTTTCTCTTTCAGATTTGCTAACATTTGGCGGTCCGCATGAATTCTTTTGGCGGGACGCATGCGTCCTGCAGGTCGTTGTTTGCCCACCGCTGATCTACATCGACACATTTCAATAATTTCGTCACCATCTTCATTTAATTATAATTATAACCATATTTGCAACACATGATGTCAAGGGGTCAATCTTATTTCAGAATCCTCTCCGTGTATTTAAATTTATAGTGAAGGGCTTCACCTATACAGCATCTCAGTTTTTTCCCTGAGGCTTATGGATTTCAATTCTCACCTGTTCTGATATCAGCACATCGCTCTTGTGCAAATGAAATTTGACATATTACAAGCAGTAACCAAATTAGTCGAATGGTTAATTAAAATTCTATGCCAAACTGTCCTTGTTAAAGGAATTACTACATTCTATCCATATCTGCAGACATGTTTAGGCGTAATTCCTTCAGGGATTTTATAAACGCAACAAATTACGCAGAAATTTGAGCTCTTTAGAAACGATCCACTCCTCTTATAAGATTGTGGACTGGCGCTACACATTCACAAACAAAACCTGTTCCAAATAATATGAAAGCGACTCACTTGAGGACTACCAACAGCAGCAACAACTTAAAGACATAATGACATAATCAAGATGTTGTCATTCCACACCACTTCAAATAAAAGGTTAGGAAGGAAACTCCCATCAATACTGGAAAGAGTGATAACAGCTACTGGGCTTGAGAAAAGAAAATAATGACATAATCAAGATGTTGACATTCCACAATACTTCAAATAAATGATTAATAGGCAACCCCCATTATTACTAAAAAGTTGTTTTAAGAGAAAGATTTTATAAATTTCAAGGGAAAGCAGTACTGGCTTTTCGTCCAATAAATACCAAATATTTCCCTGTAGAGAGACAGTTATTATTACCTTTATTATTATTTCAATTAACCGCGTTACTTAGTACGGTTACTTCGTTACTTAGTTTCCAATTTATCTAAAGCACTAAATTGACTAGTGCGTTACTTAAATGACAGTTTTTCAAACATTATAATATTCGATTGAAACCATTTAATCAAATGCCAAAAACGTGAAATGTTATAAATTTATTATTATTTATTATGAATTTAATTTAATTAATTTAAATGAAAATTATTTATAAGATTTATTATGCAAATTTAGTCGACTTTTAGTGCAGACTTTTGCCATTCCCCAGTCAATTGTATCTTTAACCAATCTTTCAGCCCATGACGAAATCCTGTGGCAAATTCCAATGGGCATTAAAATGTAACACATCGAGTAAATCCCCAGATAACAGGTAAGCTATGGAAGACAGGAATATTCTCCCCAATTATATCCCCCATTATGAGCATTATTATAGTCATGATCTAATAAAACCTTATTTCATGGACGAAACGGAATCGCAGAAAGAAAAAATGCTAATCATGCTGACACATATTTAGTTATCCCACGTAGAGAAATTATCGCCCATGTCTCTATAACAAGCAATGTGGAAACAGGGTCTTACTTGTAATAATTCCCAACTGTAGCAGTCGGAGATTCTTCTGTGTTTCTGGAGGAGCCATGTTGAGGTTTCCAGATTTGAGCGGGTCGGATTTTCACTAGCGAGGATATATTGCTCTCAAATAGGAAAGAGCGAGTAAAAGTTTTTTCATCATGAGGACTGCGAGCCGAAGATAGTTTCTATATCTGGTCTGTATTTCCAAAGGGAAATGGGGCCATGGGCTTGTAAGCCGCATCACGTGGCAAGTGGCTAGGCCGGACAGAAACATGAGAAGAACGAACAACTCGTGTGTCATCCCTCTAGGTATTTAACTGATCGACGAGACACTTTCCTCACTTTATACAGTGACCTCACTAAGCGACAATCACGTAACCCACGTGAAGTTCACTCAATCAAAGGCATTTTATATGCCTACACGTACATAGAAATTTGTTTTTATAATGTTAGTTTTTTTGTTTTCTGTCCTACCCGTAGGGTTTTTTTTTATTGCTGAATGTTCATCTTAAGACGATATTGAATAATTCAGTTAAGAAAAAAGTGCTGCTATTTTTGTCTATGTTTTTTGTTTTTTTTTTATTAAAGTTTAATTTAACATTACAAAACGTTACAACAATGTAAAAATTATCTTATTTGTCCATACTATAATTTTCATATCCCTATAAAAGGCACTGTCAAAAGATTTAGGGTTAATTTGCTTAAACAAGGCACTGTCTATTGTTTGCAGCACATGACAATAATTTTAAGTAAAATGATGCACTAAAATAAGTAACCAAGTAATTGTTTTAAGTTCTCTGAATTTTACAAATCATGCTCAACTATCTTAAGAAAAAAAGCAAAATGGTCATTTATACTGAAAGTGATTGATATTTCTGCGACACAAAATGAGGAATGAATGCTTGGAAAATTTGATACTCACAGATAATATCGAAGTAAAAATGTACGGGATAGCAACTAGCCATCTACTTGACTGATAAAAAGACAAATGCTACCAAGAGCTAGAAAGAATTGGAAGTTGCAGAGAGCCACGTTCGCCCATATTATGAAAGAATAGGGCACAGACTAGAAGAAGAAGCAAGTTGGCCCTTGTTCTGTCAACAGTGGACAGTAATGACTTTCACCGTGTATTCTTGTGACACTACAGATCGAGGGATATCAAATGACTACCAAAATCACAGAAATTCTGGCATCCAGTACAATTCCCTTATTCACCTCCCCTTGCCACAAGCAGCCGTTGTTGAAAAATAAGGGCACCCCGGCGTGGTGTAATGGTTAGCAAACCTGTCTCGCTGGAACAATTACGATTGAGTAGTGAGTTTGATCCTCACGAGGTACCCCCTACTTGTGCCACATGTAAGCTACGCTTAGAAAACCTTTGGCCACCTCAACGTGGTGTAATGGTTCGCAAGTTTGGCACGCTATTACCATTGCGACTGAATAGCGAGTTCGATCCTCAATAAGCGCCCCATCATTTCGGCCTTGTGCCAAATCTAAGCTGCGTTTAAAAATCATCGAGATCAGTCGACCAGACTGTTCATTTCTGTCGGACTCTCTGCCTCGAACGGAGAGGAACTCAGACGAGGGTTTACCGCAGGGCAAAGTTTCGTCCGAGGAGGTAGACAGGCCCTGAACCCGTTTATACGGGTTCAAAGGGAATATATTTGGCCGAGCCTACGGACTCCGAGAAACTCACGTAAAAATCGGCCTTGTGCCACATACATTCCTCGTGGGTGGGTATCTGTTAAATATTATCAGTTGGATCCACTGTGGGATTTTACTTGCGATTCACCTTGATTCCCTTCTAGCTCACCGCTAGCAGTTGATTACTTACTACACATCGCTTGCGAATATTGCATGTTGTTTTTGTTATAAATATTATTGTTCTATTTCCAACCTTCTTTTTAGTTATTCTCATTCAGTAACCTTTTCCTAGGTTTCAACATTAATATTACATATCGCTTTTATGTCTTATTTTTATTGCAATATATACTCCTTCGATCCAGCTCTGTTGAGTGGGGGCGAAACCGGTCGGCTGTGTTTGTTTTAATTTTTGCTTTTATTTTTAATCATGAAAAGTAAAATAAGTTTTACCTTTTTATTGCTATAATATAATTGTGTAATATATATATATATATATATATATATATATATATATATATATATATATATATATATATATATATATATATATATATATATATATATATATATATATATATATATTCATATATATATATATATTCATATATATATATATATATATATATATATATATATATATTCATATATATATATATATATATATATATTCATGTGTATGTATATTTCTGTATGTGTGTATGCATGTATGTATGTGTATATATATGTATATATATATATATATATATGTATATATATATGTGTGTGTGTATATGTTTGTATGTATGTATATGTATATATATGTATATATGTGTGTGTGTGTTTACTTATGTATGTGTATGTATGTCTGTATATTTATATATGTTTTTGGTCAAATGTCGTTGCATTTATGTGTATGCACGTATATATGTGTATTTATTACTATAGATAAGTATTTTTATGTAGATATTCATGTGTATGTATATTTCTGTATGTGTGTATGCATGTATGTATGTGTATATATATGTATATATATATATATATATATATATATATATGTATATATATGTGTGTGTGTATATGTTTGTATGTATGTATATGTATATATATGTATATATGTGTGTGTGTGTTTACTTATGTAGGTTTGCAGTTGTATATATGTATGTTGACACCTACTATATATGAAATTGTTTATGTGTACGTGTAGGTAGGGAAACTTGGGTATGTCATTACGGCCGCATGAGTTAGGATATATGTGTGTATATATGTTTATTTTTGTGTATTGCTGTGTATATATATATTTATTTGTAAATATGTGTACACATATTTGTGTGTATATTTGTGGGTACATATATGTATATGTGTATGTATGTGTATGTGTACTTGATACCATGGAAATGTATACGTATGTATATGTTTATGTATGTATGTGTAGATATTTCGGTGTGTATGTATGTATGTATATTTATGTATATGTGTGAGTATGTGTGTATGTGTATGTATATATGTATATGTATGTGTATATGTATGTGTATATGTATATATATGTATATATGTGTGTATATGTATGTATATATGTGTGTATATATATATATGTTTGTATGCGTATATATGTGTGTGCATGTGTGTGTGTGTGTGTGTATATACTTATATGTATATGAGGTGGACATCGTAGCTACCGATGGGTGTTGAATTTAATGTCCGGTTTTTTTTTGTTTTTTTTTTTACATACACTATATTTTAATATATTAAATAATACTAATTTTGATGATTTTTATCTTTGTATATTTACTCGCTTAAGTTAGATTTCAATATGTTGTTAACATTCATGCAATGACATTTTCTGTCTTAAATATTTATCGGTTGGGGTATCCAACTGTCTGGGTCAATGTCTGTGGATGTGTGTGCATGTATTTATATGTATCTATGTGTATGGAAAGTGCATCCACTTTTAATTATGTATGTATGTACGTGTGTGTTGGTTTCCCTTCTCCCATTTCCCCCCCTTTTTTTTTTTTTCATGACAGACGGTGGAGATGTTCTCTGTCTTGTCCCCTTTATTGTGTGTGTATATGTCTTGGTGCTTATGTATTAGAATCTGACTGCGTTTGTTTTACGCGTGAGTTTGGGACCCCATTTACACATCATGAGGATTAAAATGTATACATTGTAAAAAGACCGGATATTAAATATAGGTAAAGTAACTTCAATGAAAAAATAAATTGAATAACATATATATTAGTATTTAGTCACCCCCCCGCCACGAGGGTATCATGTGGCACAAGGCCGGTTTAACGTGGGATATCCGAGCCCGTATATATTTCTTCTTTTCTCCTCAGTAATTTTATAGTTGTAAACTTGATAGCGAATAAATGTTAAATTTTGATTTTGTAATTAGCAGTTTTAAAAATTTTAATATTAAATTTTATCATATAATTTAGTAATTATTCGTTGGAATAAATTATTTTTTAATACTAAACATCTGAATAGATATTATAACATGACTTCGTTATCGAGCTTTTTGAATTTTCCTGTACTTGTGTTCTGATTGGTCCATCTAGCCTTTGTAACAACGTTTTCCCCTTGCGTAGAATATTAATTAATTTGAAACTTTTAAAACCATTTATTTTACATTCAACGTCATCACTTGATAAGACACCGAATGTGTTGAGACAAAATGGCTATTTTTGTAGAGATTTTATAACATATTTATGTTATAAATTTTTTTTCTTTAAAAATAAATAATTATATATATATATATATATATATATATATATATATATATATATATATATATATATATATATATATATATATATATATATATATATATATATATATATATATATATGTTGATATATATAAAAGGGATATTTTTTATATGTTCAATATATTCGATCCAAACCTTTCGCATACAGATTTCAAATTTGATGTAAATAATTGTTGAGTCTAATGAAAGTGTTTCATTTTTTTCATAATTAGGAAATATTGGTTTTTATGTTATTAACCTGCAGATTGTTATTCTCGTTTTTGTTGTTGTTGCTGCTGTTGTTTTTGTTATCTCAACGTTTCGGCTGTTTTGATCTTCGGCCTTACTCGGGTGTACGTCGAACCAAGTAACCTACAGGGAGGGAATTCTAAACAGAACATTCATTTAATGTACTGGGTAGATTGCTCTTGTTTATTTGCCCTATATCGAGGCATATCTCGTCACATTTATTGCTCGACCCGTTACAACTGGGACCAAATAAACACTGCCCAGCCCAGGTATTGAACTCACAATTCCGTGTTCATGGAATTCCACCTACATTTGTCCAGTACGGCTTAGAATTACTACTACCGCTAGACCAAGCAACTTAGAATATAAACTCAGGAAGATATACTAACAACGAACCATTTGAAAATTGGCAATGAATTGGCTTCGGGCAATAATCACTAGAAATAACTAACAAATAAAACCCCTCAATTCCACAAGTTCAGACCCTCGCAGTTACAACCAGCCATGCTAATTACACATGGTCAAATCAAATATGGCGACCAACCTGCCAGAAAAAAAATAATATTTACTTCTTGTGCATAATCCCCAGTCCTAACTTTAACGCTTGTAAATCTGGAAAAATAAAGCGTCATATACACAAATTTTATATACGGCATAAAATAAGATCAAATATGGCGACCAACTTGCCAGAAAACAAATAATATTTACTTCTTGTGCATAATCACCAGTATTAAATTTAAAGCTCGACAATCTGAAAAAATAGTGCGTCATATACACGAATTTCATAGACGGCATAAGAAAATCAAATTTTTGTGAGAAAATTAATCAAATATGTACAGTTGTTTGTGTGTGGGGGTAAAAAAACTAAAAATAAAACAGTAAAAGTGTAGAAATACGAACCTGCCATCATAAGCAAATGTCCAACTAACTTAGAATATAAACACAGGAAAATATATTAAGAATGAATCCCTTGAAAATGGGTAATGAATTGGCTTCAGGCAATAATAACTACAAATAACTAACAAATAAAAAAAAACCTTAATTCCACCAGTTCAGGCCTTCACAGCTACGAGTGGCCATATTAATTACACATGGTCAAATCATCTATCTTTACTTCGTATTACATTGGTAAGAAGGAAATTCAACTCTTTTCAAGAACCACTACGTTTGGAAAATGTTCTGGGGTAAATAGTACACCAGCGGTGACGATATAAACTAGTCAATTACTATAAAGAGCTCTGGTCAGAGGTAAGACTGGTAGCTGTTTCCAGTCAGGCAGTCCGCTTCCAGGCTCGGGACAGGCATTTTGAACACTCTCCTATCGGGTAGAGAGGAACCCAGACGAGGCTATTCCAAGGGACAGAGTCTCGCCTGGGGAAGAAGACAAACCCGACCCCGTGTATGCGGGGTCTACGGGGAATTTTTGCTCGAGCCTACGCGATCGGACTCGCCCCACATAAAACTCGGCCTTTTATCACATCCTGCCTCGTGGGGACGTTGGTGATTGCCAGCCAGGTTATCCACTACCAAGATCACAGATGACTTGTCGAACTCTCTGACTTCGGGCGTAGTGGAACCCAGGTGACGCTATACCTATGGGGAGAGTCTCTCCAGGGGAGGTAGCTAAACTCGAAAGAATAGTTGTAATAGAAAAAAAAATGAACCATTCTAAATCGGCCGCACAAGCGGTGTATGTAAAGGAAAGAAATTATAAAATTCCTGTTTCTGCTGAATTGTCGACAGCATTAAAGAGTTGTTTAGAAATATAAATATCCTTTACGAAGTCCAGAAGAATTTTTGTCGAAGTTAAACGACGGAAGATTTCCAAAGCTGCATCTCCTTGAATTATATTTACAAATTCAGATTAAAAATGAATGTTTCAGAATTAACAACTATAATTACCCACAGAGGATTATATAAGTTTAATCGACTTTCTTTTGGTATAAAGATGGCATCAGCGATTTTTCAACAAGCTATGGATAGCAGGCTTGCGGATTGCTATTTCGCCGTGGCATATCTGGACGACATTTTGATAAAAAGTGTATGGAAAGAACAGCATGGTGAGCTTGTGAAAACAATTTCGGGACAACTAAGTGAATATAGATTCAAGCTTAGTGAAGAAATATATGAATTATTTTTACAAAAAAATTAAATACCTTGGTCAAATCATTGATAAAAACTATCGTGGGCAATTGAAAATATGCCTACACCGGCAAATGTGACTACGTCACAAACTTTTTTAGGACTGGCTAATTACTATCAAATTTATGTACATAATATGCATAAGTTAAGGGCTGCACTTAACGGTCTACTTAAAAAAGTTGCAAAGTGGAATTGGAATGATAAATGCCAAATGTCGTTGGAGGAAATAAAAAAAAAAGACTTACGTCTGATTTATCATTAGAACGCTACGATCCAAAAGCAGAAATTGTAGTGGCGTCATATGCTCATGAGTATGGTATTGGAGCGATTAATTTTACACAAATACGGTGGCGGTAAAATGAGAGCCTTCGCTTATGCTTCACGATCGCTTCTATCAACCGAGAAAAAATGACAACCGTATAGAAAAAAGCTCTCGCAAATGAAACAAATTAACAAAGAAAAAATTCATACTTCAAAGCAATCTCGATATGCAATGGTGTAGTAGTGTATAGTAAAAGAGTTGTAATACCAAGTGTATTACAGAACGAATATTAAAGGATTTTCATTGCGGACATCCTGGTATTTCTAGAATGAAATCTATAATGAGAAATTTCGTATAATAGAACAAGATACTGAAAGAAAAAGTTTGGGCACTAGCAGCAAAAATACATATCACAAAGATAGAACCTTGGCCAAAAACAGACACGCCATTGTCAAGAGTGCATACAGATTTTGAAGGTTTTATCAATGGATCATACTATCTTGTGGTATTTGATAGTTTCACAAAATGGCCGGAAATTTATGAGTACAAAAATCCAACTTCCTCATTGACGGTGAATTTCTTGCATGAACTGTTTGCGAGATATGGCATACCAGATACCAGAGTCTCTGATAACGGAAAGCAATTCCCGGATAAAGAATTCCAAGAATTTTGTAGGATACTACCCATTGAACCTGTTACGACCCTGCTGCATCGCCCAAGGTTTAACGGACAAGCTGAACGGTTTGTGAGAACATTCAAAAGAAAGCAGGTCTTGAGCAATTAAATGAGGAAGCACTTCAAATTTTTCTGAGCGTTTATCGGGTAACACCTAACCCCAATACACCATCAGGCATGTCGCTAGCGGAATTAATGGTTGCCAGAAGAGTAAAATCGGCGTTCCACAAGTTGTTACCAAGTCGAAAAACATGAACAACAAAAAAGCGACACTAAATGTTTCAAGAGCGGTGATAAAGTGTTTGTTTTTTTTTAGATAATATAAGGATGGCAAAGCCTCATGGGAAAACATCATAATATCATCAAGAATCAGGAAATTGATTTACATGACGAAAGGAAAAAATCGAAGACAAACCCATAACGGAGTAAAAAAAAAAAAAAATTCAATAATGAAATATCTGGAATATTGACAGAATTAATAAAAATAGTATATGAGGTTTTCGATGTGCCATCACTACAACAAGTCGTGGAACATACCAGGACAAGTTCTAGAAAAAAGCCTACTGAAAAACTGGAAGTGGATCCGAGAGGGAAAAACCACAAAGTTAAGTACGTTGGCGAACTCTCCAGAAAGAAAAGACGTATATTCTAATACTAATAAGAAAAAAAGTTTATAAAAGTATTAATCTCAAAAAGGAGGATGTTCGTTGCCTGACTCACGATTGACAAGATATCTGTCTTCGGGCAGACGATGATTCAGAGATTAGAGAATCCTTATGCGAAGTGCGTTATATAAGTAAGAGTGTATTATAACAATAGCCATAGAATAGTGTCGTTATAATAGGTACTGACTCCCAAGAAAATGCTTTCCCGGCGACTGGTATCTATATTTCAATCTTTATTTGTCTTTTATCTGTCTGCTCTTATTACCTTTTCTTACGCCCATAGAGCATAGTCTTTCATTAACACTTACTCAGTGTGCATTAAAAAATTGAAGAGGTCTGAGAGGTAATTTTTTAGATGTACCTTGTCCTGGGTATAACGATAAACTACATCCAGCAGCAAGGCCTCTGATCAGGAGACTGGCGGTTTTGAGGAGCGTGGAATTACCTCTTAACTGCTGTTGATTCTACTCCCACCCTCACGCTGAGTACATTTTTTTTATAAAAAAATGTCAATACAACAATAAAAACGTATAAAATCACATGTTTACAATAAAATTTATGATCTACATACTATATATAAAAAAAAAAAAAGCAAAACAATATTTACCCTGAAAGTATAAAATATCCGTAGTTGAAAGCATAAAATAACCCAAAGAAGTGTCGATTTGCCGCTAAACAATATTGGTATTCTAGGTGAGTCATTTTTCTTTAAGCTTAACTTCTGGAAAATCCGTATATAATGGCCAATCAATATAATTGACTGAGAAGTGTAGCATTATGTGCACTGACAAGGGATGAGATTAAGTTGAAAAGGGATTATATGTTTTATAAAATTGATGCTTTACCTTTCATTAAGTTACGGACTTACTGATTGATCTACGCATGTATCTGCACAAAGAAAATCGCATATATATATATATATATATATATATATATATATATATGTGTGTGTGTGTGTGTATATATAGCTTTGTGAAAATTAATTGAAACAAAACGAATAATTCCGTTATTATTTACTTTTTTTTCGTATTTTTCCAATGAAACATGATCCAGTTCATATATTAGTACTTCGTATGTCCATTCCACGAAGTCGTTCCTTGCAGAGTGACCACAGCTTCTCGATTGAATTTAAATCAAGAGAGGTTCCGGGCCAATCTAGAGTACTTTCTCGTTGGTAAGGCTCGCAAGTGTGTTCGTGCAGCTTTACAGTTTTCGTACGCTTCCTTGTCTATCGCAGACAATGGCCGTAGGACAACTAATCGACAGTCGAGACAATAGATGGAAATTTGGCTTGATGGAAATTTCATACAATCACAGATGACGCAATATTTTTCAAGGTCAAACGAATTTCATCATACACCCCAAAAATAGATTCATATTACTGCACACCACTGCAAATGACCTAATCTGAGGAAAAAAATAGAAATCGATTACACTCTATCAATCTAGTTGGTCAAAAACTGACCGTATAGTGAAAGAAAGGACATTAAAGTGGTTGTTTCAATTAATTTGCATAAGGGTGTGTATATATATGGCCTGTTTTTTTTTTCACTACAAATTAATCAGTATACAACTACAAAAAATTAGAGCCGATTGCCCAATATTTCAAGCTCAATTTAGGTTTATAGTTCGTAATTATGCAATGAGATGAGGTAACATAAACTGTAGATTTGTCTTCGGAATATCAATACATTATTGGGGCATCTCGAGGCTGTGTAATGGTTAGCAACCTTGTCTGGCTAAACCAATTACGATTTAGTAGTGTGTTTGATCTTCACTGGGTTCCTCCTCCTTTCGGCCTTGTGCCACATCTAAGCTACGCTTGGAAAATCACTATATCAATACATTATTGCTCCGTAATTATAGTGAGATCATTAAAGCTTTTTGTCAAAAGCATTTTATTTTTGGTCGTATATTAATTTAAAATATTCCCTTTTATAGGCTTTATTTTTGAAATGGAATGAGATGATTCTAAATTTTAGAATTTCGCTATTCCCAATCAAAATGACTGGAAGAAAGCAATCTAAAAACAACAAAAGAAAAGGAAA
The DNA here is from genome assembly GCA_963932145.1 of Acanthosepion lycidas. NCBI lineage: Eukaryota > Metazoa > Mollusca > Cephalopoda > Sepiida > Sepiidae > Acanthosepion > Acanthosepion lycidas. Next base: position 77,559,156 of record OZ010604.1, on the reverse strand, counting down.
TTAGTAAAGTATAAGCGAAATAGTTCTAGTTTGTTCACCTTTGGAAACTTAGTATTGCAGCCAAAGTATTCTAAAATGCAGCCAATGACAAAGGAGAAAATGAAAAATACCTAACAAATCGAATATAACATCAAAATTTATATTATTTTTATTTATTTGTTATGTAACTAAATAAATAATTATCAACAATGTTTCTGTAAAACTTGATATTTCCTGTAATAAATTCTTAATAAATATTATTATTGTTATTATTTTACTGAAGTGTAAGGTAGTCCGACATTTAAAATTCCTTATTGTTAACCATGAAATGTTGATCAAAACTGCCTAAAACATTTAAGTGCGTATTGCTACAAAATTATCAAATGTTGAATACGCCCCTCCTACGTCTAACTTGTCATATATTTTATGACACTTTCTATATATACCGTTACTCCGATGTCTTTGTGACTTGATTTGTAATGAAATTGTTCTTACCATAAAAAAAGAAAAGAAAAAAGAAGAAAATAAGAGAAACCAGGAAGCTGTGCGCTTTCGAGGCTTCTTCATTATTTCCTTTAGAACTCTTTGAAACGCTTCTTGATTCGCGCTTCTCTTCCTCGCTTCTCTCAGCATACTATCAAGCGCTCTGTTTCAAAGCAACGGCATTCCGCCAGCGGCCATGTTGGAGGGTACCGATATATCTCCCAGATAAGATGTCCGCTTCCTGACATCCGATAAGACACCTGTCAAATCCAGCTATGGCTGACATGGTCTCCAGAGAGTATCAAATATATTTCCCTTCTATGTCTGTGTCTCAGTAGTACAGCAAAACTAATTTGGTTGATGACGATGAGTACGAATCTAGAGTTTGTTTATCATGAAATCATTATTGTACATCCAATTAATATCTTCACAATGATATTTGTTTCGACCATAAAACTTCCGTAGTCAGTACGATCCATTTAAGCACACAAGGAGAGTTATCACCTTACCAACATACTTTTTGGAAAATATGATCGTGACTCTTAGCCACACGCAGAAAATGGAAGCATTAACAGTAAAAAGTATCAGAAGAAATCAACTCTCATTAATATCAATTATGAACGGCCACAACATGCTGTCCGTGTTCAGAAATCAAAAAAAAAAAAAGTATTGCTATTTATAAAAATGTACCTGTCAATTTCTCTGAGATGAGGTATTATGATTACTTGCATTATTTACATTATTCGGACTGTTATCATCATCTTCATTGCCATATTCACAACGTTTCGGCCTCTATATATCTGAGATGAGGTATTATGATTACCTGTATTATTTACATTATTCGGACTGTTATCATCTTCATTGCCATATTCACAACGTTTAGGCCTCTATATCTCTGAGATGAGGTATTATGATCACTTGTATTATTTACATTATTCGAACTGTTATCATAATCTTCATTGACATATTCACAGCGTTTCGGCTGTTGTACGCTCCGGCCTTCTTCAGGTGATTGCAATTCCGAACCGAACCTTTTATTTCGTCCACCGGGGTAGATCATTCTAATTCCACGTACCATGCCATAACTGAGACATCCGGAAGCGGCATGACGCGTGAAACTAGAACAATCTATCCCGAAATAAAGGGTCCGATTCGAAATTCCAGTCACCTGAAGAAAGGCTGGAGTATATGAATTATGGCAATGAAGATAAGATGAGGATAATAGTCCGAACAATGTAAATAATACAAGTAATAAAAATAAAAATATACATATTCACTTTAAAGAATCGCTAATAGAACAATCTGTATATTTTTACCTATTTTATGTTCAGAAATAAGAATAGTGTAGAATCCCTAACAACCAGACTAAGAAGGCCTTCCGTATAGAAGGGATTCCGGATATGAAGGATTCTACTGTTTTTGTACGAATGCAGAAAACAATTATTAAGGAGTTTAATCGCAGTGACTTGGCAGTTGTCTCCAATGAAATATATATGTTTACGTGCTAATACCCTCGGGAAAGGTGTGAATCCTCTTCTAGCTGCAGTTATGGGTAAATAGTAAGACAGATGGGTTCTATAGCATTGGATGGCAACTGGTCTAGGAGAAAGACAGCTCTGAATTCAAAACCTGCGGTGGTTCGTTTGGGGACCTTGTGGCACGTAGTGCACCAGGTCTCTGTATTCGGCCCTTCAAAAAGTGTGGATGGTCCTGCACGAAACCTTCACCACTATAATCAAATCTCATGTGCTGGCGTCGTTCTGTTAAGTTCTTAAGAACTAATCTGCTTGAACCTCATACATCGAATTCGGCGAGTCGAGAGTATATATATATATATATATATATATATATATATATATATATATATATATATATATATATATATATATATATATATATAAGAAAGAAAGAACAGTAAGATATATAATCCGGTGTTCTTATAGACATTTTTATTTTTACAAAATAGTGCTCAATGTAAATTTACAGAGCATTAATATTATAAATTGATTTATTTAAAATATGTTTTTTTCGCTACACAGTTCTAACCATGTTTCAAAAATGGAAGCTAAAAGCTACGAATTTAATTTTGTAATTAAATTAAAGAAATTAGTTCCATTTCATCCTCAAGCAAATTTTGGAGTAACTTCTAAAATTACTGGGTTTTAAAGACACAGCTAAAATCATAATTCACGTTTCCAAGGTTACAGATAAATCTACTTCAACTGGACAAGGGGTGTCTGGGTGTTTATTATGTCTGTATTATTGTATCCGTTATTAGTTACGTTTTGGTAAGGGGTAGGGATGTATTTTTCAATGAAATCTAACATCCGTTAAATGCATGTCGTCTGGATTTTTTTTTTAAATTTATTGTTAACGGCAAAAAAATTCTTACGGCATTTTTTTCCATTTGTAAATTTAAAGATTTTTTTGCGGGGTGGGGAGTTAGAATACGTTTTATTTAACTACGATTTGAAATATTTTAATTTTTAATTTTTATTATACTATATTTTTTAAGAACAATTAAATGTATTAGAATCCCTTATAGTATGTAGAATTATTTTTACATCAAGTATAAGTATGTATATTAGGTTACGATTTTTTTTTTTTGTATTTAAATATTATTTAAGTAAAATTTATGACAATGACGGCAAAAATAGTTACTTAATTTCACTGATTTAGTAAACTTTTATTTTTTATATAAACCTAGTAATATACTGTTTCTCATGTAAGTACAAAGGACATGGGTCATTCAAAAGCTTACATCTTCTGGCATTTCATATTAATTTTATTTTACTGTAGGTGTTTTATTGGATTCTTTTAAGTGCGTGTAGTACTAAGTAAAAGAAGTTTAGGTTAGAATTCATTTTATTTAACTACAATTTTAATTACAACTTTAAAATATTTTCATTGTTAGTTTTAATAGACTATATTACTTTATAATAGAAAGAAATGTATTTGAATTACTTATAGTAAGTAAAATTATTTTTCCATATCAAGTATATGTATATTACGATTTTTAAACTTTTATATTTAAATATTATTTAAGTAATATTTATGGCACTTACTGCAAAAATAGCTAATTCATTTCTCAGATTTAGTAAACTTTATTTATTTATTATATATATATATATATATATATATATATATATATATATATATATATATATATAAACTTATTAATAAAGTATCATATGTATGTACAAAGGACATGGGTCATTTAATGGCCTACATCATCTAGCTTTTCGTTATAATTTCATTTTTCAATAGGTGTTTTATTGGATTCATTTAAGTGCCGGTAGTACTTTTTGAGAGGTGTTTAGGTTAGAATATATTTTATTTAACTACAATTTTAAAAGATGTTTAGGTTAGAATTCGTTTTAACTACAATTTTAAATACAACTTTAAAATATTTTCACTGTTATTTTAATAGACTTTTTTTCTTTTCTTTTTCATAAAGAAAAAACAAGTAAATGTAATAGAATTACTTACAGTATATAAAATTATTTTTCATGTTAAATATGAGTATGTATACTACCTGATCGCACCTTTTTAAATTTATTTTTATTTAAAAATTTTTTTTTTCTTTGCATATTGAATGTGTCAGATATTGTGTCCATTACTTCCTCCTCTTTCTGAGGTAGACCGTTAGAATCCTCTAACAGCCTCTTTCTGATCTGATTTAACCTTAAGGAATCAGCACAATATGCTAGGCCAAAAAATCTCCTGAGCTGACCAAGCATAGAAATGAATACAATATGGGAACCGGTAATAAGGAGTGCCAGAGAAAAGCGATAAAAACAACGAAAATTGCAATATGAGCTCTGGTAAAAAAAAAACATGCCATGATAACAGCAAAAAATTGCAATATGAGCACTGGTAAAAATGGTTGCTGAAGATATTAGGTTTATACTACCCAGAAATTCACATACAGATGTCCTCAAGGACACATGGCACCTCGAGGTGGTGTAATGGTTAGCAAGCTTGTCTTGCTAGCTCTATTATGACTGAGTAGTGAGTTCGATCCTCACTGGGTGCCACCATACATTCGGCCTTGTGCCACATCTGAGCTACGCTTGGAAAATCACATGGCACAGTAGATAAAGGCATTAGTTAGATCCAGTGACGGGACCGAAAGAGTGTGAGTTCAATACCCGGTTAAGGCAGTGGAGAAATTGAAGAGGGGAATTAACAGGAGATAACTGATATACATTAGATGTGGAACTAGAACAGTCTACTCCAGCTAGCGAAATAAAGGCTTTAGTTTGACATTCCAACCACCTGAAGAAGGCCGGGGCGTAGAACGGTCGAAACATTGTGACAATATGGCAACAAAGATGAGGATGATAGTTCGAATAATGTAAATAGATTACATTTTATAGCAATAGTATTTAGAAATATATTTAGATTGTTTTTGCTTGAGTATCTGTCTGCGCTTGTGTATGTGCTTGTGTATGCGCTTGAGTATGTTCTTGTGTAAGCGCTTGTGTATGTGCTTGTGTATGCGCTTGTGTATGTGCTTGTGTATGTGCGTATACTCTGAGTTATTTGTATTACCCTATTTCTCATTTAGTGCAGTTAATGGCTTCCTGGAATTAGCTTAGCAGGAGTAACATTACATACCAATGAAAAAAAAAATATATCTCCTCTCTGGCACATGTTCCAAGTTTGGGGTCCCTTATCGTAATTAAATCTGACCAAAACATACCGAGAGGAACAGCATTTCCGCTTGTCATCATTAATATTCTCCCCTCCTCAACCCTCGCGTTATCGCAGGTCTCTTTTTGCAACGACGCAGCGCGTAATGTTAAGCTTCATATCACTGATCCGGACGACCATTGCTGCACGTCTGATCATGCACGAACCGTTTCCTTTTCTTTACAAACAGCCGAGAGTATGTTATCGATGCTTATCGATCAGAAAAAAGATGGCGATCGACTCTCATGACAAAATATCAAGTTCATTTTTGTAATCGATTTAAATGGTATTGTTTTCGTTGTGTCGTTTTAGGGATTTGATCAACGCCGGGTAGATTCGGGAAAAAATAAGTGGAAAGCTAGTTCTCCTGACTAAGCTGTTAGAGAAAAAAATTCGATTCTTACTGTGGCTGTCTTTCTATGATAGACAAATTTGATTAACTCTCAATAAAGTTGATTTCGGCATCGACAAGATCACGGAACCAATACATAAAAGTTATGACACTAGTGACATACTGGAAGTCCTTAGTAAGTGCAAACGAATGCGAGCTCTATCGAACAATTATGCTAATGAACACGATAATAACTTGGCTTCCGGTTCATTAAGCGTTAAATTATTAAGAGCTACAAAGGGTAGGACGTTGTGGAGATCAATAATCGCCTGTCCTGTGACATTTCATTAAGAACAAGAAAACATCTACTATACAGAAGGATAATCCTTCTTTTATACACCATTGGGCAAATTGATTGAAACAACCGCTTTTGTTTCCTTCCTTTCGACATACGGCCAGTTTTAGACCCACTGCAGCGACAGGGTATACTCGACTTCTATTTTTTCCTCAGATTGGGTCATTTGCAGTGTCGTGCAGTAATATGAATCTATTTTGGGGGTGTATGATGAAATTTGTTCGGCCTTGAAAATATTGCGTTATCCGTGATTATATCAGATTTTTATCACGCACTATTTTCTCGACTGTCGATTAGTTGTCCTATGACCATTGTTTGTGATGGACATTACTCCAAGAGGTGTACAAAACTTGTAACGCTGCACGAACACACTGGCAAGCCTTACCAGTGACCAAATCAAAATACTATAAACTGGCCCGGAAACTCTCCTGATTATATCCAATCGAGAATATGTAGTCAATCTGCAAGAAAGGATATACGAAATACTAACATGTACATGTAAATAATAGTTTAATTATTCGTTTTGTTTCAATTAATTTGCAACGAGGTGCATTTTTGTGTCATAGTTATCTTATCAGCTGTCTAAAAGATCGCTTTCTGTAGTACAACAATAGGGTGTGGCAAGTGTCACATACGACGGCTAATGTAGTGAGCAGGGTATTCTCTTTGTAAGTGCTGCACTATTGATAGTTTCACGTCTTTTGATTTACGAAAAGTCCATTCACCAAAAACTCATGATGAATTAATCAGCTCTTAAAATCTAATCTGTCTGAAGCCGATTGGGGCAGCAGTGTGTAAACATGTCGGAGACTTGACTGATTTTTTCAAGCATCTATCTTGCAAACCATTTCACAGGGAGCTGACGAGCTGCGGTTAACGTCTGCATTGATTTTATTTCAGACTCAGCACAAATGTGATAACCTTTAGGGATTGGATGGAGCATTTCCTGCAGATATGTCCATCTTGATAATATTACAACGACCATACAGAAGAGAGGTCACAGAGAATGTTAATAAAGTTTCATTTAAAATTTTCCGTATTAAGATAAATATACTGTTAAGGTAGCGATGAAAAGCCTCAACGAAAAAAATATTCCCAACCAAGAAAAAAAAAGTTATTTGGACATTAGATTAGATTCTTATTTTCGGAATAGCTTTTAAAATATTACAGCACACACAGAGACAGACGCACACGTTAGACTATCGGACATATTACTATATCTATTTTATGCCTGATCACCCCTCCCTTACACTGTATATTAACTTGTTCAACACTTAAAGAAAAAAATAATTTCTAGGTCTACCTATCGGCTCATGTTTAATTCTTGCTTCTATTCTTTTTTCTTTCCGTCCCTCTCTCCCCTCCCCCTCTATCCCCCACTTTCTCTCTTTCTCTCTTCTCCCGCCAACTTTTTTTAAACCTTATATTAAAATTTTTCTTTTTCATCTTTCTTTTTTAATATATATATATTTTTTTTTCTTTCCTTTTTTCTTCTCCACCTTTCCTTTTGTCTGGACAAATTGATTCTATTTATTAAAAAACTTCGGTCCGAATAGATGAATATTTGAATATATTCATGAAATACAATATAACCGAAATGGATTTTTAGCGATTATTTTTACTTATTATTATTATTATTATTATTGCTCTATTACTTACATTGAGCTCTCTTTGGATTAATATCCTCCGTGGAATTATTCCTACCAATTATCAACTGGTATTATATATATATATATATATATATATATATATATATATATATATATATATATATATATATGATGAAATATAGTTTTAAGGTATGCTATATCTATGGATAAAGGGCTCAATATCAGTGAGAGAACATAAGTAAATATAAAAGTGGACAACGTGTTTCATGCTTAAACCAGACTTTCATAGCCTGAAGATTGCTAACCGAAACGCTCCTCTGTGGCTAGATCGGTAAAGCACGTCAAATCACAATTATCTCCCTTTCCTTTACGCAAATCCTCGTCAGAAGAAAAAGACAGTTCGAATGAGCGTACCAACAGCACCACCTTCATCAGCACGATGTCCTGTCCGACTCGCCGTCTCCACACTGCCTTCAAAAACATACACACAATTCTGGCCCTTTTGGGTCGCCGAGGCAAGTCACCGCTACATTTGCATAGCGATTTTACTATCATTTTGCACGAATTACTTTGGGAGTTATCCAGCAGTAAACAATATAAATAGCTTTCTTTTTTTTTTCTTTTTTTACTCCAAGTGATTGTTACCATTCGAAATACGTAGAATATTGAAACCAATTAAGAAGAGGAACAAGAAAATGATACGAATTTCATTTGCTCTCTCTATAGTAGAAAAGACTCCAAAGAAATGCAAAAACTTAAAACTTAGCATTGGGAAGGAAAGCGAACATCAGCTATAAAAATTAGACAAAGGCTTCTCTTATTTCAGCACTCTTAATTTTGATTCCTGCAAACCATAAATCTCCTAATAATTGCAAATATAAATTCCCATAATCATTGCCAGAAGGTATTGTTTTCTCCCCTTTTGGCCTCCGTCATCCGAGCGCTTCGGCGCGTTTTACTCATATCGTGTTACACCGATTTGAGCTGGTTGGGTTAAAACTCGCATATCTTCGTGTTGCAAGACGAGAAACAAAGTGCAGGCAGCTCTCCAGTTAAGCCATATTTATGGGAAACAGTAGGGCGATCAGTTTCACCGCGCGCTGTCTTCCATCTTCAAATGCTTCTACCTAACCCGCTCTTCCCATTGTCACACCGGGAGATCAGAGAGACTCCTGAATAAATGGCCTATGATTGTATCCAGTTGAAGACGATAATTTCATTCTCGATTCTCTGAGCGAATTACTGGTTGATGAGACTTGATCTCGTTCTTGGCTAAATTTAAACTAGTCAGCCCACACTCTTAAAACTTGTGTGACTGTAACAGTCAAAACTCGATTTAAAACCTCTAGTACTGATGCAGGGTCGGGGAAATTAATGTAAAAAAAATCTATCATCGCAAGAATGAATTTTTGATTTTCGTTTATACGAAGCTACTTTCTTTTAGACAACTTATCGGTAGACATATTGGGATGGCAAAGGCCACATTCTAAAAGCTGGGCAGAGTATTACGAGACAGGAGAATTTCTTTGGTAACAAAGAAAAGAATAATAATCAGTTACGTGCGAATGTTGGACGATTTCCTCAAAGATGAAGAAGAGACTCGAGGCGACAGAGATGTGGTTCTACAGAAGGCTGCTAGGGATATCATGGACCGAGTGTGTGAGCAATGATGATGTCTTAGATAGGACACAAACAATGAGGATCCTTATATTAGGTTGGTGCAAAAATAATGACGTAATAATGTCGTTTTTGACGTATTTTTGAACGTCAAAAAACGACATTATTACGTAATTATTTTTGCACCAACCTAATAATTAACACCAAGAAGAGGCAGATGAAATTTCTGGGACACGTAATGAGAAAGGGGGGCCTGGAGAATCTGATACTCACAGGTCGAATAAAGGGAAAGAGAGACAAGGGAAAGCAACACATGACATACCTAGAGGATGACAGAACATGGTATGGGGGATGTATCAAAGGGACAAAAGTTATTAAGAACTTCACGGGATAGGGAGAAGTGGAGAGCCATGATCACTAACGTCCTGAATGGACACGGCATATAAAAAGAAAGAATTTGGCCTTCCATAAGCATTGCTGATACTGACATGCTGGAGAGTGGTTCATGGCGACTGCGCAGTCGAGCGTTTTCCGCTGGCGCGAAGTGGAAAGATTATATTGCATCAATTACTAGATCTGTTGCTAAGAAAGATGATTCACTATCTCGTGCCAGACAATTTTTTTTCTCGTCAGAATCCATCATTTACGTTTATAAGTTACCATTCTTTCCTTTATTGAATATTGTTGTTACATCCGGTCTGATACTTCCTCTGTATCTTTAGAGATCCTTGATAAAATCCAAAGAAGAATGTGCAATATTATCGGTCCTAAACTGACAACTCGGCTTCAGCCACTTTCACACCGCTGTAACGTACTTTTCCTGTAAATATTTTCACGTTAATGGTTTCTTGTTTAGTATCTCTTTACAAATTCAAATGAAATACTAGTTTGGCAGCTAGGTCACATTATTTTATAGTTGAAATTGCTAGATATAACCATGAATTCAAGGACATATAGTAAACCAATAAAGGTTAATTCATAAAATCTCGTTACCACAGCGAAAAGCTCATCCGAACACTTACCATGAAAATATTTATATAAAAAAAGCCACCGGGAAGCGGTGGGAATGTGACTGAAACCGAGTTGCTAGGTCTAGACACATAATATTGCTGATTGTTCCTTGGAATATTATCAACCTCTGCATATATCGCAATAGCAGCGAACTATATGTGACAGCAATATTCGAAGCATGGACGTATGACAGACATAGATACGTAAGATAGATTCTGGCAAGAAAAATTGTTTAGCATGACACAGTGAACCAACTTTCAGACCTAACAATGGATTCAAAACATACCCTTATTTTTCGAAATGTTATCTACGGGATTGTGCTTGTATAATTATATATTATCCTTCATCTAAATGCTATAGAACATTGTAGGGACCTGTATAAAATGCTACGCAAGATTTCAAATTAAATTTTCATAAAGTAATCCTTTATGACAAGACATAAGTTAACTTCAAACTTGCACATATATTCATTGTAATTTGACTTTTCAAATTATTTATTTGATTACATGTTTGATAGTTTCTATTTTGTTACGCACATTACCGTATATTTTTATTAATTTTTACTCAGCTACGCCTGATTTAATCTCTGACCCAGTCATTAATCTTATGACCACTATGCAAATAGAAAAAATTATAACCACTTTGACTGTTGTGGCGTAGAATAAACGTGATTTACGTTTTAAATTTTAAATCTAATAAGACATTACTTATCGTCCTCTTTATTTAAATAAGAAACCAATCGATCCTCAACTGGATATTCGGGTAACGGTAATGTTAATTGTGATATTATCTGCTAAGATTCGCCATTCTTTGACTGAAGAGTTACCATTATTATAAGTTGAAATGTTTCAAGCATTGATAGCAGATTCCTTGCTAACCGTTTGTTTAAGGTCATGTGGAAAGCAAACATTTTGATTTTATCATTATTTTCCTTTCTGGTTACATTTGCTAAGTTTCCGCTGTTGGAAGTATTCAAGTGATATGCTATTAGGCAAAGTGCTTTGTGATCCTGTAGCGCCAGATGAAAAGTTGTTTTCTTTAAGACCTAGAGGATTGATTTGCTTGAAGATATTTTTCAACATTGGCCAGAGAAAGTTGTTTTTTTTACAATAATGTCCACCTCTTACAAGGCCCAAGAGCCATTCGAGGTAGAAGATTACAGATTAATAATCACAGCTTACGGGATATGTGTGAAAGATAACGGATAACCCTAGAAAAGAACAGGTTAAGATTGTAGTAATCAGGGAAGTATAATTTTGGGAGTCGGTTCCACAAAGCAGCGGCTCGTGGAAAGAAGATGCTCGAATGGAACTTACATCTCACCGGTGGAATACGAAGGAAATGAGGGTGGTCCGCTACAATGGGTGTGGCATTTCGGGTCTTAGCCGTGAAGGTTAAAATTGGTTAAACTAAGTAATGCAGTTCCTCTTAACACTTTACATGGAAATAGTGATAAAGCACTGAAAAACGTTTGTTTCGTCTGTGGGAAAGGGGTTTGAAAATAATTCATCAACCTCAAGGACCCTCGTGCACTGAATATTGTTGCTACATCTGGTCTAATGCTTCTGTTACGTTTTTAGACATTGTTGATATAAAACTAAGTAGAATCTGCAATATTGTTGGTTTTGACCTGGCATCTCGGCTCCATTCTCTTTCCTACCTGCGTAACGTAGCTTCCCTACGCTTTTTCTATTAGTATTTCCATATCAATTATCCAATTGAACTTTCTACTATTATCCCTCCCACCCAAAGACAAATTGTACATATGGGTACTAGTTAGGACTTCAGAGAGACTCTGAGGTATTATGGTGGCTGTAGTAAGAATTGTAAGAATGCGTTATTTTGGAGTAAAAAATACTGAGGTATGTTTGGGTCAGTAATTGTGGCTAGCTAAGTTTAACTATAAGACAGAATAAGACCAACCTCCCTAATCCCCCATTTTATACCACATTTTGTTTATTATTTTACAAAATAAATATTACATTTCTCTATGGCACCTAGAATTTATGATTTTAAGATTTATTTTACAGCTGAAACGGCTTGAGGTAACCGTAAGTTCTATGCTAACAGTTTCTTCTCTAGCATTCCTCGCTTGTGGAACTCTGTTCCGGTTTCTAGCATTCCAGACAAGTTAACTTCACAAATTTAAATGCTATGTCAATCGTTACCTTCTGTCTTCGAAATTCATGTTCTTTTATTGTCCCCACTCCTCATTAATAATTTCTTTTTCTTCTATTCTAATACACTGAGTAATTCTTTGTATCTTAGTGATTTTATTGCCCTGCTTGGAGAGAATTTCTAAAAATAACATTCAACTGACACCATCATGTAACATGTTACCTTATGTCTTCGGAATTTATGTTCTTTTATTGTTTATCTCTCGTTAATAATGGTTCCATTTTCTTCTATTATAAAAATAACTTGCTTCATACACCGAGATGTAACATGTCATCTTCTGTCTCCGAAATTCATGTTCTTTTATTGTCCGCATTCCTTAATAATGTTTCCTTTTTATTCTATTAATACACTGAGTAATCCCTTGTATCTTAGTGGCTTTATTGCCCTGCTTAGGGGCGAATTTATAAAAATAAATTGCTCCATACAGCGAGATGTAACATGTCATCTTCTGTCTCCGAAATTCATGTTCTTTTATTGTCCGCATTCCTTAATAATGTTTCCTTTTTATTCTATTAATACACTGAGTAATCCCTTGTATCTTAGTGGCTTTATTGCCCTGCTTAGGGGTGAATTTATAAAAATAAATTGCTCCATACAGCGAGATGTAACATGTCATCTTCTGTCTCCGAAATTCATGTTCTTTTATTGTCCGCATTCCTTAATAATGTTTCCTTTTTATTCTATTCTAATACACTGAGTAATTCTTTGTATCTTAGTGGCTTTATTGCCCTGCTTAGGGGTGAATTTATAAAAATAAATTGCTCCATACACCGAGATGTAACATGTCATCTTCTGTCTCCGAAATTCATGTTCTTTTATTGTCCGCATTCCTTAATAATGTTTTCTTTTTCTTCTATTAATACACTGAGTAATCCCTTGTATCTTAGTGGCTTTATTGCCCTGCTTAGGGGTGAATTTATAAAAATAAATTGCTCCATACAGCGAGATGTAACATGTCATCTTCTGTCTCCGAAATTCATGTTCTTTTATTGTCCGCATTCCTTAATAATGTTTCCTTTTTATTCTATTCTAATACACTGAGTAATCCCTTGCATCTTAAGGGCTTTATTGCCCTGCTTAGGGGTGAATTTATAAAAATAAATTACTTCATACACCGAGATGTAACATGTCATCTTCGGTCTCTGAAATTTATGTTCTTTTATTGTCCGCATTCCTTAATAATGTTTCCTTTTTATTCTATTAATACACTGAGTAATCCTTTGTATCTTAGTGGCTTTATTGCCCTGCTTAGGGGTGAATTTATAAAAATAAATTGCTTCATACACCGAGATGTAACATGTCATCTTCTGTCTCCGAAATTCATGTTATTTATAGTCCGCATTCCTTAATAATGTTTCCTTTTTATTCTATTAATACACTGAGTAATCCCTTGTTTCTTAGTGGCTTTATTGCCCTGCTTAGGGGTGAATTTATAAAAATAAATTGCTCCATACAGCGAGATGTAACATGTCATCTTCTGTCTCCGAAATTCATGTTATTTATAGTCCGCATTCCTTAATAATGTTTCCTTTTTATTCTATTAATACACTGAGTAATCCCTTGTTTCTTAGTGGCTTTATTGCCCTGCTTAGGGGTGAATTTATAAAAATAAATTGCTCCATACAGCGAGATGTAACATGTCATCTTCTGTCTCCGAAATTCATGTTATTTATAGTCCGCATTCCTTAATAATGTTTCCTTTTTATTCTACTAATACACTGAGTAATCCCTTGTTTCTTAGTGGCTTTATTGCCCTGCTTAGGGGTGAATTTATAAAAATAAATTGCTTTATACACCGAGATGTAACATGTCATCTTCGGTCTCTGAAATTTATGTTCTTTTATTGTCTGCATTCCTTAATAATGTTTTCTTTTTCTTCTATTAATACACTGAGTAATCCCTTGTATCTTAGTGGCTTTATTGCCCTGCTTAGGGGTGAATTTATAAAAATAAATTGCTTCATACACCGAGATGTAACATGTCATCTTCGGTCTCTGAAATTCATGTTCTTTTATTGTCCGCATTCCTTAATAATGTTTCCTTTTTATTCTATTAATGCACTGAGTAATCCCTTGTATCTTAGTGGCATTATTGCCCTGCTTAGGCGTGAATTTATAAAAATAAATTGCTTCATACACCGAGATGTAACATGTCATCTTCGGTCTCTGAAATTCATGTTCTTTTATTGTCCGCATTCCTTAATAATGTTTTCTTTTTCTTCTATTAATACACTGAGTAATCCCTAGTATCTTAGTGGCTTTATTGCCCTGCTTAGGGGTGAATTTATATAAATAAATTGCTTCATACACCGAGATGTAACATGTCATCTTCGGTCTCTGAAATTCATGTTCTTTTATTGTCCGCATTCCTTAATAATGTTTTCTTTTTATTCTATTAATGCACTGAGTAATCCCTTGTATCTTAGTGGCTTTATTGCCCTGCTTAAGGGTGAATTTATAAAAATAAATTGCTTCATACACCGAGATGTAACATGTCATCTTCGGTCTCTGAAATTTATGTTCTTTTATTGTCCGCATTCCTTAATAATGTTTTCTTTTTCTTCTATTAATGCACTGAGTAATCCCTTGTATCTTAGTGGCATTATTGCCCTGCTTAGGGGTGAATTTATAAAAATAAATTGCTTCATACACCGAGATGTAACATGTCATCTTCGGTCTCTGAAATTCATGTTCTTTTATTGTCCGCATTCCTTAATAATGTTTTCTTTTTCTTCTATTAATACACTGAGTAATCCCTTGTATCTTAGTGGCATTATTGCCCTGCTTAGGGGTGAATTTATAAAAATAAATTGCTCCATACACCGAGATGTAACATGTCATCTTCGGTCTCTGAAATTTATGTCCTTTTAATGTCCGCATTCCTTAATAATGTTTTCTTTTTCTTCTATTAATACACTGAGTAATCCCTAGTATCTTAGTGGCTTTATTGCCCTGCTTAGGGGTGAATTTATAAAAATAAATTGCTTCATACACCGAGATGTAACATGTCATCTTCGGTCTCTGAAATTCATGTTCTTTTATTGTCCGCATTCCTTAATAATGTTTCCTTTTTATTCTATTAATGCACTGAGTAATCCCTTGTATCTTAGTGGCTTTATTGCCCTGCTTAAGGGTGAATTTATAAAAATAAATTGCTTCATACACCGAGATGTAACATGTCATCTTCGGTCTCTGAAATTTATGTTCTTTTATTGTCCGCATTCCTTAATAATGTTTTCTTTTTCTTCTATTAATACACTGAGTAATCCCTTGTATCTTAGTGGCTTTATTGCCCTGCTTAGGGGTGAATTTATAAAAATAAATTGCTTCATACACCGAGATGTAACATGTCATCTTCGGTCTCTGAAATTCATGTTCTTTTATTGTCCGCATTCCTTAATAATGTTTCCTTTTTATTCTATTAATGCACTGAGTAATCCCTTGTATCTTAGTGGCTTTATTGCCCTGCTTAGTGGTGAATTTATAAAAATCAATTGCTTCATACACCGAGATGTAACATGTCATCTTCGGTCTCTGAAATTTATGTTCTTTTATTGTCCGCATTCCTTAATAATGTTTTCTTTTTCTTCTATTAATACACTGAGTAATCCCTTGTATCTTAGTGGCTATATTGCCCTGCTTAGGGGTGAATTTATAAAAATAAATTGCTTCATACACCGAGATGAAACATGTCATCTTCTGTCTCCGAAATTCATGTTCTTTTATTGTCCGCATTCCTTAATAATGTTTCCTTTTTATTCTATTAATGCACTGAGTAATCCCTTGTATCTTAAGGGCTTTATTGCCCTGCTTAGGGGTGAATTTATAAAAATAACTGGCTTCATACACCGAGATGTAACATGTCATCTTCGGTCTCTGAAATTTATGTTCTTTTATTGTCCGCATTCCTTAATAATGTTTTCTTTTTCTTCTATTAATACACTGAGTAATCCCTTGTATCTTAGTGGCTTTATTGCCCTGCTTAGGGGTGAATTTATAAAAATAAATTGCTTCATACACCGAGATGTAACATGTCATCTTCTCTCTCCGAAATTCATGTTCTTTTATTGTCCGCATTCCTTAATAATGTTTCCTTTTTATTCTATTAATGCACTGAGTAATCCCTTGTATCTTAAGGGCTTTATTGCCCTGCTTAGGGGTGAATTTATAAAAATAAATTGCTCCATACACCGAGATGTAACATGTCATCTTCTGTCTCTGAAATTCATGTTCTTTTATTGTCCGCATTCCTTAATAATGTTTCCTTTTTATTCTATTAATACACTGAGTAATCCCTTGTATCTTAGTGGCTTTATTGCCCTGCTTAGGGGTGAATTTATAAAAATAAATTGCTCCATACACCGAGATGTAACATGTCATCTTCCGTCTCTGAAATTCATGTTCTTTTATTGTCCGCATTCCTTAATAATGTTTTCTTTTTATTCTATTAATGCACTGAGTAATCCCTTGTATCTTAGTGGCTTTATTGCCCTGCTTAGGGGTGAATTTATAAAAATAAATTGCTTCATACACCGAGATGTAACATGTCATCTTCGGTCTCTGAAATTCATGTTCTTTTATTGTCCGCATTCCTTAATAATGTTTCCTTTTTATTCTATTAATGCACTGAGTAATCCCTTGTATCTTAGTGGCTTTATTGCCCTGCTTAGGGGTGAATTTATAAAAATAAATTGCTTCATACACCGAGATGTAACATGTCATCTTCGGTCTCTGAAATTCATGTTCTTTTATTGTCCGCATTCCTTAATAATGTTTCCTTTTTATTCTATTAATGCACTGAGTAATCCCTTGTATCTTAGTGGCTTTATTGCCCTGCTTAGGGGTGAATTTATAAAAATAAATTGCTTCATACACCGAGATGTAACATGTCATCTTCGGTCTCTGAAATTCATGTTCCTTTATTGTCCGCATTCCTTAATAATGTTTCCTTTTTATTCTATTAATGCACTGAGTAATCCCTTGTATCTTAGTGGCTTTATTGCCCTGCTTAGGGGTGAATTTATAAAAATAAATTGCTTCATACACCGAGATGTAACATGTCATCTTCGGTCTCTGAAATTTATGTTCTTTTATTGTCCGCATTCCTTAATAATGTTTTCTTTTTCTTCTATTAATACACTGAGTAATCCCTTGTATCTTAGTGGCTTTATTGCCCTGCTTAGGGGTGAATTTATAAAAATAAATTGCTTCATACACCGAGATGTAACATGTCATCTTCGGTCTCTGAAATTCATGTTCTTTTATTGTCCGCATTCCTTAATAATGTTTCCTTTTTATTCTATTAATGCACTGAGTAATCCCTTGTATCTTAGTGGCTTTATTGCCCTGCTTAGTGGTGAATTTATAAAAATCAATTGCTTCATACACCGAGATGTAACATGTCATCTTCGGTCTCTGAAATTTATGTTCTTTTATTGTCCGCATTCCTTAATAATGTTTTCTTTTTCTTCTATTTATACACTGAGTAATCCCTTGTATCTTAGTGGCTTTATTGCCCTGCTTAGGGGTGAATTTATAAAAATAAATTGCTTCATACACCGAGATGTAACATGTCATCTTCAGTCTCTGAAATTTATGTTCTTTTATTGTCCGCATTCCTTAATAATGTTTTCTTTTTCTTCTATTAATACACTGAGTAAACCCTTGTATCTTAGTGGCTTTATTGCCCTGCTTAGGGGTGAATTTATAAAAATAAATTGCTCCATACACCGAGATGTAACATGTCATCTTCTGTCTCTGAAATTCATGTTCTTTTATTGTCCGCATTCCTTAATAATGTTTCCTTTTTATTCTATTAATGCACTGAGTAATCCCTTGTATCTTAGTGGCTTTATTGCCCTGCTTAGGGGTGAATTTATAAAAATAAATTGCTCCATACACCGAGATGTAACATGTCATCTTCCGTCTCCGAAATTCATGTTCTTTTATTGTCCGCATTCCTTAATAATGTTTTCTTTTTATTCTATTAATGCACTGAGTAATCCCTTGTATCTTAGTGGCTTTATTGCCCTGCTTAGGGGTGAATTTATAAAAATAAATTGCTTCATACACCGAGATGTAACATGTCATCTTCGGTCTCTGAAATTCATGTTCTTTTATTGTCCGCATTCCTTAATAATGTTTTCTTTTTATTCTATTAATGCACTGAGTAATCCCTTGTATCTTAGTGGCTTTATTGCCCTGCTTAGGGGTGAATTTATAAAAATAAATTGCTTCATACACCGAGATGTAACATGTCATCTTCAGTCTCTGAAATTTATGTTCTTTTATTGTCCGCATTCCTTAATAATGTTTTCTTTTTATTCTATTAATGCACTGAGTAATCCCTTGTATCTTAGTGGCTTTATTGCCCTGCTTAGGGGTGAATTTATAAAAATAACTTGCTTCATACACCGAGATGTAACATGTCATCTTCGGTCTCTGAAATTTATGTTCTTTTATTGTCCGCATTCCTTAATAATGTTTCCTTTTTATTCTATTAATACACTGAGTAATCCCTTGTATCTTAGTGGCTTTATTGCCCTGCTTAGGGGTGAATTTATAAAAATAAATTGCTTCATACACCGAGATGTAACATGTCATCTTCGGTCTCTGAAATTTATGTTCTTTTATTGTCCGCATTCCTTAATAAAGTTTTCTTTTTCTTCTATTAATACACTGAGTAATCCCTTGTATCTTAGTGGCTTTATTGCCCTGCTTAGGGGTGAATTTATAAAAATAAATTGCTTCATACACCGAGATGTAACATGTCATCTTCGGTCTCTGAAATTTATGTTCTTTTATTGTCCGCATTCCTTAATAATGTTTTCTTTTTCTTCTATTAATACACTGAGTAAACCCTTGTATCTTAGTGGCTTTATTGCCCTGCTTAGGGGTGAATTTATAAAAATAAATTGCTCCATACACCGAGATGTAACATGTCATCTTCTGTCTCTGAAATTCATGTTCTTTTATTGTCCGCATTCCTTAATAATGTTTCCTTTTTATTCTATTAATGCACTGAGTAATCCCTTGTATCTTAGTGGCTTTATTGCCCTGCTTAGGGGTGAATTTATAAAAATAAATTGCTCCATACACCGAGATGTAACATGTCATCTTCCGTCTCTGAAATTCATGTTCTTTTATTGTCCGCATTCCTTAATAATGTTTCCTTTTTATTCTATTAATGCACTGAGTAATCCCTTGTATCTTAGTGGCTTTATTGCCCTGCTTAGGGGTGAATTTATAAAAATAAATTGCTTCATACACCGAGATGTAACATGTCATCTTCGGTCTCTGAAATTCATGTTCTTTTATTGTCCGCATTCCTTAATAATGTTTTCTTTTTCTTCTATTAATACACTGAGTAATCCCTTGTATCTTAGTGGCTTTATTGCCCTGCTTAGGGGTGAATTTATAAAAATAAATTGCTTCATACACCGAGATGAAACATGTCATCTTCTGTCTCCGAAATTCATGTTCTTTTATTGTCCGCATTCCTTAATAATGTTTCCTTTTTATTCTATTAATGCACTGAGTAATCCCTTGTATCTTAAGGGCTTTATTGCCCTGCTTAGGGGTGAATTTATAAAAATAACTTGCTTCATACACCGAGATGTAACATGTCATCTTCGGTCTCTGAAATTTATGTTCTTTTATTGTCCGCATTCCTTAATAATGTTTTCTTTTTCTTCTATTAATACACTGAGTAATCCCTTGTATCTTAGTGGCTTTATTGCCCTGCTTAGGGGTGAATTTATAAAAATAAATTGCTTCATACACCGAGATGTAACATGTCATCTTCTCTCTCCGAAATTCATGTTCTTTTAGTGTCCGCATTCCTTAATAATGTTTCCTT
This sequence comes from Acanthosepion lycidas, assembly GCA_963932145.1. Lineage (NCBI taxonomy): Eukaryota > Metazoa > Mollusca > Cephalopoda > Sepiida > Sepiidae > Acanthosepion > Acanthosepion lycidas. The sequence goes on along the minus strand of OZ010604.1, from coordinate 77,539,040 downwards.
TTTATTCTATTAATGCACTGAGTAATCCCTTGTATCTTAAGGGCTTTATTGCCCTGCTTAGGGGTGAATTTATAAAAATAAATTGCTTCATACACCGAGATGTAACATGTCATCTTCGGTCTCTGAAATTTATGTTCTTTTATTGTCCGCATTCCTTAATAATGTTTCCTTTTTATTCTATTAATACACTGAGTAATCCCTTGTATCTTAGTGGCTTTATTGCCCTGCTTAGGGGTGAATTTATAAAAATAAATTGCTCCATACACCGAGATGTAACATGTCATCTTCTGTCTCTGAAATTCATGTTCTTTTATTGTCCGCATTCCTTAATAATGTTTCCTTTTTATTCTATTAATGCACTGAGTAATCCCTTGTATCTTAGTGGCTTTATTGCCCTGCTTAGGGGTGAATTTATAAAAATAAATTGCTTCATACACCGAGATGTAACATGTCATCTTCTCTCTCCGAAATTCATGTTCTTTTATTGTCCGCATTCCTTAATAATGTTTCCTTTTTATTCTATTAATGCACTGAGTAATCCCTTGTATCTTAAGGGCTTTATTGCCCTGCTTAGGGGTGAATTTATAAAAATAAATTGCTTCATACACCGAGATGTAACATGTCATCTTCGGTCTCTGAAATTTATGTTCTTTTATTGTCCGCATTCCTTAATAAAGTTTTCTTTTTCTTCTATTAATACACTGAGTAATCCCTTGTATCTTAGTGGCTTTATTGCCCTGCTTAGGGGTGAATTTATAAAAATAAATTGCTTCATACACCGAGATGTAACATGTCATCTTCGGTCTCTGAAATTTATGTTCTTTTATTGTCCGCATTCCTTAATAATGTTTTCTTTTTCTTCTATTAATACACTGAGTAAACCCTTGTATCTTAGTGGCTTTATTGCCCTGCTTAGGGGTGAATTTATAAAAATAAATTGCTCCATACACCGAGATGTAACATGTCATCTTCTGTCTCTGAAATTCATGTTCTTTTATTGTCCGCATTCCTTAATAATGTTTCCTTTTTATTCTATTAATGCACTGAGTAATCCCTTGTATCTTAGTGGCTTTATTGCCCTGCTTAGGGGTGAATTTATAAAAATAAATTGCTCCATACACCGAGATGTAACATGTCATCTTCCGTCTCTGAAATTCATGTTCTTTTATTGTCCGCATTCCTTAATAATGTTTCCTTTTTATTCTATTAATGCACTGAGTAATCCCTTGTATCTTAGTGGCTTTATTGCCCTGCTTAGGGGTGAATTTATAAAAATAAATTGCTTCATACACCGAGATGTAACATGTCATCTTCGGTCTCTGAAATTCATGTTCTTTTATTGTCCGCATTCCTTAATAATGTTTTCTTTTTCTTCTATTAATACACTGAGTAATCCCTTGTATCTTAGTGGCTTTATTGCCCTGCTTAGGGGTGAATTTATAAAAATAAATTGCTTCATACACCGAGATGAAACATGTCATCTTCTGTCTCCGAAATTCATGTTCTTTTATTGTCCGCATTCCTTAATAATGTTTCCTTTTTATTCTATTAATGCACTGAGTAATCCCTTGTATCTTAAGGGCTTTATTGCCCTGCTTAGGGGTGAATTTATAAAAATAACTTGCTTCATACACCGAGATGTAACATGTCATCTTCGGTCTCTGAAATTTATGTTCTTTTATTGTCCGCATTCCTTAATAATGTTTTCTTTTTCTTCTATTAATACACTGAGTAATCCCTTGTATCTTAGTGGCTTTATTGCCCTGCTTAGGGGTGAATTTATAAAAATAAATTGCTTCATACACCGAGATGTAACATGTCATCTTCTCTCTCCGAAATTCATGTTCTTTTAGTGTCCGCATTCCTTAATAATGTTTCCTTTTTATTCTATTAATGCACTGAGTAATCCCTTGTATCTTAAGGGCTTTATTGCCCTGCTTAGGGGTGAATTTATAAAAATAAATTGCTTCATACACCGAGATGTAACATGTCATCTTCGGTCTCTGAAATTTATGTTCTTTTATTGTCCGCATTCCTTAATAATGTTTCCTTTTTATTCTATTAATACACTGAGTAATCCCTTGTATCTTAGTGGCTTTATTGCCCTGCTTAGGGGTGAATTTATAAAAATAAATTGCTCCATACACCGAGATGTAACATGTCATCTTCTGTCTCTGAAATTCATGTTCTTTTATTGTCCGCATTCCTTAATAATGTTTCCTTTTTATTCTATTAATGCACTGAGTAATCCCTTGTATCTTAGTGGCTTTATTGCCCTGCTTAGGGGTGAATTTATAAAAATAAATTGCTTCATACACCGAGATGTAACATGTCATCTTCTCTCTCCGAAATTCATGTTCTTTTATTGTCCGCATTCCTTAATAATGTTTCCTTTTTATTCTATTAATGCACTGAGTAATCCCTTGTATCTTAAGGGCTTTATTGCCCTGCTTAGGGGTGAATTTATAAAAATAAATTGCTTCATACACCGAGATGTAACATGTCATCTTCGGTCTCTGAAATTTATGTTCTTTTATTGTCCGCATTCCTTAATAAAGTTTTCTTTTTCTTCTATTAATACACTGAGTAATCCCTTGTATCTTAGTGGCTTTATTGCCCTGCTTAGGGGTGAATTTATAAAAATAAATTGCTTCATACACCGAGATGTAACATGTCATCTTCGGTCTCTGAAATTTATGTTCTTTTATTGTCCGCATTCCTTAATAATGTTTTCTTTTTCTTCTATTAATACACTGAGTAAACCCTTGTATCTTAGTGGCTTTATTGCCCTGCTTAGGGGTGAATTTATAAAAATAAATTGCTCCATACACCGAGATGTAACATGTCATCTTCTGTCTCTGAAATTCATGTTCTTTTATTGTCCGCATTCCTTAATAATGTTTCCTTTTTATTCTATTAATGCACTGAGTAATCCCTTGTATCTTAGTGGCTTTATTGCCCTGCTTAGGGGTGAATTTATAAAAATAAATTGCTCCATACACCGAGATGTAACATGTCATCTTCCGTCTCTGAAATTCATGTTCTTTTATTGTCCGCATTCCTTAATAATGTTTCCTTTTTATTCTATTAATGCACTGAGTAATCCCTTGTATCTTAGTGGCTTTATTGCCCTGCTTAGGGGTGAATTTATAAAAATAAATTGCTTCATACACCGAGATGTAACATGTCATCTTCGGTCTCTGAAATTCATGTTCTTTTATTGTCCGCATTCCTTAATAATGTTTTCTTTTTCTTCTATTAATACACTGAGTAATCCCTTGTATCTTAGTGGCTTTATTGCCCTGCTTAGGGGTGAATTTATAAAAATAAATTGCTTCATACACCGAGATGAAACATGTCATCTTTGTCTCCGAAATTCATGTTCTTTTATTGTCCGCATTCCTTAATAATGTTTCCTTTTTATTCTATTAATGCACTGAGTAATCCCTTGTATCTTAAGGGCTTTATTGCCCTGCTTAGGGGTGAATTTATAAAAATAACTTGCTTCATACACCGAGATGTAACATGTCATCTTCGGTCTCTGAAATTTATGTTCTTTTATTGTCCGCATTCCTTAATAATGTTTTCTTTTTCTTCTATTAATACACTGAGTAATCCCTTGTATCTTAGTGGCTTTATTGCCCTGCTTAGGGGTGAATTTATAAAAATAAATTGCTTCATACACCGAGATGTAACATGTCATCTTCTCTCTCCGAAATTCATGTACTTTTAGTGTCCGCATTCCTTAATAATGTTTCCTTTTTATTCTATTAATGCACTGAGTAATCCCTTGTATCTTAAGGGCTTTATTGCCCTGCTTAGGGGTGAATTTATAAAAATAAATTGCTTCATACACCGAGATGTAACATGTCATCTTCGGTCTCTGAAATTTATGTTCTTTTATTGTCCGCATTCCTTAATAATGTTTCCTTTTTATTCTATTAATACACTGAGTAATCCCTTGTATCTTAGTGGCTTTATTGCCCTGCTTAGGGGTGAATTTATAAAAATAAATTGCTCCATACACCGAGATGTAACATGTCATCTTCCGTCTCTGAAATTCATGTTCTTTTATTGTCCGCATTCCTTAATAATGTTTCCTTTTTATTCTATTAATACACTGAGTAATCCCTTGTATCTTAGTGGCTTTATTGCCCTGCTTAGGGGTGAATTTATAAAAATAAATTGCTCCATACACCGAGATGTAACATGTCATCTTCCGTCTCTGAAATTCATGTTCTTTTATTGTCCGCATTCATTAATAATGTTTTCTTTTTATTCTATTAATACACTGAGTAATCCCTTGTATCTTAGTGGCTTTATTGCCCTGCTTAGGGGTGAATTTATAAAAATAAATTGCTTCATACACCGAGATGTAACATGTCATCTTCGGTCTCTGAAATTTATGTTCTTTTATTGTCCGCATTCCTTAATAATGTTTTCTTTTTCTTCTATTAATACACTGAGTAATCCCTTGTATCTTAGTGGCTTTATTGCCCTGCTTAGGGGTGAATTTATAAAAATAACTTGCTTCATACACCGAGATGTAACATGTCATCTTCGGTCTCTGAAATTTATGTTCTTTTATTGTCCGCATTCCTTAATAATGTTTTCTTTTTCTTCTATTAATACACTGAGTAATCCCTTGTATCTTAGTGGCTTTATTGCCCTGCTTAGGGGTGAATTTATAAAAATAAATTGCTTCATACACCGAGATGTAACATGTCATCTTCTCTCTCCGAAATTCATGTTCTTTTATTGTCCGCATTCCTTAATAATGTTTCCTTTTTATTCTATTAATGCACTGAGTAATCCCTTGTATCTTAAGGGCTTTATTGCCCTGCTTAGGGGTGAATTTATAAAAATAAATTGCTTCATACACCGAGATGTAACATGTCATCTTCGGTCTCTGAAATTCATGTTCTTTTATTGTCCGCATTCCTTAATAATGTTTTCTTTTTCTTCTATTAATACACTGAGTAATCCCTTGTATCTTAGTGGCTTTATTGCCCTGCTTAGGGGTGAATTTATAAAAATAAATTGCTTCATACACCGAGATGAAACATGTCATCTTCTGTCTCCGAAATTCATGTTCTTTTATTGTCCGCATTCCTTAATAATGTTTCCTTTTTATTCTATTAATGCACTGAGTAATCCCTTGTATCTTAAGGGCTTTATTGCCCTGCTTAGGGGTGAATTTATAAAAATAACTTGCTTCATACACCGAGATGTAACATGTCATCTTCGGTCTCTGAAATTTATGTTCTTTTATTGTCCGCATTCCTTAATAATGTTTTCTTTTTATTCTATTAATACACTGAGTAATCCCTTGTATCTTAGTGGCTTTATTGCCCTGCTTAGGGGTGAATTTATAAAAATAAATTGCTTCATACACCGAGATGTAACATGTCATCTTCGGTCTCTGAAATTTATGTTCTTTTATTGTCCGCATTCCTTAATAATGTTTTCTTTTTCTTCTATTAATACACTGAGTAATCCCTTGTATCTTAGTGGCTTTATTGCCCTGCTTAGGGGTGAATTTATAAAAATAAATTGCTTCATACACCGAGATGTAACATGTCATCTTCGGTCTCTGAAATTTATGTTCTTTTATTGTCCGCATTCCTTAATAATGTTTTCTTTTTCTTCTATTAATACACTGAGTAAACCCTTGTATCTTAGTGGCTTTATTGCCCTGCTTAGGGGTGAATTTATAAAAATAAATTGCTCCATACACCGAGATGTAACATGTCATCTTCTGTCTCTGAAATTCATGTTCTTTTATTGTCCGCATTCCTTAATAATGTTTCCTTTTTATTCTATTAATGCACTGAGTAATCCCTTGTATCTTAGTGGCTTTATTGCCCTGCTTAGGGGTGAATTTATAAAAATAAATTGCTTCATACACCGAGATGTAACATGTCATCTTCGGTCTCTGAAATTCATGTTCTTTTATTGTCCGCATTCCTTAATAATGTTTCCTTTTTATTCTATTAATGCACTGAGTAATCCCTTGTATCTTAGTGGCTTTATTGCCCTGCTTAGGGGTGAATTTATAAAAATAAATTGCTTCATACACCGAGATGTAACATGTCATCTTCGGTCTCTGAAATTCATGTTCTTTTATTGTCCGCATTCCTTAATAATGTTTCCTTTTTATTCTATTAATGCACTGAGTAATCCCTTGTATCTTAGTGGCTTTATTGCCCTGCTTAGGGGTGAATTTATAAAAATAAATTGCTTCATACACCGAGATGTAACATGTCATCTTCGGTCTCTGAAATTTATGTTCTTTTATTGTCCGCATTCCTTAATAATGTTTCCTTTTTATTCTATTAATACACTGAGTAATCCCTTGTATCTTAGTGGCTTTATTGCCCTGCTTAGGGGTGAATTTATAAAAATAAATTGCTTCATACACCGAGATGTAACATGTCATCTTCGGTCTCTGAAATTTATGTTCTTTTATTGTCCGCATTCCTTAATAATGTTTTCTTTTTCTTCTATTAATACACTGAGTAAACCCTTGTATCTTAGTGGCTTTATTGCCCTGCTTAGGGGTGAATTTATAAAAATAAATTGCTCCATACACCGAGATGTAACATGTCATCTTCTGTCTCTGAAATTCATGTTCTTTTATTGTCCGCATTCCTTAATAATGTTTCCTTTTTATTCTATTAATGCACTGAGTAATCCCTTGTATCTTAGTGGCTTTATTGCCCTGCTTAGGGGTGAATTTATAAAAATAAATTGCTCCATACACCGAGATGTAACATGTCATCTTCTGTCTCTGAAATTCATGTTCTTTTATTGTCCGCATTCCTTAATAATGTTTTCTTTTTATTCTATTAATGCACTGAGTAATCCCTTGTATCTTAGTGGCTTTATTGCCCTGCTTAGGGGTGAATTTATAAAAATAAATTGCTTCATACACCGAGATGTAACATGTCATCTTCGTTCTCTGAAATTCATGTTCTTTTATTGTCCGCATTCCTTAATAATGTTTCCTTTTTATTCTATTAATGCACTGAGTAATCCCTTGTATCTTAGTGGCTTTATTGCCCTGCTTAGGGGTGAATTTATAAAAATAAATTGCTTCATACACCGAGATGTAACATGTCATCTTCGGTCTCTGAAATTTATGTTCTTTTATTGTCCGCATTCCTTAATAATGTTTCCTTTTTATTCTATTAATACACTGAGTAATCCCTTGTATCTTAGTGGCTTTATTGCCCTGCTTAGGGGTGAATTTATAAAAATAAATTGCTTCATACACCGAGATGTAACATGTCATCTTCGGTCTCTGAAATTTATGTTCTTTTATTGTCCGCATTCCTTAATAATGTTTTCTTTTTCTTCTATTAATACACTGAGTAATCCCTTGTATCTTAGTGGCTTTATTGCCCTGCTTAGGGGTGAATTTATAAAAATAAATTGCTTCATACACCGAGATGTAACATGTCATCTTCGGTCTCTGAAATTTATGTTCTTTTATTGTCCGCATTCCTTAATAATGTTTTCTTTTTCTTCTATTAATACACTGAGAAAACCCTTGTATCTTAGTGGCTTTATTGCCCTGCTTAGGGGTGAATTTATAAAAATAAATTGCTCCATACACCGAGATGTAACATGTCATCTTCTGTCTCTGAAATTCATGTTCTTTTATTGTCCGCATTCCTTAATAATGTTTCCTTTTTATTCTATTAATGCACTGAGTAATCCCTTGTATCTTAGTGGCTTTATTGCCCTGCTTAGGGGTGAATTTATAAAAATAAATTGCTCCATACACCGAGATGTAACATGTCATCTTCCGTCTCTGAAATTCATGTTCTTTTATTGTCCGCATTCCTTAATAATGTTTTCTTTTTATTCTATTAATGCACTGAGTAATCCCTTGTATCTTAGTGGCTTTATTGCCCTGCTTAGGGGTGAATTTATAAAAATAAATTGCTTCATACACCGAGATGTAACATGTCATCTTCGGTCTCTGAAATTCATGTTCTTTTATTGTCCGCATTCCTTAATAATGTTTCCTTTTTATTCTATTAATGCACTGAGTAATCCCTTGTATCTTAGTGGCTTTATTGCCCTGCTTAGGGGTGAATTTATAAAAATAAATTGCTTCATACACCGAGATGTAACATGTCATCTTCGGTCTCTGAAATTCATGTTCTTTTATTGTCCGCATTCCTTAATAATGTTTCCTTTTTATTCTATTAATGCACTGAGTAATCCCTTGTATCTTAGTGGCTTTATTGCCCTGCTTAGGGGTGAATTTATAAAAATAAATTGCTTCATACACCGAGATGTAACATGTCATCTTCGGTCTCTGAAATTCATGTTCTTTTATTGTCCACATTCCTTAATAATGTTTCCTTTTTATTCTATTAATGCACTGAGTAATCCCTTGTATCTTAGTGGCTTTATTGCCCTGCTTAGGGGTGAATTTATAAAAATAAATTGCTTCATACACCGAGATGTAACATGTCATCTTCGGTCTCTGAAATTCATGTTCTTTTATTGTCCGCATTCCTTAATAATGTTTCCTTTTTATTCTATTAATGCACTGAGTAATCCCTTGTATCTTAGTGGCATTATTGCCCTGCTTAGGCGTGAATTTATAAAAATAAATTGCTTCATACACCGAGATGTAACATGTCATCTTCGGTCTCTGAAATTCATGTTCTTTTATTGTCCGCATTCCTTAATAATGTTTTCTTTTTCTTCTATTAATACACTGAGTAATCCCTAGTATCTTAGTGGCTTTATTGCCCTGCTTAGGGGTGAATTTATATAAATAAATTGCTTCATACACCGAGATGTAACATGTCATCTTCGGTCTCTGAAATTCATGTTCTTTTATTGTCCGCATTCCTTAATAATGTTTTCTTTTTATTCTATTAATGCACTGAGTAATCCCTTGTATCTTAGTGGCTTTATTGCCCTGCTTAAGGGTGAATTTATAAAAATAAATTGCTTCATACACCGAGATGTAACATGTCATCTTCGGTCTCTGAAATTTATGTTCTTTTATTGTCCGCATTCCTTAATAATGTTTTCTTTTTCTTCTATTAATGCACTGAGTAATCCCTTGTATCTTAGTGGCATTATTGCCCTGCTTAGGGGTGAATTTATAAAAATAAATTGCTTCATACACCGAGATGTAACATGTCATCTTCGGTCTCTGAAATTCATGTTCTTTTATTGTCCGCATTCCTTAATAATGTTTTCTTTTTCTTCTATTAATACACTGAGTAATCCCTTGTATCTTAGTGGCATTATTGCCCTGCTTAGGGGTGAATTTATAAAAATAAATTGCTCCATACACCGAGATGTAACATGTCATCTTCGGTCTCTGAAATTTATGTCCTTTTAATGTCCGCATTCCTTAATAATGTTTTCTTTTTCTTCTATTAATACACTGAGTAATCCCTAGTATCTTAGTGGCTTTATTGCCCTGCTTAGGGGTGAATTTATAAAAATAAATTGCTTCATACACCGAGATGTAACATGTCATCTTCGGTCTCTGAAATTCATGTTCTTTTATTGTCCGCATTCCTTAATAATGTTTCCTTTTTATTCTATTAATGCACTGAGTAATCCCTTGTATCTTAGTGGCTTTATTGCCCTGCTTAAGGGTGAATTTATAAAAATAAATTGCTTCATACACCGAGATGTAACATGTCATCTTCGGTCTCTGAAATTTATGTTCTTTTATTGTCCGCATTCCTTAATAATGTTTTCTTTTTCTTCTATTAATACACTGAGTAATCCCTTGTATCTTAGTGGCTTTATTGCCCTGCTTAGGGGTGAATTTATAAAAATAAATTGCTTCATACACCGAGATGTAACATGTCATCTTCGGTCTCTGAAATTCATGTTCTTTTATTGTCCGCATTCCTTAATAATGTTTCCTTTTTATTCTATTAATGCACTGAGTAATCCCTTGTATCTTAGTGGCTTTATTGCCCTGCTTAGTGGTGAATTTATAAAAATCAATTGCTTCATACACCGAGATGTAACATGTCATCTTCGGTCTCTGAAATTTATGTTCTTTTATTGTCCGCATTCCTTAATAATGTTTTCTTTTTCTTCTATTAATACACTGAGTAATCCCTTGTATCTTAGTGGCTTTATTGCCCTGCTTAGGGGTGAATTTATAAAAATAAATTGCTTCATACACCGAGATGAAACATGTCATCTTCTGTCTCCGAAATTCATGTTCTTTTATTGTCCGCATTCCTTAATAATGTTTCCTTTTTATTCTATTAATGCACTGAGTAATCCCTTGTATCTTAAGGGCTTTATTGCCCTGCTTAGGGGTGAATTTATAAAAATAACTGGCTTCATACACCGAGATGTAACATGTCATCTTCGGTCTCTGAAATTTATGTTCTTTTATTGTCCGCATTCCTTAATAATGTTTTCTTTTTCTTCTATTAATACACTGAGTAATCCCTTGTATCTTAGTGGCTTTATTGCCCTGCTTAGGGGTGAATTTATAAAAATAAATTGCTTCATACACCGAGATGTAACATGTCATCTTCTCTCTCCGAAATTCATGTTCTTTTATTGTCCGCATTCCTTAATAATGTTTCCTTTTTATTCTATTAATGCACTGAGTAATCCCTTGTATCTTAAGGGCTTTATTGCCCTGCTTAGGGGTGAATTTATAAAAATAAATTGCTCCATACACCGAGATGTAACATGTCATCTTCTGTCTCTGAAATTCATGTTCTTTTATTGTCCGCATTCCTTAATAATGTTTCCTTTTTATTCTATTAATACACTGAGTAATCCCTTGTATCTTAGTGGCTTTATTGCCCTGCTTAGGGGTGAATTTATAAAAATAAATTGCTCCATACACCGAGATGTAACATGTCATCTTCCGTCTCTGAAATTCATGTTCTTTTATTGTCCGCATTCCTTAATAATGTTTTCTTTTTATTCTATTAATGCACTGAGTAATCCCTTGTATCTTAGTGGCTTTATTGCCCTGCTTAGGGGTGAATTTATAAAAATAAATTGCTTCATACACCGAGATGTAACATGTCATCTTCGGTCTCTGAAATTCATGTTCTTTTATTGTCCGCATTCCTTAATAATGTTTCCTTTTTATTCTATTAATGCACTGAGTAATCCCTTGTATCTTAGTGGCTTTATTGCCCTGCTTAGGGGTGAATTTATAAAAATAAATTGCTTCATACACCGAGATGTAACATGTCATCTTCGGTCTCTGAAATTCATGTTCTTTTATTGTCCGCATTCCTTAATAATGTTTCCTTTTTATTCTATTAATGCACTGAGTAATCCCTTGTATCTTAGTGGCTTTATTGCCCTGCTTAGGGGTGAATTTATAAAAATAAATTGCTTCATACACCGAGATGTAACATGTCATCTTCGGTCTCTGAAATTCATGTTCCTTTATTGTCCGCATTCCTTAATAATGTTTCCTTTTTATTCTATTAATGCACTGAGTAATCCCTTGTATCTTAGTGGCTTTATTGCCCTGCTTAGGGGTGAATTTATAAAAATAAATTGCTTCATACACCGAGATGTAACATGTCATCTTCGGTCTCTGAAATTTATGTTCTTTTATTGTCCGCATTCCTTAATAATGTTTTCTTTTTCTTCTATTAATACACTGAGTAATCCCTTGTATCTTAGTGGCTTTATTGCCCTGCTTAGGGGTGAATTTATAAAAATAAATTGCTTCATACACCGAGATGTAACATGTCATCTTCGGTCTCTGAAATTCATGTTCTTTTATTGTCCGCATTCCTTAATAATGTTTCCTTTTTATTCTATTAATGCACTGAGTAATCCCTTGTATCTTAGTGGCTTTATTGCCCTGCTTAGTGGTGAATTTATAAAAATCAATTGCTTCATACACCGAGATGTAACATGTCATCTTCGGTCTCTGAAATTTATGTTCTTTTATTGTCCGCATTCCTTAATAATGTTTTCTTTTTCTTCTATTTATACACTGAGTAATCCCTTGTATCTTAGTGGCTTTATTGCCCTGCTTAGGGGTGAATTTATAAAAATAAATTGCTTCATACACCGAGATGTAACATGTCATCTTCAGTCTCTGAAATTTATGTTCTTTTATTGTCCGCATTCCTTAATAATGTTTTCTTTTTCTTCTATTAATACACTGAGTAAACCCTTGTATCTTAGTGGCTTTATTGCCCTGCTTAGGGGTGAATTTATAAAAATAAATTGCTCCATACACCGAGATGTAACATGTCATCTTCTGTCTCTGAAATTCATGTTCTTTTATTGTCCGCATTCCTTAATAATGTTTCCTTTTTATTCTATTAATGCACTGAGTAATCCCTTGTATCTTAGTGGCTTTATTGCCCTGCTTAGGGGTGAATTTATAAAAATAAATTGCTCCATACACCGAGATGTAACATGTCATCTTCCGTCTCCGAAATTCATGTTCTTTTATTGTCCGCATTCCTTAATAATGTTTTCTTTTTATTCTATTAATGCACTGAGTAATCCCTTGTATCTTAGTGGCTTTATTGCCCTGCTTAGGGGTGAATTTATAAAAATAAATTGCTTCATACACCGAGATGTAACATGTCATCTTCGGTCTCTGAAATTCATGTTCTTTTATTGTCCGCATTCCTTAATAATGTTTTCTTTTTATTCTATTAATGCACTGAGTAATCCCTTGTATCTTAGTGGCTTTATTGCCCTGCTTAGGGGTGAATTTATAAAAATAAATTGCTTCATACACCGAGATGTAACATGTCATCTTCAGTCTCTGAAATTTATGTTCTTTTATTGTCCGCATTCCTTAATAATGTTTTCTTTTTATTCTATTAATGCACTGAGTAATCCCTTGTATCTTAGTGGCTTTATTGCCCTGCTTAGGGGTGAATTTATAAAAATAAATTGCTTCATACACCGAGATGTAACATGTCATCTTCGGTCTCTGAAATTTATGTTCTTTTATTGTCCGCATTCCTTAATAATGTTTCCTTTTTATTCTATTAATACACTGAGTAATCCCTTGTATCTTAGTGGCTTTATTGCCCTGCTTAGGGGTGAATTTATAAAAATAAATTGCTTCATACACCGAGATGTAACATGTCATCTTCGGTCTCTGAAATTCATGTTCCTTTATTGTCCGCATTCCTTAATAATGTTTCCTTTTTATTCTATTAATACACTGAGTAATCCCTTGTATCTTAGTGGCATTATTGCCCTGCTTAGGGGTGAATTTATAAAAATAAATTGCTTCATACACCGAGATGTAACATGTCATCTTCAGTCTCTGAAATTTATGTTCTTTTATTGTCCGCATTCCTTAATAATGTTTTCTTTTTCTTCTATTAATACACTGAGTAAACCCTTGTATCTTAGTGGCTTTATTGCCCTGCTTAGGGGTGAATTTATAAAAATAAATTGCTTCATACACCGAGATGTAACATGTCATCTTCCGTCTCTGAAATTCATGTTCTTTTATTGTCCGCATTCCTTAATAATGTTTTCTTTTTCTTCTATTAATACACTGAGTAATCCCTTGTATCTTAGTGGCATTATTGCCCTGCTTAGGGGTGAATTTATAAAAATAAATTGCTTCATACACCGAGATGTAACATGTCATCTTCCGTCTCTGAAATTCATGTTCTTTTATTGTCCGCATTCCTTAATAATGTTTTCTTTTTCTTCTATTAATACACTGAGTAATCCCTTGTATCTTAGTGGCTTTATTGCCCTGCTTAGGGGTGAATTTATAAAAATAAATTCCTTCATACACCGAGATGTAACATGTCATCTTCGGTCTCTGAAATTCATGTTCTTTTATTGTCCGCATTCCTTAATAATGTTTTCTTTTTATTCTATTAATGCACTGAGTAATCCCTTGTATCTTAGTGGCTTTATTGCCCTGCTTAGGGGTGAATTTATAAAAATAAATTGCTTCATACACCGAGATGTAACATGTCATCTTCGGTCTCTGAAATTCATGTTCTTTTATTGTCCGCATTCCTTAATAATGTTTCCTTTTTATTCTATTAATGCACTGAGTAATCCCTTGTATCTTAGTGGCTTTATTGCCCTGCTTAGGGGTGAATTTATAAAAATAAATTGCTTCATACACCGAGATGTAACATGTCATCTTCGGTCTCTGAAATTCATGTTCTTTTATTGTCCGCATTCCTTAATAATGTTTCCTTTTTATTCTATTAATGCACTGAGTAATCCCTTGTATCTTAGTGGCTTTATTGCCCTGCTTAGGGGTGAATTTATAAAAAATAAATTGCTTCATACACCGAGATGTAACATGTCATCTTCGGTCTCTGAAATTCATGTTCTTTTATTGTCCGCATTCCTTAATAATGTTTCCTTTTTATTCTATTAATGCACTGAGTAATCCCTTGTATCTTAGTGGCTTTATTGCCCTGCTTATGGGTGAATTTATAAAAATAAATTGCTTCATACACCGAGATGTAACATGTCATCTTCGGTCTCTGAAATTCATGTTCTTTTATTGTCCGCATTCCTTAATAATGTTTCCTTTTTATTCTATTAATGCACTGAGTAATCCCTTGTATCTTAGTGGCATTATTGCCCTGCTTAGGGGTGAATTTATAAAAATAAATTGCTCCATACACCGAGATGTAAGATGTCATCTTCGGTCTCTGAAATTTATGTCCTTTTAATGTCTGCATTCCTTAATAATGTTTTCTTTTTCTTCTATTAATACACTAAGTAATCCCTAGTATCTTAGTGGCTTTATTGCCCTGCTTAGGGGTGAATTTATAAAAATAAATTGCTTCATACACCGAGATGTAACATGTCATCTTCGGTCTCTGAAATTCATGTTCTTTTATTGTCCGCATTCCTTAATAATGTTTCCTTTTTATTCTATTAATGCACTGAGTAATCCCTTGTATCTTAGTGGCTTTATTGCCCTGCTTAAGGGTGAATTTATAAAAATAAATTGCTTCATACACCGAGATGTAACATGTCATCTTCGGTCTCTGAAATTCATGTTCTTTTATTGTCCGCATTCCTTAATAATGTTTCCTTTTTATTCTATTAATGCACTGAGTAATCCCTTGTATCTTAGTGGCTTTATTGCCCTGCTTAAGGGTGAATTTATAAAAATAAATTGCTTCATACACCGAGATGTAACATGTCATCTTCGGTCTCTGAAATTTATGTTCTTTTATTGTCCGCATTCCTTAATAATGTTTCCTTTTTATTCTATTAATGCACTGAGTAATCCCTTGTATCTTAGTGGCTTTATTGCCCTGCTTAGGGGTGAATTTATAAAAATAAATTGCTTCATACACCGAGATGAAACATGTCATCTTCTGTCTCCGAAATTCATGTTCTTTTATTGTCCGCATTCCTTAATAATGTTTCCTTTTTATTCTATTAATGCACTGAGTAATCCCTTGTATCTTAAGGGCTTTATTGCCCTGCTTAGGGGTGAATTTATAAAAATAAATTGCTTCATACACCGAGATGTAACATGTCATCTTCGGTCTCTGAAATTTATGTTCTTTTATTGTCCGCATTCCTTAATAATGTTTTCTTTTTCTTCTATTAATACACTGAGTAATCCCTTGTATCTTAGTGGCTTTATTGCCCTGCTTAGGGGTGAATTTATAAAAATAAATTGCTTCATACACCGAGATGTAACATGTCATCTTCTCTCTCCGAAATTCATGTTCTTTTATTGTCCGCATTCCTTAATAATGTTTCCTTTTTATTCTATTAATGCACTGAGTAATCCCTTGTATCTTAAGGGCTTTATTGCCCTGCTTAGGGGTGAATTTATAAAAATAAATTGCTTCATACACCGAGATGTAACATGTCATCTTCGGTCTCTGAAATTTATGTTCTTTTATTGTCCGCATTCCTTAATAATATTTCCTTTTTATTCTATTAATACACTGAGTAATCCCTTGTATCTTAGTGGCTTTATTGCCCTGCTTAGGGGTGAATTTATAAAAATAACTTGCTTCATACACCGAGATGTAACATGTCATCTTCGGTCTCTGAAATTTATGTTCTTTTATTGTCCGCATTCCTTAATAATGTTTTCTTTTTCTTCTATTTATACACTGAGTAATCCCTTGTATCTTAGTGGCTTTATTGCCCTGCTTAGGGGTGAATTTATAAAAATAAATTGCTTCATACACCGAGATGTAACATGTCATCTTCGGTCTCTGAAATTTATGTTCTTTTATTGTCCGCATTCCTTAATAATGTTTTCTTTTTCTTCTATTAATACACTGAGTAAACCCTTGTATCTTAGTGGCTTTATTGCCCTGCTTAGGGGTGAATTTATAAAAATAAATTGCTCCATACACCGAGATGTAACATGTCATCTTCGGTCTCTGAAATTTATGTTCTTTTATTGTCCGCATTCCTTAATAATGTTTTCTTTTTCTTCTATTAATACACTGAGTAATCCCTTGTATCTTAGTGGCTTTATTGCCCTGCTTAGGGGTGAATTTATAAAAATAACTTGCTTCATACACCGAGATGTAACATGTCATCTTCGGTCTCTGAAATTTATGTTCTTTTATTGTCCGCATTCCTTAATAATGTTTTCTTTTTCTTCTATTAATACACTGAGTAAACCCTTGTATCTTAGTGGCTTTATTGCCCTGCTTAGGGGTGAATTTATAAAAATAAATTGCTTCATACACCGAGATGTAACAAGTCATCCTCTGTCTCCGAAATTCATGTTCTTTTATTGTTCGCATTCCTTAATAATGTTTCCTTTTTCTTCTATTAACACACTGTGTAATCCTTTGTATCTTAGTGGCTTTATTGCCCTGCTTGGAGCGAATCTATAGAAATAACTTTCTCCATACACCGAGATATATCATTCCAACCTAGCCTCCTCCGTTCACTTTTGCTAGAGAAAAGTCTTAAACCTGTCTTTTTCCCTACTATGGGTTAAATAACATTACAATTGGCCCTCTATCGTTGGATGGTTTTCTATTCCATTATGTTGCCAGAGAACGCATAGAAATTTACAGCTAGCAAACAAACGGAATCTGTGCAGATATGATCACCTACATTCTGAATGTTAGTGGTATTAAAACAATATTCCATGAGCTTTAAAATTATTAAAGATCAAACTGAATAAAAAAAGGGTGTTTGTTTAATTATGCAATGTCTTGTCCGACTCGACAAAGATAAACATTGACATTGACACCTAATGGCAAACTTTAAACGCCTTTTAATGACTTGAAATAGAAATTTATATCCCTTTAATCTTTCCGAGAAATAAATCTGAACTCCTCAGCCTGTTTTTTATGCTCTAACCTCTGACTACTTCCTAAAGATGTCAGCAATCGTAAAACTGGAAAAGCGATATTAAATTGGCTCATTTCTCTCTCATAAAAAGCTTTTATTTGCTAAAACTTACAATAGCGAGCCTCTGTCGATTTACAAATGGCTGTAAATGTGACAAGAGCTGGATTAAGATATTTCTCTGTTCACTGAACAAATACTGATGCTTTTTTTTTTAGTTGCTTTCCCACAGATGTTCCGTGGCTTTCCTCTATCTCTTCTGCAAGTATTTTCACGGCATCTGCTCCGACGAGCTACTTTCGCTGTTTCCCAGACTGCATCAGTTTAAGCGAGCTACCAGGCTGGCATCACCGTCTTCCCCTTTCACTGTCAAAATGATTAAATGTAACCGTTTCTTTTACTCAAACAGCTTCTTCTCTCGCAATTCCCGTCTATGGAACACCCTTCCTCTTACTTGCTTCCCCGATGACTATAATCTTCAAATATTCAAGTGTAATGCCAATCGACATCTGACACCCTGAGCTTGTTCCCCGTCTTTCTCTTTATCTTTTCCTCAAACACGTGTTACTCTTGTTCTCAATCCTCTGTAACCCCTTGCGTGCTAGTGACACTCCTGCTTTGATTGGGGTGAAATGCTTTAAAAATACATAGATAGATATGAGCAGATTGAGCTAGCTAACTAGATAAATAGATAGATAAAATCTTCAAATATTCAAGTGTAATGCCAATCGACATCTGACACGCTGAGCTTGTCCCCGTCCTTCGCTTTATCTTTTCCTCAAACACGTGTCTTTACTCTTGTTCTCAATCCTCTGTAACCCTTTGCGTGCTAGTGGCACTCCCGCGTTGCTTGGGATGAATTGCTTTAAAAAGAAGTTGAAAGAGACTAGCTAGGCGCTAGCTTCAGCTTTTTATCACACTATGACACGCTTCGCTTTCGGGCGGCTAATAAAACTGCTCTCTCTCTATTAATATGGCTAATGTTCAGAGGAGCTACATTCAATAGTTTCTCCAGTTCAGACCTTCAAAGGTAACTCCCCACAAGCCACAAACACGATGTTGAATCATCCTCATACCCCTAGAGTTCCTTCAATAGGTAGGAAGTCCTTGTCAATAAGATTGTTTCACAGAACTCTCACTTTGACGATACTTCCTCAACCACTAAAATCTTAACCTCTTCAACTCTAAGGTCAACCGATGTTTATCCTACATATCCTTAAAATATACAACTTGTCTTCTCTCTTTTACACGGTTAACGCTATCTCATCAAGTATTGATCGATTTGTTTTTTACGGTTTATCAACGCGATCGGATGTCTAGCCACGCTGATGAGCTGTAATACTGCAAAACAGTCTGATATATATATATATATATATATATATATATATATATATATATATATATATAATTATTTATTTAAAAAAAATTATAACATAAATATGTTAGAAAATCACTACAAAAATAGCCATTTTGTTTCAACACCCTCGGTGTCTTATCAAGTGATGATTTTGAATGTAAAATAAATGGTTTTAAAAGTTTCAAATTAATTAACAATCCTTCGGAAGGGGAAAACGTTGTTACAAAGGCTAGATGGACCAATCAAAATACAAGTATAGGAAAATTCAAAAAGCTTGACAACGAAGTCATGTTATAATATCTATTCAGATGTTGAAAATATGGGTAGTATTAAAAAATAATTTATTCTAACCAATAATTACTAAATTATATGATAAAATTTAATATTAAAATTAAAAACTGCTAATTTCAAAATCAGAATTTAATCGCTATTAAGTTTACAACTATAAAATTACTGAGGAGAAAAGAAGAAATATATATGTTATCCAATTTATTTCTTCATTGAAGTTACTTTAGCTAATTTTATATCCGGTCCTTTGACAATGTATACATTTTAATCCTAAGAGTGTGTGAATGGGGTCCTAAACTCACGGCAATGCATACATTTTAATATATATTATAGATTGACTGATTTGAAATATGTTTTTTTTTCGCTACACAGTATTAACCATATTTCAAAAATGGAAGCTGAAAGCTTCGAATTTAATTTTGTAATTAAATTAAAAACATTAGTTCCATTTCATCCTTCAAAATTCGCTTGCGGATGAAATTGAACTAATGTTTTTAATTTAATTACAAAATTAAATTCGAAGCTTTTAACTTCCATTTTTGAAACAGGGTTAATACTGTGTAGCGAAAAACACATTTTTTGGAAAGCATTTGAAAGCAATACAAAAGGTTGACCCAAGCCTTGTGAGTGAAATTGGGTAGACGTGTAGTTGTGCTAGCAACAAGTCACAAGTCATCGTGGCAGAGGGTTTGAGCGTGCTGGCCTTGTTCAAATTTTTCATCACATTAGATAACACGCTCTTTCCTGGAAAATGTAACTAATGTCTGCTCAGCATAGTTGCTTTATAAACCACAGGTGGGCTTGTGCGTTCTGTGCGTGTTGAACACAAATGCGCCGGAGATATAAGGGTTGACTAGCCGCCCTAGTAGACGGGTATCCTCGAATACGAGTGGCAAGCTATACACCCCCCATACATATATATATATATATATATATATATATATATATATATATATATATATATATATATATATATATATATATATATTGCATATTTCATTAAATAATATAGACAGGTTTTGTCTATTTTAAGCAAATTCCTTTCATATCGCCTGATAAGTTTAATAACATTATCATTGAAAGAAGAAAGAAAATCAACATATTGATATATGTTTTTAATCCTATCTAAGCTTTCGGCTTACATAAGCCATCATCAGAGTACATTACAATAAATGAAATAATACACAATGATATATAGCAACAATGATAGTCTGTTTTTTTTTGCATGGAAGATTTCCAAGCTACGACAAAAACAAGCATGCGAGACGCTGGAAGCGAAAATCGCGCTGCGGGCCATGACATCGCACATGACCACGCGAGAGTGAAAACGAGAAGTGTTAAGTATGGGAAGCCGTTGGTATAAATCAATGGCTTCCGTTATCAATTATAGGCATTTAAGTATATTTGTGGAGTTTTCGTAGTTTATTTTGGTATATATATATATATATATATATATATATATATATATATATATATATATATATATATATATATATATATATATATGTGTGTGTGTGTGTGTGTATCATCCACAGACAGACTGTTTCACTATATCACACCTCATCATTGTGATTATAAATCTGATTGCCAGGATCGAAACCCAACCGATTTGGCATCAGTCGGAGAGTTTTCCCCTAGGCTATCAGCTCCCGGCAGAGAGGAAGATGAACTTTTACGTATTTATTTTAGAATAAACTCGCCAATGGCTCAGAGTGCTCAAATTGCCTAATTGTTAGATTAAGCTTTGAACTGTCGTATCTTAGAAATGATTAAAGATATCTTACTGGAATTCTCCCAGAATTTTATAATACTATTGGGCTCTAATTTGAGTAAAAATAATGTATAATTACTCTCCAAGTTTAACCGAAGAAACGTGATGAAATCGATCATGAACGAAAATGACATGTTCATTATTAATTAATCATAGGTAAAGATCGGAGGATGACGAAAGATTGAAATTGAGTTCGATTATATATAAATAGATATACAATATTTCAGGATCATTTTCCAATTTATTCAAGAATATCTTCGCCCTCTCTAAACTTCTAACTTGCTGTCCTGCTGTAAGAAGTTGCCTCTCACGTTTCCCGTAAGATTTCATTTTAAAAACTTTTTTCACTGCTATTTGGACTGTTATAGCAGAAACTCTACTTCCACGTACCAAAAGTCTCATAGATTGAGTTGCTTCTTTTCTAATAGATCTTTTCAGCGTCAAAGTTGAAATGGTGATCCCTCTTCCTGTTGTGACATCCTCATCTAATTTTTCTCTCTATCTTCCCTCTTTTAAAACTTATTCAGCCTTCTCTTGACGCTGCTTGAATAAACTTTAAAGATAGAATCCAGAATAAGAATGTTGGTTCCATTACTGAAGGCCTGAATGATCTTTTTCCTCTCACCATTGCCCAGTCTGGAAGATATAGTGGTTCTGACACATAACGATTTTAACCTTTTTTCTTTCTAGCTGAATGATTCAAAAAGTTTTTCTTATGACAAATGGTGCAAGATGGTCTGAAAACCTGTAAAAACAGAAACTCAATTAGTTTAGTGTCTTTTTTAAATATTAAACATTTTGTTCACTCGATAATTATGTTATTACAAGATTTCGATAATTTTGCTGTTAAACCTGGTATATATATATATATATATATATATATATATATATATATATATATATATATATATATATAGTAATGAGGAGGATTTGATAATTATATTAATTGATAGAAACCTCAGAAACCGAAGAGATTGCAAATCAGACTCTAAGAAGCGCCGCTCACTGCCACATTCCGTGGTCAGAGAGAATCTCAGTTGAGTTCCACCACTTCTTAGAGTCTGATTTGCAATCTCTTCGTCACCGAGGCCCGGCGGAGCAGTTGGTATAGTGTTCGCTTGCCAACCTGACTGTCGGGGGTTTCGATTCCCTCGGTAGTGGATGCGCACTGCTGATGAGTCCCAAATATAGGACGAAACGGCCGTCCAGTGCTTACTGAGGTTTCTATCAGACTCGATGAATCAATTAATATATATATATATATATATATATATATATATATATATATATATATAAAGAGAGAAACTGCAAACATTTTTGGTTGAATTGCGGATTTTTTTTCAAATTATTATTAATATTTTAGTTTTCCATAATTTTGTCTTCCTTGAACAATTCATGGAAGACATTTTGGTGATTGACACATAAAAAAGAGAATGACTAATATCGAGAATATTTAACATCGTAAAACATAAATAATTCCTTTTAATAATATGTAAAATTATCCACTCTTTGTCTGAAGGTCTCGTGTAGCAATAACATGGAAAATAACGTGTAAAATAGTTTTGAAAAATCCACATTTCAACCAAACACGTTTATTATTATTATTAGGCTTTAATCCCTGTAATTTAAGCTAATGTAATATTTTTCTATTCATAAAAATATATTATAGTTATTTTTTATGAATAAAACTGTAATGGTGTGTTTCACCTACAATTTACAACGTATTTTTATGCAAGAAATTTATTATAATTTTCATTTCAATGAATAATTACATTTTTCAGTTCAAGTTTGGATTTAATGTCTATTGTAACGAAAATTACCTGTTATGTTAGTTTTTCAGAAGTACTACAATATTTTACATAACTGTAACAGTATAGGCATTTTTTGTATTGGGACTGTGTAAATACCCCAGAGGAATATCCATTTTTGAAAATTTGAGGTGATATGGTTTTCAGGCACTTTTCAAAGGTGTCACATGCACGGATCATCCTTGATATTGTCCCATAACAATAACCTGACAAATTGACCATGGTGAGATTTGAACCCGGTTCTCATCGTCAGAAAACAAACATTCAAACCATCCACCCATAGATATGCAGATATTACTTTTTCATCCCAGCTTGAGTTTAGTTAATGTAATATCATTCTATTCAAGGCAATATATTGTAGCTATTTTTGATGAATAAAACATTTCTCTGTTATTTTATTGGTGTGTTTCACCTACAATTTACAACCTATTTTTATGCAAGAAATTTATTACAATTTTCATTTCAATGAATAATTACATTCTTTAATTCAAGTTTGGATTTAATGTCTATTGTAACAAAGATTAACTCTTATGTTAGCTTTTTTAGCAGTACTACAATATGTTACATAACTGTAACACTAAGAGCATTTTTTGTATTTGAACTGTGTAAATACACCAGGGGAATATCCATTTTTGAAAATCTGCGGTGACTAATACAGGCTTAAGGGATTTGTCAGCTTTATCACGTATCGAAGAATTTAATTTCCTTTTTTGCTGATTGCTTCCATTATGATGTTAGTGTTGATGACTAAATTCGCCGGCAATGTGCAAGTTTGGCACCAGAAGCTTGCAGTGTCTCTCGTCATCCATTTTCTGTCGCCGTTTGTCTGTACAAAAATTGTTTGAAGGTGAAAATGAAATCAGAAATAAATTCATTACTCACTATTTTAAAGGTTTTTCTTAATTTTACTTATATATTTTATTCATATATATATATATATATATATATATATATATATATATATATATACGGGAGAGTCCATTATATATATATATATATATATATATATATATATATATATATATATATATATATATAATGGACTCTCCCGTCGGTTTCAACGTATGAGGATCTGACAAATCAATTGATTGAAATTTTGTGCGATAATCTTAAGTGGCACTTAAGGCCCGATAGTGATTTACAAAGGAGGCTACATATAGAGCAATAGTGAGGATTGTGGGATGAGATCACTGTTAGATTGGCTGACCTTTTAGCTCTTGCTCTCACTTCTTGAAGATGATTCAGACAAGCAGATTGAAATTATATATATATATATATATATATATATATATATATATATATATATATATATGTGAAAATTTTGTAGAAAATAGGAAAGAAACTGGTTTGGAAAAAAAATAATCCAAAGTTCCTTACTATTTTTGTTATTACTTTTAAAAAATAAGAGCCGAAAACTTCAAAATAATATTTGGATTAACTTGAGTTAAAGTAGGCTCTGTTCCATCTTCAAGCGAAATTTTTTTGGGAATGACTTATTTTTGAAATTTACGAGTTTTAATAATATGGTCAGAATTGAAGTCAAAAATTTCCATGGTAACATCAAGGGCGGATTGTTTAGAATCGGCAGGGGTGGGGTGTTAATAATTTGTATCAGTATAGAGTTACTTTCATAGATGCCGGGTCAGGGTAAGGTGGGGGTGGCTAAATTTACGACGGAGGAAGTTTTCGCATAGTCTGGCTTGAGCCTCTATGGAGATTTATTTATTTATTTTTATTTTATTCTTTTATTATATCTCTTTATGAAAGGGATTTGTGTATATAAAAAGGCCGTAACGTTTGTTATTTGACGACTTCATAAAGGGTTATCATTTTTTGTAGGGTATTAAAACTATGTATATGGGCTATGGATTTTAAAATTTATTTTATTGTATGCGTGTTTTTAGCTAGTTATTCAGAGCGTAAGTTCGGTTGTGTCGGCAGAAAACCGTTAATTCTTGCCTGTTGTTTAATAGGTTTTTATTGTTTAGAAGCTTAATAATGTGTAGTTTCTCATGGAGGCACAAAGGGCATGGGTCATCCCAAGTTTTGCAAGTTCTAGTCCTGTTAATGATTTTCCATTTTACTTTAGGTGTCCTATTTTTTTCTTTCAGGTGCCATGTAGCGAGTTGGAATCATATTTTTAAATAAATAATTATATATATATATATATATATATATATATATATATATATATATATATATATATTCTTTCAGTCCTGTAATTATAAGTTTAGCTAATATAATACCTTTCTATTCATGAAAATATTTGTGGCTATTTTGGATGAATAAAACTTTACTATTGTATTGCCGTTTCACCCCCCCCCCCACATACACACACCCATTTCAAACATATGTTCGTGCAACAAATTCACCGGAGTTTTCATTTCAGTGAATAATTACATTCTTCAGTTCAAGTTTTGATTTAATGTCTATTGTAATGGCGATTTCCCTCTAAGTAATTTTTTATCAGTACGACAATATTTTTCAAAATTGTAGCACTATAAAAATTTCTGCATTTGGGTGTGGAAACATTTCAGAGGACGATCCATTTTCGGAAATCCGAGGTGACTAACGCAGATTTAAGAATAGCTCAAGCTTTGCAGCCATCGCATGCATATATATATATATATATATATATATATATATATATATATATTATTACTTTTTGCAAAGTTTTCGATATTTTCATTTCAAGCGTTGATCACGCCAAAAATCGTTTTGGTTGACTCTTACGCCCTCTCGCGGGAAATTAAAATGCCGTCGTTTTAATTAGCATCAACTGACGGCCTGGGTTCTTATTCTACGTAACATGAAGAATTTTAATTACCTTTCTGTTTATTTCTCTTTATTAGCTTCCGCTACGTTGCTCTATTTAAAATTACTTCCCCAGTAAATTCGACGCCATGTTGTGCCTCTGGGGAAATGGAAAAAAAAAGGCAGATTTGTAATTAAAGAAATATTTTCTGCCGCCTTTATTTCTGTATTTATTCATTATTAACTTTCTAATGTTTGGCTTAGCCAGGTCTGTCACCGATCAGAAATTGTTGGCTTGCTTACATGACGTCATTTCTTGAAACGTAAACTTGCCGCCAGGTGGCAGACCTGGCATGTTTGATTTCCAGTCTGTTTGCTTTGCAAATATTGATTTTGCTGATACTAATCGGAGCAGATTTGACCGAAACGGAGGAATGCCGAGGTTGGGGTGTAACATTTCGCAAAGAATGTCATTAAATAAAGAATAGAATAGAAAAAAAAGTTGGTTATAGAATTAGATATGTAAACGTATGCAAAGAAAAATAAACAGTTTGCAAATGCAAGGACATTCTCACACGTGTCACAGAAATGTCGTTCGGTTATTTTTCATTGGTAGATATTAAAAGTTTTCAGTAATTATATTAATTCTGAATTATGGCTTTTATTGTCATAGGATGACGGTAATATCGCGAAGAATTGCTTAACACTCGCATTTACTGAAAGTTGTATGAAATTAAGAGAGTTTTTGTGTAGCGTATCGTCTATCGATGCCAGAAGTTTAGTCATTTTCAAATACGGCCAAATCAATTGCGCTCACTTTCACAGAAAGATTCTTGTAAAAACACTGTTATATTTCGTGCTAATAGGAATATATACTTGAACAACACGATAGATAAAAAAGGTAATGCTTTATTGTAGAATCAATAAGAAATACCGTACAGATATGCGCATGATCGTCGCAAGTTAATCCAGTATTGAGAGATGTGAGGTCGGTAGTTCTCGCGTAAGACTGGGTCGTACTCAACAGATCCCAGCAAGTCTGTATTTACTAGCCCCCCTCCCCCACAAGGGTAGATGTGGCACAAGGCCGGGTTTAACGTGGGTCTTCCGAGCCCGTAGGCTCGGCTAAAAAATAACCGTAGAAACCGCATACACAGGATCGAGTTGGTCAACCTCCCCGAACGAGACTCTACCCTTTATTTCGCTCACTGGGGTAGACTGTTCTAGTTCCACGTGCCATGTTTAATGGTTGTCTGTTATCAATCAGTTATCTCCTGTTAATTTCCCTCTGAAAGTTCTCCACTGCCTTAACCGGGTATTGAACTCACACTGTTTATGTCCTGTCACTGGATCTAACCAACGCCTTTAT
Source organism: Acanthosepion lycidas (assembly GCA_963932145.1). Lineage (NCBI taxonomy): Eukaryota > Metazoa > Mollusca > Cephalopoda > Sepiida > Sepiidae > Acanthosepion > Acanthosepion lycidas. Next base: position 77,512,398 of record OZ010604.1, on the reverse strand, counting down.
CCACTGTGCCATGTGTCCTTGAACAGTCTACCCCAGTGAGTGAAATAAAGAGGCCAGTACGACATTCCAGCCACCTGAAGAAGGCCGGGGCATACAACGGCCGAAACGTTGTAATAAATATGGCGACAAAGTCGAGGATAATAATCCGAATAATGTAAATAGTGTACATAATACCTCATCTCAGAAATATAGACAGACACTGAAAAGCCGAAAAGCTGTAATAAATGTGACGACAAAGATGAGGATAATAATCCGAATAATGTAAATAGTGTACATAATACCTCATCTCAGAAATATAGATAGATACTGAAAGGCTAAAACGTTGTGATAAATATAGCGACAATGATGAGGACAATAGTCCGAATAATGTAAATAGTGTACATAATACCTCATCTTAGAAATATATACAGATACTGAAGAAGGCCGAAGCGTACAACGGCTGAAACGTTGTAATAATTATGGGAACAATAGTTCGAATAATGTCAATAATGTAGATAAAAATCTGTCTGTTATTTTTTCGTTTTCAAATAAACTGTTGTGCATCCAGATCAAAATTGTAGAAAACTCTTCGAAGTTCCAATATTTGTAAAAAAGAGTGAAATGTTTAGACAGAAACAACAAAGATAAAGATAATAATCAGAAAATCGTAAGAAATTATGAAAATACTTCATATAAAAATTTCAGAAAACAACGAAATAAAAAATCAACACTATTCACTGTATGATATTCAATATCCGTCATGTGAGGTTTTCTTAGACGAGATAAACGAGATATAAAAAGGAGAAGACATTTGTCGTAAATTATTTTTAATTACAAAAATATTCTGGTCAGGATTTCACCGAAGGTTTCTTGTATAATGTTAAATGTACTTTTAGTTTGAATTTTTATCCATTTTTTTTTTAGCAAAAGTCAAACTGTTATTTTCTTTCATTTTATCTTTTGCGGTCTTTCTTTTCTCTTTCATTTTTCTGTCTTTTTTTGCTCCTCTTTTTCATGCATTCTTTCTTCGTTTTCTTTCTTTCTTTCTTTGCTTCTCTTTTTCATTCATTCTTTCATTCTTTCTTTCTTGTGATCTCTTTTTCTTTCTTTCTTTCATTTTTTCTTTCTTTGCTTATATTTCTATTGTTTTCTCTCATTTTATATCACTTTCTGTATCGTCGCATTTCTTTCTTTTTTTGCTTCGCTTTTTCATTCATTCTTTCTTTCTTTCTTTCTTGGGCTCTCTTTTTCTTTCATTCATTTTCTTCTTTCTTTGTTTATATTTCTATTGCTTTCATTCATTTTCGACCTCTTTCTGTATCGTCGCATTTCTTTCATTGCTTCTACTTTTTTTCTTTCTTTTTTTCTTTCTTTCTTTCTTTCTTTCTTTCTTTCTTTGCTTATTTTTCTGTTGCTTTCATTCATTTTTTTACCTCTTTCTGTATCATCGCATTTTTTTCTTTCTTTGCTTCTCCTTTTCTTTCTTTCTTTCTTTCTTTTTTTTTCTTTCTTTCTGTCTTAGGCTCTCTTTTTCTTTCTTTCTTTGCTTATATTTCTATTGCTTTCATTTATTTTCTACATTTTTCTGTATCGTTGCATTTCTTTCTTTGCATCTATTTTTTTATTTCCGTTATCGTCTGTTTTTTTTTTTTCTACTTTGCTTCTTTCTTTCTTTCTTTTCTCATTTCTTCCTTTCTTTGCTTTCCAATTTCTTCCTTCTTTTTGTTCTCTTTTTCTTTCCTTGTGTTCGCTCTCTTTCGTTTTTGCTTCTGATACATCAAATAAATTAGATTGAACAAAGAATATAAAACCGAGTCGAAACATTAATCGAGTGAATAATAAGGACAAAGAAGGACAAACAAGAAAGCTCTGCAATGACCAAAACAGAACAGGAGATAGGGAGGCAGATGCATGCTTTTCTTCGGGGTCGTTCTTTTTTTATCGTTGACTTTTATAGCTCCATGCCGAAGGCTTCATGTCCTTGATCGAAAGGGCTTATTGTTTTGAAAGGTCGACAGTTCAGTCGGTCAGGAGCGTGCTCTCGACAGCTGAGCACTGACATGTCTGAAGCTCTTCAGAAAAAAAGGTTTCTTTTTTAAAAAAAAAAAGAAGCACTATTCAGCCGTATTAATCGGCAATAATCCTTCGTAGCCGAGTCGGTTAAAGCACGCGGTTCCCTCTGCCCAAGGAACTCAGGTTCTAATCCAGTCGAAGAGCGCATTTTTCTCTTTAGTAAGACTTCTCGTATATTCAGGCCGGTATCTGAAAATAAATAAATATACTCTTTAATAAATAAACGGAGTGTCTACCCAAATATGAGTATCCATTAAAAATAACCTTTAAAGTGTTAAAACACACACACATACAAATATATATATATATATATATATATATATATATATATATATATATATATATATATAGGGTGTCCATAAATTTCGTGTGCATTTTAAGGAATTTATAACTTTATGTGTATTTGTGATAGAAATAATCTGTAAAAAATGTTATAAAGTTTAAGGTACCTAGTTTTAAGTATAGTTATTGAATAATTCTTTACCACAAAATTTGCAACAATATTTAGATAAGTAAAAAAAAATATTTTCTTTTTTCTAGAATCAATTTGATCCATGGCTTCAACTGAGGAAAAAGTAAACTCTGTCCTTTGGTTGGCTGAACTGAAATCTATTATTTCTGTACATAGAAAGTTTAGAATGGAATACAATAAAGAACCACCTTAATAGGAACTCTACTGCTAAATGGATGAAAAAATTTAAAGAGACAGGCTGCGTGGAGGACATGCGAAACTTAAATAAAATTTCAAAAAAACCTTAAAAAATATAGATTTACTTCTTTTGCAAATTAATTCTATCGTAAATACAAATAAAGTTATAATTTTTTAAAGTGAACACGAGCTTTATGGACACCCTGTATATATATATATATATATATATATATATATATATATATATATATATATATATATATAGGGTGTCCATATATATATTTTCAAGGTAGCTAAACGTTTTATCTGACAACCTGTTAAAAAGAAACTCAGTGAATTTAGTGATTTTTATATATTAAATATTTTGTTTGCTGGACAATTATCCTGCTACATGAACTGAATATTTTTTCTGTTGTATCTGATATATATAGAGAGGATAGACAGACCATTACCCTTGACTTGAAGTGGTTAAAATTGAAATGATCAGCGAAATATCCTGGCAGGAGGTGGGCACCTCGGGGTGGTGTGATGGTTAGCAAGCTTATATCGTTAGGATAATTGCGGCTGAGTAGTGATTTCGATCCTCCCTGGGTTCGCTATACTTGAACTACATCTAAGCTGTGCTTAAAAAATCACCTTCGGGAAGAATCTTCCTTATAAGAAAAGGAAGTTCCACTCAGACAGCTTCTTCCCAAGTGACGCTAGTTTTTTGGAACAGACTTCCCGGATCACTACAATCCTATTATTTTAGGAAAAATATCTGATTGGAACTTCTTCTTTATAAATGGAATACGGAAAATATAGAATCAGTGAAAAACCCTTTGAGATATTCAGCTAAAAAGCGAGATAATTAAAATTATTTTGTGTGAGACCTAATGTCTTTCCAACTGAGCAATGATGAGAGGAAAAAGATCATTCAGGCCTTTAATAATGGTACCAACATTCATACTCTGGATTCCATCTTCAAAGTACATTCAAGAGTCATCAAGAGAACGGTGAATAAGTTTTAAAAAGAGGGAAATATAAAGAAGAAACGCGGATCAGGAGATCACAGCAAAAGCGTTAGAAAAGATCCAACTCAATCCACGTGCAAGAGAAGTTTCAGCTATGACAGTCCAAAGAGCAGTGAAAAAAACTTGAAAATGCAATAGTACGTGAAACCTGTGAGGTACCTTGTTACTTCAGGACAAAAAGTTAGAAGGTTAGAGAGGGCGAACAACATCTGGAATAAGTTGGAAAATGATCCTGGAATTATATATATATATATATATATATATATATATATATATATATATATATATATATGAACTTTATTTTAATATTTCGTGAGCTTCCGATTCTTAGTTATGATTAATTAATGATTAACATGTCATCACGATTCTTTTCTTAAGCTTAGAGGGTAATTCTACATTCTTATTGCTCAGAGTAGAGTCCAGTAGTGTTATAAAATCCTTGGAGAATTCCAGTAAGATATCTTTAATCATTTCTAAGCTACAACGGTTCAGAGCTTAATCTAACAATTGGTCAGTTTTGCTTTTACATCCTGTATGTGCACTTTCCTTCAAGGGATGAAGAAAGTTTCGCTTTTGCTGTGATGAGATATCAATGTGTAATTATTGATTACCTTCGCATGAAAATCGAAGACTTGGGATATCAAGTCAGAGAGTGTCAGAAATAAAAATGAGACTTCATTAGTGGCAAATGGATTTATTATTAGTTTAACAAGAATTCCATTTAATGTAAAAAAAAATGATTTAAAAAAGAATATAAATAATAATGATAACAAAAATAAAAGCAACGAGCAAAGAAATCACAGAAATTAAAATAAAAATACTATTCAGCCTTGCTTAAACGGCAGTGGTCCTTCGTGGCCGAGTCGGTAAAGCACGTAGTGTCGTCTGTTTCGGAACGCGTATTCGAATCCTGTCGGTGAGTGTAGATTTTATTTAGTAATATTTCTTGAATACTCAGACTGGTAGGCTAAAAATGTGATTCACTAATCCGACAGATTTCTGGAAAATCCAGGCCGGTAGACAAAAATAAATATACTGTTTAATAAATAAAAATATTACTGGAGATCAAATTTGCGAAATCTGTCCAATTATTCTATTTATCCGAGTGCTTTCGGCTATTCAATTCGCCATTATCAAGGGAATCTTTTAACTGAATATGTAGTTATTTTGTATATATAATTCTAATTTTTACAAAGACGATTAGTACATTGTGTTCGTGTTTAAATTAGATCTTATTGAATGCTAATAAAGTACATATTATTAAAGTAGATCTTATTCAATGCTATTAAAGTAGATATTAAAGTAGATTTTATTGAATGCTATTAAAGTAGATATTATTGAATGCTAGTTTTAAAGTAGATATTATTGAATGGTATTAAAGTAGATATTATTAAATAAGATATTGAATGCTAATTTTAAAGTAGATATTATTAAAGTAGATATTATTGAATGCTAGTTTGAAATTAGATATTGTTGAATGCTATTAAAGTAAATATCATTAAATTAGATATTACTGAATGCTTCTTTTAAAGTTGATATTATTGAATGCTACTAAAGTAGATATTATTAAAGTAGATATTATTGAATGCTAGTCTTAAAGTAGATATTATTGAATGCTATTAACGTAGATATTGAATGCTACTCTTAAAGTAGATATTCTTGAATGCTATTAAAGTAGATATTATTGAATGCTAGTCTTAAAATAGATATTATTGAATGCTATTAAAGTAGATATTATTGAATGCTAGTCTTAACTGAATGCTATTAAAGTAGATATTACTGAATGCTAGTTTTTACTTCTGTTTATTATTAATCCTTCCATTAATTTAGTTGCTGTTACTTATGTATAAAAATATTATATTAAGTATGTTGCGAAAGAAATTTGGTCCTCGGTTCCATTATCATTTGCGCGGCCGTATGTAAAAATCTGCCTGCTCACGAGATGAATGTCCTGTCATTATTAAACAATTCACAGTGAACTGACGTTAAACTTTTAACTTAGACTATCAACAAATGTACACGAATAACAAATATAACCTAGTCTACATGACACCACAGCGCGATCTATCGTAAAATTTCTTTAAAATATGAGTATCCACTAAAAATACGGTTTTAAGTGATAACGAGCGCGCGCGCACACACACACACACACACACACACACACACACACACACATATATATATATATATATATATATATACATATATATAGGTAATCGATCCGTTAGTATATGATCTGGGTGGATTCTAGTAATATTAATTATTAAAACTCATATGCAGAGAGCTCGATATATTTATTATAACAGGGCATATGTATTTTTTTTACAGCAAATAACCAAAAATTACCTCAACATGGGGATAGTCTATTTCAAGCCGGTTTGTACGCGGCTATCATCACCACCTAAGTGTCTGTCTCGAAGCATTGTTTTAAATTTATTTTCAGTGTCCGTCCTCCTCTGATAGACGCCTTGATAAGGAGAAGGGGCTTGTGTTAGCGACTGAGGGAGGGTTTAAGATATCTTATTCCGGGGTAAGCGATCTGGGGTTGGAATTTATTTATGGCTAGAGCCTTTCGTTGTTCGTAGCTAGATAATGGTTCCTACTATGTGGCGTTTCTTAATAGCCCCAAGCGTGTTTTCCTGGAATTAACAGTAAATCGTTTTTATACTACAAGGGTGCAATATTATTAATAAACATTGGGGTATTTAAACTTAAACCAGTTAAGATTAATGTAAATTAGTTGAGTTATAGATTTATAGATTGTGGGTAATACCCGAGCACCTAATGGAATAAATCGTGCTGTCCAACACACTTATATGTGTACATATCTTCATACATATATATATGTACACTTACAAATATATACATATATGACACTATACGCACACATACACACTCCACACACACACACGCACACACACACACGCACACACACACATATATATATATATGTATATATTCTTATGTAATTTTGAATCTGTTTCTATGTCTACATTTCGTGATTAGTTCTCTCCGTATATATATATATATATATATATATATATATATACACAGGCACATCACCCCCCATATATATATATATATATATATACGCACTCTCCTTCAAGGGATCAAGAAAGTTTCGCTTTTGATGATATTAGTATTATTTATCAGCCAGTCATAGATTACCGGCTATTTAGTGTTAGGATAGGTACCTCCATGAAAATCAATAAAAAGAGCATAGCATGACAAGAACGGCCTTAAATTTGATGAAAATATTTTTTATCTGCTTAAGTATATATATAATTGTTAAGAAGAAATATGAAAGTATTTTTTGATTATTTTAAAATTTTTTACTCGTTCTTAGCATGTCCAAAATTTTAGTTAAAAACCCCTTTTTTTTTGTCAGCGAAATTACTAAAAAAAACTCGATATCAGCCATTTTTTTAAAATTTTGTAAACTAATTTAAAATCCTAGTTTAAAATTCTTCCAAAAATCAATTATACGTTTTTCAAAATTTATTTGACGAAAATTAGCAAATGTAAAGATTATTTAATATATTTTGAAAAAAAACAAACTTTTGCTTACTTTCTTCGAAGAAAAGTGTTGTTTAAAATAAAAAGGAGGCGATCTTAACATCGTTGGCTATTGACAAGTGATGAATGATTGCTGCCATCACATATCGACAGCTAACTTGAGATTAGAGTTATCATACGGGAGGATATAATCGACGTAACGTTTTTTTTTTTTTTTACATGAACCAGCTTATGTATTATCTCGTAATTATCAAAATAAAAAAAAAATTTCAGCATTCCAATTTCTTTTATTTTGTTTTGTTTTTTTTATTACTGTAGCTTACACCATCAGTTTGTTGATACTATCTGTAGAAATTATAAATACTATAAATAAATTAAAATACAAGTGCTGCACAGCTTTTTGAGGGCAACTATAGCCCCCTAAAGTCAATACAGATCTGCTATGAGAAAACATTTCTGTCCTAAGTAAAAATCATCACAAACATATCAAAAGTTATTTTGTTACACTACAGCCAATTTGAACTGAAAAAAAAATTTGAAAAATGACTTGTCATCATCTGAACAAAATATCAAGGAAACTTTTGATCTGCACACCATGAAACAATGTATTTCCTGAAAGCAAAGAATGCTTTTTCATTTCTAAGTGAAATTCGTTGGTGTAAATGATTATAAAAGTTAAAATTGCTATTCCTGAACACTGGAAACCAGGATTTTTTTTTTATATATGTGTTTGTTTTTTATTTTTATTTTTTTAAATCAGCGATAAGGAAAACAGTGTTGAAATTAAGCCAAAATTGACTTTGACGTTGCTGGGTCAAAGGCCAGCCAGCTGACAATACCAAGCTGTCATCACCTTGTAAAAAATCTCTTTTTTTTTTTAATAGACATTTGAACAAAGGCTTGATGTATTTTTGTTTTTTAACACCTTTTTGAGCAGGGGGTGATGACAACAACACTTAAGGATCGAACCGAAAACAGTTTGTTTGAAAGAAATTCACATAAAATTGAAGTAAAGACGACTCACTGAAAACTGAAAAACAACCTCAAAAATTAAAATTGCAAGAAATATGTAAATGAAATAAATGGTATTTTTAAAAATGTAGTAATGTTGATGGTGAAAATGGCTTCGGATGATGTTCAAATTTTTTTTAATGAGTCAAAAACGCTAATTCAAAATGCTCAGCATGTGTTTCGCAATAATGTAATCGACGTTCAGCGGAGAACGCTTACACTCAAGCCACGTGACGTTTTATTGATTGTGACCTTCCGTACTTTTTAATTACAGCCATTTTAACGATTTTTATGAACACAAAATTACATTTCTTAATTACGACGGATCCTCTGATTGGTCAAAACGATACAATTTACAAAGCGCTAAAAAATGATCTATCTCATAAGGACACTTAAAAAAAACCCGATGCGGCTTTTAACTGATTTTATAATATTTTAACATAGGTACCTCCACGAAATGTACACAAAAAGAGCATAGCATGATGAAAAAGACACCAAACTTGACGAAAACAAAATTTTATCGTCTAATGTTCATATTATTATTAAAGAGGAAAGATCAAAGTATTTTGGGGGTAATTTTTTTTACATTTTTTAATCGTTCCTAGCACGTCTGAAAGTTTCGTTAAAAATCTTGTTTTTTTTTTCAAAAAAAAAAAAAAAGGCAGATAATCAATCATTTTCAATCATTTTTTCCATTTTATGAAAAAGATGAAAATCTCACTGTGACATTCTTTTAGAAATCAATTATCATTTTTTCAAAACTTATTTTAAGAAAATCCGAAATTATAATGTTTATTTAAAATATTTTGAACCAAGCTTAACTTAGCTTCTGCGCCGAAAAAATGTAATTTGAAAATAAAACAAAGCAGGTCATAACCTTTTGCTTCACTTGACAGGTGTCGAAAGACATTTTTCTGGCGTTTAGATAACTTACGGGAGGATAATTCTTTCTACGGATGGAAGGAAGTGAAATTATTTAGATTTAAGTGAACAAATTATTTACCTCGTTACTTTTGAGGAAAACTTTCAGCGCTTTAATTTTTTATTTTTTTTGTACTTAGCCTTCATCTTTACGTTTACGATGCTTTATGGAAAATATATTATAAAGAAATTAAAATATAAGACTGTTAAGAGTGAGATTAAATTTCATAAGAAAGGTATCTAATTAATTTATAGGTGTTTTTCTTATGAAATTTTATCAGAAGTGTACATAAATACTATAATTGTATGTACATTTATTACATTTTACTGTGTTATTTGTATTTCTATTCATTTTATTATTAATTTTGATATTTCATTCATGGAAAAATGCCATAACTGAGATTAATATAAAAATAAGATCATATAAATTAAAGTTTAGCAGTAGTTAAATTTCATAAGATGATACTGATACTTATAGGTACCCTTCTCAGTTGAAATTGAAAAATCAAATTAACTTCTCCATACGTGTTTCGCAAAAGTAAAGGCCTTAACAGCGGAGAACAATGCTGAACTCAAATAACGTAACTTAGTTGTATTCTGGTTGGTCTTCCGTACTTCATAATTACCGCCCGATTATAAACACAAAATTACATTTCTTAATTACTGCGGATCTTCTGATTAGTCAAAATGATACAATTTTCAAAGCGCTAAAAAATGATCTATCTCATGAGGAGACTTAGGAAACCCGATCTGGCTTTTAACTAATTTTATAATATCTTTTAACACCTTAATGTAAAAATCTAATATAATTAAAGAAATAACAAATAATTTTATTAAAAAATACAATTTTCATTGAAAAATTTTTTTCCTTTCAGAAAATATTGTCCATATTCATAAAAACAACTAAAAACAAATAAAAGCATTTGAAATTAAATAATATCTTTGTTTTATTGTGCTTTGTATGTTACAATTCAGAGCTTATTTTCAGGTACTGTGGATCCAATTAAAAAAAAATGATTTGCATTATTCAAAGCCTTGTGCTTTTAGCTATTGTAATCGATAAAACCGATGTGATCGAATTTCTAGAGTTTTTCATAAAATTAGTTATGGGGGTGTTAATAAATATATAAAAAAATATTTCTTCCGTGACGTTAATAAAAAAAAAACAACATATTTATAATAATTTCGATTATCTGTGAATAGTTTCTGAAAGTTTCATTAACATCCGACAATTATTTTTATTTTTGCAAGATTTTTTAAACTAATGTGTGTACAATACAAAAAAAAAAAAAAAAAAAAAACGTGCTAAAAATTGTCTATGTTATTTCACTAGTTCCGGTTGGTACAAAGAGAAACAAGGTTTTTTTAATCAAAATTTAGAATGTTCTAAAAAGAAGGAAAAATTTTAAAAATAATTAAAAAAAAACTTTGGTCTTTCCTCTTCATAATAACATAAGCATTTAGACGATAAAATTTTGTTTTCGTAAAGATTGGCGTCTTTTTCACCAGACTATGCTCTTTTTTAGCGATTTCGTAGAGGTAACTATGTTAGGCAGAATAATGTGTTTTAGCCTTCCAGTAGTATACCGAGTAGAATATTAGCATTAGTGTAGACATTGATAGACTAACACATGAATGCGAATATAGAAAGACGAGATACGCGAGCGTAACAAACAAAACATTGAATAAGGCAAACAACTTACATGCATATATTAAAAAGATTTACATATGTCCCAAAACAAATGATTGTTCATAGTGTCCCAAAGGAACGAGGAGATTTACAGAACGGAAACAAAGAAATCATACCAACTTTAAGGCCTTTGATCGTCCGCTGATAAGTGAATAGAAATTACTTTTTTCTTTCGCTAGGCTGGGCACATATTGATCAGTTTCGGACGCCCTGGTGGCCAGGAATGCAAAAATAAATAAATAAATAAATAAATAAATAAATAAATAAATAAATAAATAAAATAAAATAAAAGAAGCAATAAGTAAAGGGACAGAAGAGTTCTTCTCTCTAAAAGCGCCAAACTCCCATGAGCTCAACCCAACGGAAAACAACTGTTTGGTTTAGTTTATTTTGTTTTACGGCATATCAACCTCAATGGGTTATTTAATGCCGATAACATTTTTAACATAGATTCGTATGAATAGAATATGTATTCTTTGGTTTAGATTGGTTTGATTTATTTTGTTTTACGGCATATCAACCTCAATGGGTTATTTAATGTCGGCAACATTTTTAGGATAGATTCGTATGAATAGAATATCGATTCTTTGGTTTAGATTGGTTTGGTTTATTTTGTTTTACGGCATATCAACCTCAATGGGTTATTTAATGCCGACAACATTTTTAGGATAGATTCGTATGAATAGAATATGTATTCTTTGGTTTAGATTGGTTTGGTTTATTTTGTTTTACGGCATATCAACCTCAATGGGTTATTTAATGCCGACAACATTTTTAGGATAGATTCGTATGAATAGAATATGTATTCTTTGGTTTAGATTGGTTTGGTTTATTTTGTTTTACGGCATATCAACCTCAATGGGTTATTTAATGCCGACAACATTTTTAACATAGATTCGTATGAATAGAATATCGATTCTTTGGTTTAGATTGGTTTGGTTTATTTTGTTTTACGGCATATCAAGCTCAATGGGTTATTTAATGCCGACAACATTTTTAGGATAGATTCGTATGAATAGAATATGTATTCTTTGGTTTAGATGGGTTTGGTTTATTTTGTTTTACGGCATATCAACCTCAATGGGTTATTTAATGCCGACAACATTTTTAGGATAGATTCGTATGAATAGAATATGTATTCTTTGGTTTAGATTGGTTTGGTTTATTTTGTTTTACGGCATATCAACCTCAATGGGTTATTTAATGCCGACAACATTTTTAGGATAGATTCGTATGAATAGAATATGTATTCTTTGGTTTAGATGGGTTTGGTTTATTTTGTTTTACGACATATCAACCTCAATGGGTTATTTAATGCCGACAACATTTTTAGGATAGATTCGTATGAATAGAATATGTATTCTTTGGTTTAGATTGGTTTGGTTTATTTTGTTTTACGGCATATCAACCTCAATGGGTTATTTAATGCCGACAACATTTTTAACATAGATTCGTATGAATAGAATATGTATTCTTTGGTTTAGATTGGTTTGGTTTATTTTGTTTTACGGCATATCAACCTCAATGGGTTATTTAATGCCGACAGCATTTTTAACATAGATTCGTATGAATAGAATATGTATTCTTTGGTTTAGATTAGTTTGGTTTATTTTGTTTTACGGCATATCAACCTCAATGGGTTATTTAATGCTGATAATTTTTTTTTATTCCTGGTAATATTTTGTTTTGTCAAAAATCTGTTTCTGGTAATATTTTTCTTTCAAAATTGCATTGCTGGTAATATTTTTTTTCAAAAACCTATTGCCGGTAATAGTTAACTATCTGCCCATAGCTGGGACCCTAAAAGGTGCTACCATCCCGTGTCAGAGTGGATGTGGGTAGATTAGTAATTAAGATGTGGTTCCACGCTTCTCAAAACCTCTTGATCAGAGGCATTGTTGCTGGACGTAGTTTATCGTCATGCCCAGGACGCGGATGTAGTTTAACGTCTTACCGAGGACGCGGAAAACAACTGTGGTCTCCCTACAATGAGCCGTCCTGGGTATGACGGTAAACTACATCCGCGTCCAGGGTAAGACGATAAATTACGTCCAACAGCAAGGCCTCTGATCAGGAGGTTTTGAGGAGCGTGGAACCACCTCTTAATTGCTGGTGTTTTCAGGTTCACCCTGACCCGGGGTGGTAGCAACTGTTAGTGCCGTCATGGGTTAGACATTATACTACATCTTCATCCTAGGTAAGACGATAAACTACATTCAGCAGCAAGGCCTCTGATAAGGAGGTTTTGAGGGGACGTGGAACCACCTCTTAATTGCTGGTGTTCTCAGGTCCACCCTGACCCGGGGTGGTAGCAACTGTTAGTGCCGTCCTGTGTCAGACGATAAACTACATCCGCGTCCAGGGTAAGACGATAAATTACGTCCAACAGCAAGGTCTCTGACCAGGAGGTTTTCAGGGGCGTGGAACCGCCTCTTAATTGCTAGTGTTCCCAGGTCCACCCTGACCCGGGGTGGTAGCACTTGTTAGGTTCCCAGCTATGCGCAAATCGTTAACACTCATACTTGTGTAAAAATAGGTTTTATTGCCAGTAATACGTTGTAATAAAAAATGGTCCTAATATATATGTATACATACACACCTTTTTTTTTTATCAAACTATCGCTATGAATCTTTTAAAAATTTTGCTGGCATTAAATCATCCGCTGACGTTGATATGCCATAAAACAAAACAACCATCCAACCTATAATGAGATATCAACGTGTAATTATGAAGAAAATCGGAGAACTTGGATATGAAGTCAGTGAGTGTTAAAAATAAAAAAGGAAACGAAACTAACAGCAGTTAAATTTATTATTAGTTTAGGTACCTCCACTTTTTCGGCATAAATTTCGATACCCAAGTTTAAAATACATTTTTTAAAATGAAAAAACATGCTTGAAGATTTCATTTTAGCTTTACTTGAAAGTTGAATCATTAAATTTATTATTTCCATTAAGTAAACAATTCTGGTATATTTCAGATAGAAACTATATACATTGGAATGTCAAATTTAATTTTAAATTTTTAAATTTTCAAAAAACCCGCCATTTTCTTAATTTTAAGAAATTTGTAAACAAACACAAATTTATCGATTTTAAAAATATTTAAAAAAATTTCTGACACGTCATTTTAGTAAAATTAGAAAATTTAATGTTAAATTAATCTGATTTAAAAAAAATATTACTTAATTATAGCATAAAAAAGAAATATACAACGAATTATTAACGATTGGTACCGTAATTTTGATCCGATACTTGATCCACGTGTCGATTGACAAGTGATGACAGCTATGACGGATGACCATAAATGAAAATTACTAGAAATCTGAGTGAACCCTTTTATTTTTAGTTTTACTGTTATGTCTATTTATTAGAATAAAGGGACAAAACTCTTTTTATAATAATGGCAATTTCAGTCTACCGTACATGGAAATAAGGAATGTATTAAGTAGAAAAATACAACATAAAAAATTATTTGAAAAAAAAGTGGAATCAATAAATTTATTAAACTTGGCAATTTTGAACTCGTAAATTTTGTTTCTACTTAATTACTAATTATCAAAAGGAAATAAGCTAATACAGAGTTTTGCACGATTTTTAAACTATTATAAATTATTATAATCAAAATGTAAAACAAATAAAAAATTCTTGTAAAATTTAATTATTCATCAGAAAAAATTTATTTCTTCAGGCAATAATGACCTTAATATTACTTATTTACAAAAGCAATTAAAAGCTTTTCTAATTAAGTAATATCATAGTTTTATTGGATTCATTATTTTTCTATTCAAAGCTCATTTTACAAAAGTTGGAACAAATTAGAAAAATAAAAGTAGGTGATTTACCATCTCCAATGACTCTTACTTTAAACAAAAAAAAATTGTAAGGAAATAAAAAGAATTGAAAAAAATTTCGGGAAAATAAGTAAGTGGGGTGTAACATATTAAAAAAAAAAATATTTTTTACTAAAATTTACTAAAAAGAAATATTTCAAAAATAATTTCATTCATTGGTGAAATAAGTCCTGAAAATTTCATTAAAATCGGACAATTACTTTAATTTTACAAGAATTTCCAAATCAATGGGTTTTCAACGGGAAAAAAGCGCAAAAAAAAACAATGTTATTTTTACAGCACCGCGATGACGTAAAAAAAAGAAAATTTTAACCAAAATTTCGAACGTGTTAAAAAATATTAAAAAATATCAAAAAATAATTAAAATACACTTTGGTCTTTCATCTTAATAATAACATAAGCGTTTTGACGATAAAAATTTATTTTCGGTAAGTTTGTGGCATTTGTTTATTACGCTATGCTGTTTTCCCGCGAAAAAGTGGAGGTACCTATATTAGTTTAACCAGAATTCCATTCAGTTTAACAAAACAACTTCTATGAAAGAATACACATAATAATGATAACGAAAATAATAGCAACAAGCAAAGAAAGCATTTGCGATGACGTCGATGCCCTTGCAAATAAAATCACAAGCATCATTCTTCGTATCTGATGTGATTATCCTGATTGAACTTGTTGATGCATTGCTTTCCGACTCATGGAAATCATCCCCGTCTGTTTAAGAGTACTAAACGACTTCCCGGCAACGCTCGCGGCTGGCATCGACAAACACACACAAGACGGACTGAAGCGATCAGTAATTGATACCATCAGCTTTGGTGATTTTCAATCTTTCCTCTTCTCTCTCTCTCTCTCAACCGATCTTTTTCGCTGCTAGGGGGCACCACGGGAGTTGTTGTTGTGCTGTTAATGGGCTGACTCTCTCCAGAGCCGCCTGGCCTTAGGCCGTCTTGCGTCTTCGTACGATATTAACAACGTAAGCGACTGCTTTCGGTGTAATTAAAAGTTTACCGCCTCGTTATCGCTTTATTTTCTCTTCGTTCGTTTTGTATCATCTTCCATTATTTTCTCTTTTATATTTGTCCATGTTTACGACGCCTAGCTTAACAGAACACAAATCCAAATGGATTAAAATAGCGATAAGCTTGCAATCTGGGAAGAAACTTTAATGTAACTACCTGGAAAGCAATTCACAGTTGTAAAAGATGCCTTACAAAAGCTAAACAGAGTATCAAGAAACAGGAAAATATCGTTAGAAATAAAGAGTAGTGTACCGAACGACTATGAAGTGTCAATCCTCCGACATAGCAGCGAAAATTGGAAACAAAAAGACATAATTAGAATGAGAGAGAGAGAGAGACAGACAGACAAAGACAGAGAGAGGGGCTGAGAAAGAGACTGTTGAAATTTCTAGGATATAATTAGAAAAGAAGGCTTGCAGAATTTGACACCCACAGGATCTACTGACGACAAAAGAAGGATTTTCGCAGATGAATGAAAGACCAAAATCTCAAAGAGAGAGTATATGAAAAGAACGCTACTTAGAGCTACAAAGGATAGAACGTAGTGGAGAGCTATGATTGCCTACATCCGGAAGTTACACATAGAAGAAACTTGCTTGGGTAGAGAATCAATATTCGAAATCCGTAACTTTTGCTGAAATCGAAATCTGATCATTAGCTTAGACCTCACTACATAATAGTTATTTATTTCCTAAACTCAAGTATGGTACAAGGTTACATTTATAGAGCGCTCATTGAGGACTAAGATCACTTTTGAGAGATCAGTATATTAACCTTTTTCATGGCATACAGTGATTAATAAGTGTGATGAATTGGTATTAATTTGACCAAGTAAGGTAAAAGGTCAGATTTTTAGAGTACTCCTTGTGAACCGAAATCTGTTTCGAGCAGTTGGTTAAACAATATTCTTCTTGGAATAATTATATTTTCTTTTACGTATCGTGTCCTGGTGACTGTTCATGACTCTTCACAACTTCCATGCTTCACGTAATGTTTTGCTTTTCATTTTGTTAATCATTTCACTCCAAGTTAGCTGATAATCCCCCTAAGATGCAAGGGGTTACTGAGAATGAAAGAGAACGAGAAAGACGTTAGGGAAAGGAACCGGAAATCTATCCTAAACATTTACGTAAAAACTCACTGGTTCTACGGATTTCAGCATGAACAATGTGTTTTAAATTCTGTAGGCCTTCGTTCCGCATCAGTGTTTTTATTTAAAATTTTTTAAGCATTTCACGCCAAGGAAGGCGGGAGTGCTACTAGTACGCAAGGGTCTACAGAGAGTGTAAGTATGGGAAAAACTGGATATAGGTGGGGCGGATTGAGGAAAGGATAAAAAGAAGAACGGGGACCAAGGAATCAGAAGATGTCGATTGACATAACCCATAGATTTTTGAAGATTATAGTTGTCAGGGAAGCAAGTAAGAGGAAGGGAATTTCACTGTTGGGAAGTGCGAAAGAAGAAGCTGTTGTTGTAGAAAATGCGGTTAAATTTAATTAAGTGACTGAAGTCGAGACCCCAAGTTAGGACCGATCACATTGCCTATCCGTCTCTGGATTTTGTCGAGAACCTCGAGATGAACAGGGGTGGGGGGCAACAGACTATATATGGCAACAGTATTCCATACATGGACGAATGGACTTGTAGATATGAAGGATGGATTCAGACTTGAAAAGCCTTCTGGTGCGACCCAGATAAACAATTTTCGTTGCGGTAGATGCAGCTATCGATTCAATGTATTTGTTCCAACTCAGGTCAGCGGAAAACGTGAGATCAAGAAGTCACAGTGAGACGTTCTCGTGGAGTTGAGCATCAACCATACTGATAGAAGGCAGGAATGTTTCTCACTGGTGAGTAAATGACAGCAGTTTCATTTTAGATGCATTAAAATTCGCAAGCTATTTCCTGCCCCAGTCAACCACAGATTGGAGGTCGTTTTCAAGACCAACGGCTAAGGTTAAGTTTGTCAGCAATGCCGGGTTTACTATTGAGGCAGAAGTAAAAGTTGGGACCGAGATGCCAACCTAGTATCACGGTTAAATCCATGCAGTCAGGGCACCAATGAAAATAGCTCGTGAGAGCAGATGGCATATATATATATATATATATATATATATATATTAGGTTGGTGCAAAAATAATGTCGTTTTCTCACATAGTAACATATATGAGAAAACGACATTATTTTTGCACCAACCTAATATATATAAAAAGACAGACGGACAGAAGGCACATTGCGTCTGTGAGAGAGTCATTGAAGTCGGGACCCCAAGTCAGGACCGATCAACATTGCGTATCTGTCTTTGGATTTTGTCGAGAACCTCAAGATGAATAATGGAGCACCAGACCATATCTGGCAACAGTATTCCATGTAAGGAGGAATGGTAGATTTGTAGATGTGAAGGATGAACTCAGAAAAAAAACTTTTGGCGCAACACAGGGAATCAACATTTCTTGCGCTAAATGCAGCAATTGATTCAATGGAGTTGATCCGTCTCAGGTCAGTGAAGAACGTGAGACCAAGAAGGCGCAATGAGGCGCTCTCTTGGAGTTTGTGTATCAACCATGTTAACAGGAGACAGGGACGTTTCTCTATGGTGAGTAAATGACAGCAGTTTCGTTTTTGATGCATTAAAATTCACAAGCCATTTCCTGCCAGTCAACCACAGATTGGAGGTCGTTTTCGAAAGCAACAGCCAAGTTAACTTTGTCAACAATACCAGACCTACTATTGAGACAGGAGTAAATTTGTTCCAGAAATTTGAACTGTCACTTTTTTTAATCGATACCAATCCATGCAAGGCAGTAAAGCCACTAAGACACAAGGAGTTAGTGGGTGTGAAAGAATTAGGAACAGAAACATTAATAATGAACGGAAAGAAAAAAGAATAATCAGAAGACAGTAGATAGCGATTGATATTGCATTTAAATCTTTGCAGATTAAAGTTCACATGAAGCCGAAAGACATTTCTACAAGCCAGAATTGCAAGAAAAGAAACTTTTAGCATTAGAACTTACTACATCTAGCCAGGTCAACTGTAAATTGATGAGATCTCGACGCCAGTCTAGTACTACGTTTATATTTGAAAAAGTCTAGGTACCATAACGAAATAATCACCCGATCAATCACCATGAAAGTCTTTACCGAAAAAACACAGACAGGCAAACTTACGGCAGATAGGAAAGTCACTGAAGCTGAGCAGCCAGATCAAGACTAAAAATATTGCTGAATCTACTTTGGATTTTATCAAGGAACCCACGATAATAGCAGGGGCACCAGACCGTACGAGCCAGCAATGTTCCAAGCATGGATGAAGGGTGGACTTATACATACACCCTTGTGCGAATTAATTGAAATAAAACGAATAATTCCGTTATTATTTACTTTTTTTCATATTTTTCCAATGAAAGATAACCCAGTGCACAATGTTAGTACTTCGTATGTCCATTCCACGAAGTCGTTCCTTGTAGATTGACCACGAATTCTCGATTGGATTTAAATCAGGAGAATTTCCGGGCCAGTCAATAGTACTTTGATTTTTTGGAGAGAAAAATGTCTCGTACTGCATAGTGAACTATTACGGTGGTGCAAAAACAATGACGTAATAATGTCGTTTTTTGACGTTAAAAAATACGTCAAAAAACGACATTATTACGTCATTATTTTTGCACCAACCTAATAACTTTAGTGTAATTATAAGTTTCATTGTAGTCCCTATTTTGTCTGAAACTTTTTCGGTCGCATGTTCTCCCCAAGGGTATCTTTTGCATTTGTCTTTAGGATGGCATATGTGTCACTTGGAGCCTCTTTACATACGGGAAAGGTGTTTGAAATTCACTACCAATAAGGTAATTAGATTTTGCATGGTGATTTTTATACTTGCATTATTTGCATTATTCGGACTGTTATCCTCATCTTCATTGACATATTCACAGTGTTTCAGCCGTTGTACGCTCCGGTCTTTTTCAGGTCATTGACATTTGATCCGAACACTTTATTTCGTCTGCCGGGGTAAATTGTTCTAGTTTCAGGTGCCATGTTCTCAAGGACGCATGGTCTAATGGATAAAGACGTTGGTTAGATCCAGTGACTAGGTCCAAAGTGTTGTCAGTTCAATACCAGGCTACAGCAGTGGTGAACACCAAAACTTGGAGAGTTGAGTTAAAGGGAAATAACTGAGATATTCGGAAGAGGCATGACACGTGGAACTAGAACAATCCACCCCGGCGGACGAAATAAAGTGTTCGGTTCGAAAATCCAATCACCTGAAGAAGGTCGGAGATTACAATGGCCGAAACGTGAATATAGCAATGAAGATTAGGATAAGAGTTCGAATATTATAAATAATGCAATAAAGTAATCATAATACCTCATCTCAGAGATATAGAGGCCGAAACGTTGTGAATATTTCAGTGAAGATGAGGATAACAGTCCGAATAATGCAAATAATGTAAATAATCATGCTACTTCATCTTAGAGATATAGAGGCCGAAACGTTGTGAATATGGCAATGAAAATGAGGATGACAGTTCGAATAATGTAAATAATGCAAGTAATCTTAATACCTCATATCAAAGATATAGAGAGGCAATTTTTTTTATTGTTTCTTTATTGTTTAAACTATTTAATTTCTGTGAAACATCTCCGCTATTCCTATGCAACTTCCAGCATTTCTGAATTTGATTGCCCCTTTCTTATCTAACGTTTTCTGTATACTTAAAGTTGGACGACTATATACAAGGTAAGCAAAAAAGTTCTATCCGTTTTTAAAAGAAAAAAAGAAAACGCTTCACAGTATGTATAATTTATATTTAGTCTTCGAAGTAATTGCCATCGACATCCAGCATCTTCTGCTAACGTGTCTCCGGCTGTTCAATGCCCTTGCGGTAGAACTCGGGGGATTTTGACGCAAAGAAGTCCGGGAGGGCTTTGCGCAAGTCTGCTTCATTGGTGAAGATGATTATTCAAGGAGTGGAAGAGGTGGTAATCGGATGGCGCAAGGTCAGGTGAATAAGGTGGATGGCACAAAGTCTCCCACCCAAGTTGCTGTATGGTATCCCTGACCACTCGCGCGACATGCGGCCTGGCGTTATCAGGGAGGAAAAGCACACCTTTGCGATTCACCAGTGCTGGCTCCATCTGGCGCAATGCCTGTTGTACACGTTTCAATTCCTGTGAGTATAGGTCTCCAGTGACCGTTTGGCCCGTTGGTAGCAGTTCATAATGAAGCACTTGACGACCTGTCCACCAGACACAAAGCATAATCTTGCGTGGGTGCATAAGCGGTCTTGCGGTGTGAGGGACAGCATCCTGAAGAGACAACCAATGTCTGGAACGCTTGGGACTTTCGTACAGAACCCACTTTTCATCACTGGTAAGCACTCGATTGAATAAGGATGCGGTACGGTGGCGAGAAAGCAGCGATACGCAGGCTGCCACTCGTTGTCCCTTGTGGACCTCCAACAGCGTTTGCGAAACTCACTTGCTCAGTTTGTACGTCTTACCTAGGCGGTGCAGGTGAAGTCTAACTGTTTAATCGGAAACGTTGAAATGTCTTGCAAGTTCACCACACGTTAGACTACAGTCCTCTTTAATGGTCGCCTTCAGAACTCCGACATTCAAGACCTGTGGTCGTCCATTGCAAGGCTCACCATGGAGAGACAAATCTCCCGATGTGTAGTACGTTCATCCACAGCACTATCCCCAAACGCTTGACATATGCAGCGACTTGATGCAGCTGCTGATAAGCCCACTTTGAAGTCGTAAAGCAAACAGCCCCGAACGAGATCTCTAGACACTTCCATCCTTCTCACAGCTGTCCGGCTTATAACTGATGGCCGGGAACGGTGCGTGTGTTTTTTATAACGTCTGATGTTCCTACTTCCGGCTGTCCGAATTTGAAAACAATTGCTACACGCATGTATTTCAACTTCATTCAATGACTAATCAAAAAAACGGACAGAACTTTTTTGGTTACCTTAAAGAATCGATAAATCTGCTGCTAAGAATCTTTATAAATGTACCATTCACCTTAAGATAATTCCCATACGCCTTTTCTATAAATATTTTCATGGTAATTTGTACTGATGAGCCTTACTCTTTGCTACACTATCTTCACGGATTTCAGGGCAGTACTAGAGAGTAAGTTAGGTCTCTTCAATTTACTAGATATAATCATAAGTTATTTCGCACTTCTCGCTTTGGGAATTGTCTTCCGGTTTTGTCGGTTTTAATAAAAACATCACTCGTAGCCATCTATCTTCTTGAATCCTGTTTTTTTTTTATTGTCCTCTTTCTTCTCAATAATTTTCTTTTCTCAGATTCTTTTTCTTTCATTAACCCTTTGTATAATAGTGGTTTCATCGCCTTGCTTGGCGTGAAATGATTTAAAAAAAAAAGAACATGAAGAAGGCGTGTTTGGAACGTTTTAGAAATTACGTAGAACAACAAAAGAAAGGAAGTTGCGAAGAGCCATGATCACCTACGTCCTGAAAAAACTTACTACATGGAAGTAGAATCGTTGTCAAGCATTATTAATAATTTGTATGTAAATATCTGTTGTCAAGATAAAATTCGCCTGGGTATTATTTAGTCCCGAGGTAATTGCGAAAATAAATTGATTTTTTTTTTCATTTTGTACGTTTACATTAAAGTGACAATTGGTTGTTGCCGCCATCGTCTGCGCGACCGGTCGCTTTGGTCAGGTCACGCGGGACAGTAAAACACGAGATTTTAACAAGGTGTGAACAAGCTTACTAACAAGGATTTTTTTTTTTTAAATTATTGCTTAAATTTCTTATAGTACTTACTGTTTGTTTGCGGATTTTTTTTTTTTTTTTTTTTTGGTCATTTTTTTTCAATGGTTTTATTTATTTTTCTTTCTAATTTCCTTTTCGTTTTCTCGATTTTTTTATTCACTTTTTCTCTACTTTCATTCTTTCTTTCTTTTTATATTTTCTCATTCTCTTTTCGGATTTCTATTTTCATTTTTCATTCTTCTCCTTCGATCTTAATATCTTTATTTCTTTTTTCTGTTTTTTCTCTTCGTTCATTTCATTTCTGTCTTTTTTATTCCCCTTCCTTCGTTTTTTTCTTCTTCTCCTTTCTTCTTTATTTTCTTCCTCCTTTCAAGTCATCTTTCGGATTCTTTTACTTACATTCTCTTTTATTTCCACCTCGTTCTCACACCTCATTCCATTCTCTCTCCTTTTTCATTTCTTAATCTCTTCTTTTCTTTCTTTTCACTCTCTCCACAGCTGTATTTTACTGTTCCTTTTTCTATCAACAACTCTTTCTTTCTTTCTTTCTTTCTTTCTTTCTTTCTTTCTTTCTTTCTTTCTTTCTTTCTTTCTTTCTTTCCGTCTACTCTCTCCCCTCTATGTTTCCTAATTCATCTCTCTTATTTTTTCTCACGTTTCATCTTTCATTTTTTCATTCTTTCTTTCTTTCTTTCTTTCTTTCTTTCTTTCTTTCTTTCACTTTCTATTTCCATCCCTTATTTTCATGTTTTTCTTTCTTTCTTTCTCATTTCTTTCTTTTATTCACTTTCTATTCCTTATTTTCATATTTTTCTTTCTTTCTTTCTTTCTTTCTTTCTTTTATTCACTTTCTATTTTTATTGCTTATTTTCATATTTTTCTTTCTTTATTTCTTTCTTTCTTCTATTATCTATTAGGTTGGTGCAAAAATATTGTCGGTTTTTGACGTTAAAAAACCGACAATATTTTTGCACCAACCTAATATCATTCTGTCTTCTTTTTCCTTTCAGCTTTCTTCTTTTTCTACATTCTTTTCTTTCATTCCCTCTCTTCAGTTGACAACTCTTTTCTTTATTCATATATTTTCTTCTCTTCTTCCTTGATCCAACTTTTTTCTTCCTCTTTTTTTGCTTCTATCGTTCTGAACCTGTCTTTCCTCTGTCCCTCTCCTTTTCCCTTTTCCTTTCTCTCTTCTTTCCTTCTATTTTTTTATTACACCCATCTTTCTACCCCAACTCTCGCTGTTTCTCTCTCTTTTTCTTGTATTATTTCGGACTCTTTCCTCTTATTTTTTTTATTTTTACTTCTATTGTATTTAAAATTTCATTTCCGTTGCTGGACGGTTATTTTTTTGTTTCCAAGTAATTCTTTGCTTTTTTATTCATTCCTTTGTTTGCTTTGTTATTTACGCTGTGTTCTTTGTTATTTTCGATTTGTTCTCGTTCTCGCTGACAATTCTCGCGAGATTTCGCTACGATTAACTTTAATATTTTGGTATTGTTTGCTGTTTTGCATTGTTATTAGATGTTTAAACAGTGTTTTTTTTTCTTCTTCTCTTCTATTGAATTGTTTTCCAACATTCAAACGATGATTTATCGTACGCTTTCTTTTACGTAGGCGGTCATAAATTTTATCATACTTATCTTATTAAATATACCTTATAAAGGTAAAGGCAACGCTCGTTGTGGGAACTCTCAAGATGAAAATCACTATCAAAGGCTTTTGACACGATGAATAGAATAGAGGTAATATATAAAGCAAAGATAAGATAATATATGTGGAAGAATACAAATGGAAAGAAAAAAAAGACGAAGATTAGGAACAATAGTTGCTGCTGTTAATATAATGTTGACAGTTTGGTAAACCATTGACAGTAAATCTAATATCATTTGAACTCTCTCGTTTTGTTGACTCTCACCATTGATGGTCAAATTCAACAAATATCTGATCATGTGATGATAAAAAAACTTGGCAAAAACTGTAAGTACGCCGAGACAAAATGGTTGAATTGGTTTTTACGGCTTACTAATCTTTTACAGGATATTTAAAGTCAGAAAATGATATTGCGATTGTACGAATATCTAGATAATAATTACAGAAGTCCTATTATTTAACCCGTATCTGGGAGGAGAAGATGTGGATTCATACCTTTCCCTAGGAAAATTTTGCACATAAGTGAATATAACTAATAAGCTGGAATTGGAACTCGGTCCTCCCATTTTAAATTCCGAGCCGGTTTTCATTACACCGCCCGTACATCCAAGCATACAGTACCTGGTATTTCTAAGCGGCAACAACGATTTAGGGATACAGACCTTACTATTTAACCCATAGCTGACAGGAAAAGAGTTGAATTCATGCCTTCCCCAAGGTTATTTGCGCGTAAGTGATATAAAAAAACAAACTAGAATTGGAACTCGGCTCTCCGATTAACAATTCCGAGCCTTTATCCATCCCACCACCCGCACACCCAAGCTTAGAGCACTTGGTATTGACAAGCAGTCACCCATCTAAGTATTAAGCAGGCTCGACTTTTCTTAACTTCGTTGATTGATCGCAACATGACCGTAAGCCAAAAGAGATGGAAGATTGTTATTAGGTTGGTGCAAAAATAATGACGCAATAATGTCGTTTTTTGACGTTAAAAATACGGCAAAAAACGACATTATTACGTCATTATTTTTGCACCAACATAATAGAACTACAATAATCTGGAAGTTGTGGAGAGCCATGATCTTCTATGGCCTTCAGGGGCACAGCACATAAAGGAAGACTGATTATTACCGGATATTTAAGAATCGACAAATGACACCGGATTTTAATGATGAAAAAGGAATTTTCGGTGAATGTTGGGTACTTTTCTCAAAGAGGTTTTCCATGCTTCTGAAACCTCAAATCTCCCGATCAGAGGCCTTGCTGCCGGATGTAGTATATCGTTATAACCAGGACTATACTTTGTAATAGAGAATATGAGAAAGACATTATTAAGGATAGAGAACAATAGGAGAACATCGATTATCATTTTTTCAAAACTTTTTTGAAGATCAAAGTTCACTAGGAAGCAAGAAACGGCAAAAGAGTTTCACAAAAGAGAAATGCGATTGAAGAAACTGTTAGTATAGGACTTGTGGTACCATCTAACCATTTCAACTGTAGAATGATAGGATCTTGCCGTCGATCAAGGTATACTTACATTGGAACAGCGGAACGAGAAAAATCTGTCCCCGTAGGTTAAATAAAAAGATCTGCTCGAGATTTTATGAAGATTATCCAGATCGGTGCATTAAGTGAAGAGAAAAGCGACTAAAACGTTGTAATAAAAACAACAAAGATAAAGATATAATTCCTAATGTAAGTAAATTGATGTAATGAATATGCATACTCCTGGGTTCCCCCTCACAGTAATATGATTGGCTGGTGTCAGCCATAAATACAGACTGATGTGGAGGTACAAGAGGACGCCTACTGGCTACGCCTATTGTCTACGCCTATTGCCTAGCACTACGACAAGAACCAGTCCATTACGGTTACCTGCTAGATTGTCCTACTCGGTTACAGTATTCCAAAACTACTTTGCTACTTCGAACAAATATATCCCTTTTCGGGACATATTATAAATAAACATGATAATTGGTCGATTTAAAATAAAGTTAGGACGAACTCAATTCATACCGAATTAAAAGACAGAACAGACTGCAAAATATATGGTAGGTCTGGAAATGTTTCCTGTGCTGGAAGGTGTTTCCGGAAAAGGAAACGATTTTTTCGAAAGTATTTTCTCCTTTTATGTGACGTGTCTCTTCAAAACGTAGGCAATCATGGTCCTCCACATTTTTCTCACGGTTGTAGCTTTTAATAGTTTATTTTTTTTGTTATTTCTCCCAAACCCTGTTGTACCATCGATTTACTCAACCCTACCAAGTATGTTACGCGCTCCTTTCCCCTGTCCCTCTTTCTCTCAATCTATTCTGTGAGTGTCAGATTTTCCAAACATTCTTTCTTCATTACGTGCCCCAGAAATTTCAATTGTCTCTTCCTGTTGTTAAGCATAAGCTTCCTTTTCGTTTCCATTTTCTCTAAAACCACGCCTTTGTTCACATATTCGGTCCATGGTATCTTTCTATAGAAGCACATTTCTGTAGAGTATGGAACTGTTATATTATATCTGTCCTCGTGTATGGCACTGAATGCTGGACAATCTCCTATAAAAATATAGGTTATCTCTCCTTGGTTGATAAGAGTCGATGATAGGGAGATGTGCCCATTTATCTGATAATAATAGCAAGACCGAAATTTAGGCGACAAAGCTGGGGGGGATTTCAAGTCCAGTGAGCTGAACGGACGTGTTTTAGCCTACTCCAGGGACACGCGGTGCTGGTCACGAACAAACCTGAATAATTCAAGAACAAGCAGTCATCGGAAGGAGAATATGAGCAGCATCAGAGAAGTGTTTCAATTAAGATCTAACAGATACTTGCATTTGCATTTCGTTCTCTATGCCCTGACTTTAACTGCTAAAGGAATACGTTTTAGAAAAATATAGGAAACTTAGTGACTCCCCAAGTGAATCGTGACAAATGAACAAAGACGAGACAATTGAACAGCTTAAAATGCATACATTATGTAAGAAATACATTATACAACGAGAATAAGGATAGAGAATTGCTAAAACGTATTCCTTTAGCAGATAAAGTCATGTTATATGACATTTGACGCCTAAATTTACCTCTTTCCCATTATTATCAAATAAATGGACCCATCCCTCTGTCAGTGAGTTTTATCAACCAAGGGGAGATAACCTATATTTTTTATACTCCGTCGAACGAGTACCATTTTCAGTTAAACCAAGTTGATGCAGTAAATAACGAAAAGCATGAGGTATTAGGTGATGGAATGTCTTGCTAAGTATGATTGTTAGGAGTGAAAAGGTGTTGGAGTTAGCTCCTCCTTAATTCCCTAATTGTTCACTAGGGGTCGCTCTCCTTACACTATAAATAGTGGTCGACTTCTTGCCTCGTTCTTTTTTATACTTTGCATTTCAGAGGACACATTTAAAAATGTGATCTCTCGTATAAACCAGGCTTTTCCCATTTATGGGTAAACGCCATGAAATACACATACACGTACGTACGTACGAACATTCACCAAAATACAAACTCTTTACGTTCACACACAAACATAAATGTTAATGTCTTTGTCACTTGTAAATTTGTTGTTTAATACATATACTTGTTATATATATATATATATATATATATATATATATATATATATATTAAAACAAAGACCTGATACCACAGAACAGGAATATTTATTAAAATAAACATAATTTTATGTTCATTTTTTTTTTTAAATATCCAGACCTAGGCTGCCTTTCGGACAACGAATCTTCAGGGACCAATCGTTGGCAACTTTTAACTCATTTGGATTGATAAGAGATAGAACTGGACCACGCTTAAAATTACGAAATGCGTAAAATTAAGAAAAAATAATAAATTAACGATTAAAATACGTAAATGAAGAAAAAACTTTTCGATCCAGTGGAGCACAATAAAGGAAAAAATAAAGCTCACGTATTTCTGAATAAATTCAAGGATCTTAAAAAATTCTCCTTCTGCTTGCATAGTAGAGGTTGGAATAATTTTAAGCATAAAGCTTCTGAAATTAATAAATGCTGTTTTGATCTACCTGTATGCAAAATAGAAAACGAGTCAGTCGAAAAACAAGACGAGTATGACTCATTATATTAATAGATGTTATTATATTAATAGGTCCTATTGAAGACTCGTATGCTGACACACTAGAATGATCACAAGTTTATAATCTAATATACCTAGGAACATGTTGGCTTATTCTCGACTCTAACCTGAGACTCACCCTCCCGTGTCTTCTGCTTCGCACTGACATTTGAATTTATAAATAAGCAAACATTTATTGTGATAGGGTAGGCGTCTTTAGAAAAGGAAGGTGGAATCGAGCCAGTGTCAAAAATATCACGTAGTTTGGCTGACTAAATAGTGGCAGAGATAATAGTAGAAACTCTGTCACCTAAAAGTTTGCATTTTTTGCCAAGCCAAAGTAATTTAAGATAAACGGGACACAGACCAGGACCCAATTTAGGGGGCATATTAAAGTTGTCCATTTTTCGTTCAATTGTGCGGTCCATAATACGAGTTGGAAAACCGTTATTGACAAGAATACAACGGATCTTATTCAACTCCTGCTGCAGTGTACATGACGAGCAAATTAATAGGGCTTGATGTACTAAAGTTTTAATCAAATTTATTTTTCTATGCTGAGGGACAAAAGAATTCCAAATGGTATAAAGACCTGAAAAGGTGTCTTTACGAAAAACACTGGTAATAAAAATACCATTCTTCCTCTCCACAAGAACATCCAGAAAAGAAATAGAGTTGTTCACTTCTTCCTCCATTGGGAAAACCAAAGATGGATGTAAACCATTTAAGGATTCACAAAAAAGAGTTGTCTCCTCTATGTTATTGAACATAGAAAAAGTATCATCAACGTAAAGTTGATAGATATACCCTTTCTGATACTTCTCAAACAAAAGGCTCTCATGATAACCAACAAAAATGTTAGCTAAAAAGGGACCCAACGGACTACCCATAGAAGCCCCATCTACTTGAGCGGACATAATATTTTCAAAACTAAATTCTATTCCTCTAATTGCTAACATAAGGAACTCCAAAAACAAAGGCTCTGGAATAGAAGGAGGTCCCAGGCAACCTCTATAGAGAGCGTCAGGACATATCTGCGCTGTTTCTTGGAGAGGGATATTGGTGTACAAACTTACAATATCAAAGGAAATCAAAATCTTATCATCAGAAGAAATGGGACAGTTTCTAATGAATTTGAAAAAAGGTGAAAGAGTTTGATACACAGTATGTTGAGAAGTATTCAGAAACAGGTTTGATCAATTCAGATAACCATTTGGATAACTCATGTTGAGTCGATCCCGCCATAGATAAAATGGGACGTAAGGGCACATTATTTTTATGTATTTTAGGCAAACCATATAGTCTGCGCCTTTGGCAACCTACGGATCTGATCTTATTGTAGGCATCTTTACTTATGAGATTGCCTTTATATATTTCTAACAACCGTTTCTGAAGTTTTAATCCAAGTTTATCAGTACGGTTGTCTATTGAAGACGGACCAATCAAAGGAAACTTTGTAGTATCACTTAGAATAAAGTTCAACTTACTCACAGAGTCAAATCTGTTTAGAATAACAACACCAACACCTTTGTTAGGCTTCGTAAAGTAAATATCATTACGAGATTTTAAAGTCTTAATGGTCTTGTAGTGAGCGTGACACCATGTGACAGTGTCACGATCAATTGGTGTGGAAATGCGCTATTTCTGAAATCCTAGATTTGCACAATGCGAATTGCTTTGTGGAGGGATGAACAAGATGAAGCAGCTGTGAAAACATAACTTCAAATTCAGCTAGAACTTCAACTTTATTTACATTTCGAGGGGGAATACAAAAATCCAACCCTCTGGACAGAACAACTGTTTCTATTTCAGATAAATTAATATTAGACAAATTAATTATATGTCTATTTAAAGAACAATACTCTACACTAAATCACTTCTTGATTGGAGCGTTGATATAGGCATTATTTTTGGTAGCAGTTTTCTCTTCGAAATTTACTCTACTTTTAGCTGGATATTTTGAAATACGAAAAAAATCATAAAACGAAAGTTGTTTTTTGATTCTGCAAAATCATAAAACGATATATCAAGTTCATATTTGATAAAAGCTTTTTTCTAGTTGGTAACAGTAATCGACTTTTGCTCTAACTAGTCTGTCCTTAATGAATGAAATGACAACACCAAAGGATAAACAGAAGAGAAATTTTCTTTTGGTACGCAATAAATTTAATTTGTACCAAAAGCTTTATCAAGTTATTGAGGTCCTTAATAATTATCATATGGTATCTAAATTTTAAAATATTGAAACAAAGACCTGATACCACGGAATAGGAATATTGATTTAAATAAACATAATTTTATGTTCCTTTTTTTTTTTTTTAATATCCGGACCTAGGCTGCCTTTCAGCCAACGCATCATCAGGAACCAATCGTCAATTTGCCTTTTATTTTTATCTTGTTTCTTATTCAGGATTACGTTTCCGGTTCTGTTCAAAGACTTTTCTTTCTCTATCACTTACGATAGGCCCTTTGCGTCTTGATGGTATTATTTCCTTGCTTGGAGGGTAACCCTCTACCTTGAATAGTTGTTGGGCCTTGTACAGGGTCTACATCATTGTAAATATGCTACTCCGATAAAATATTGAACTATTTGTGTTTTTTTTACATGTTGTAGGGAAATTACAACTCTGTGTAAATAACTTTCAATGCCCTAACATTTATATATACAAAAATACTCACAAAAAAGAGAAACAGACGTAGAAACAAGAAAACGAGTATTAATTTTTATCTGGTTGTTATGTGATATTGGAGACACAAGAGACATTAATACTGAGTAAAAATTGTGAGTTTGTAATCAAATGTAGACCAAATATGGATTGGGATATTATAAAAAATAAGAAAAGTGTATACAGTCTTTCTCATATGTTCTTTTTTTTTTGCTTGTTTTTACATAGGTGTGTTTAATGAGCGTCCAGATAATTTACTTGGAAAAATATAAGTGTATGGGGTTTTCTTACCTCGAATTTTTATTGAATGTTAAAAGATAAAAGTTACTACAATGATCTGAAAAAAGCAAACGGAGATGAAATTTTGGTAGACGCACGTATTAACGACCTGCCCGCATGAACTGCTTGACCGATGGTGAGAACTTCTCGTCTTAGTGTGTGTAGAAAAATGTGGTAGATTCTCATTGGTTTAGAATGAGCAAACACGGTTGTTATTTTAAAAAATTTTGTTCTCATGGGAACACTACTACTTTGCATGTGGATACAAAGTTCTAGATTTTTATAAATAGAATTTAGCATTGGGGTATAAATTCAAAATATAGAGTGTAGGTAGGTAGATATCGAAAATAAACTAAGGTATTAATAGTAAGATTAATAGAGATATTGATCCGTTAATATGTATTGAGTCAACGAATAAGATTATTGCAATACGAATTAAAAAAAAGTTGTTAATTACCAAATAAAAAGCGTGGGTAGACACAAAAGAAATTAAGAAATTAAAAATTCTTTTTCGCCTGCCCACGCTTTTGAGTCGTACTTTAAATGGAGGTGAATGTGTAATTATTAATATATATATATATATATTGGAAAAAAACTCACATAGCTCAGTTTGTAGATATATCAAAACAAATCGGTAGCCGAGGAAAAAAATGGAAAAATAAAGAAAGAACTAGAAACACCTGAACAGGGCGAAATAAATCGTCCAATGCCTTTAGTCCAAAGAAAAAAAAGCCCAAGTGAGAAGTTAGACTAAAACGTATAGTGCTCAATACGCTAAGTAGAACGGTAATAAGTAAAATAAATCCTAAAGAGCCAGGAAAACCTACCTTGGTTTCAGCTAAACGGATCTTCAGGATAAGCTTGCCCTCACGATCCGTTTAGGTTTTCCTGGCTCTTTAGGATTTATTTTATATATATATATATATATATATATATATATATAAAGGAATCTTCCCAGACTAGCCAGCATTCAACACCCCATCCATTCTTCTCCAAACTCCTCTCAGCAAGCACTATTGTTTCACTTTTTTTCTCAAACAAATGGAAAAAAGGAAGTGACGTTTCACATACGGCTTGCTTAAAGCAGAATTGTTCATAACCATTTTGGTTCTCACCAGTCGAAGTGCAATTGAAATGCAGTGAAACGAAGTTACATCTTTGTAGTGATTAAACTGTTTTTGTCTATATGATATAATAATAATAATAATAATAATAATAATAATAATAATAATAATATATCTATCTATAAAAGGCAGGATATGTGTGTGTGTAACGAAATCACGGCCGCTATTTTTGACGGATTTTACACCAAAATTTACATGCACATGCTCCAAGTTAGAGTGAAGGCCAAAACCGACTTTGTATTTCCCAACTCCCATCGATAGTGGAAATAATCGACTTTTTCATGATTCTACGGCACTTTTCATGTAGTTTGGGGGCAGTTTCTACTGGCCAGAGTGAGAGCCTATAGCTGGCTGCAACGAATAGGCAGGAAGATTCTATTGACCAGAGTGAGAGCCAACAGCTGACTGACATGAATGTTAACTAGCATGCTAGCATGCAAAAAAATCGATAGTTGCATTTGTCACAAGTGGGAAAAATTTAAATCTGCATGGCACTTTACTCCAATTGGTTCATTCGCTTGCTTAAACTCAACGTTGATTCTGATTCCGCCGAACTGGGTTGGCTGTGAAAAAGTATTTGTTGTTAACATTCTTTTTTCATTCGTTTTTTCCAGTTACGAGTCCTTTTTTAAAGTTGATCGTTTTGTGTTCATTTTGTTTAGTTCTTTTTTCGTAACATGTTTAGTATAGAGCTTAGAAAAAAATCGCAGTGTGAGATAGGCAAGAAGTAAGGCATGTAGCAATATCAGCACGGAAAAGAGCACTCCTTTAAAGGCAAGGAAGGGCAAAAATATTTTAAGTCAAGTGATAGCGATTGCTGTATGAGTCGTACGATTTCTGAATCAAGCACGGGCAACGCCGGGCCATGCTGATATATATATATATGTATATATATATATATATATATATATATATATATATATATATATATATATATATATATATATATATTGGCGTTAATGTGTGTGTAGATTTGCATGTGTAGTCCTATATACTTGTTTATAGATGGTTATGTGTGTTACTGCATCTGCATATGTGGATGCCAACCTGGTGTGTGAGGCACGTGTGCGTGCGTCGTTATGTGCGTGTAGATTTGTGTGGGTGCATTGCGCGCGCTTTTGTTTAAAGTCGAAACGTTGAAATGCCTTTTGAATGACCCTGGAAGAAGGAAAAATGATGGTACTTAAGACAAGCTAGAGAAAATCTTGTTTCTTTGGACAAATGGGGGAACAGTTTCACCCTTCGGCCATTTCCTGTCTAGAATTGACCAATCGTTAAGAATTTAGTTCCCGCCCTCACAACCAACGAAAACAATTTTAATTTCTTTCGCTTCATGTCTTTTTATCATTCTGATCCTTTTTCAATTCCTTTTTTTTTTATGCCAACCTCACGATTCTTTCTTTTTCTTTCTTTCTTTTTCTTTCTTTCTTTCTTTTTTTTTTAATTTTAATTTCTTTCATTTATTTGGGAGACTTCATAATTTTGCATTATTGTTTCTTCTTTTTCTTTCATTATGAATCCTCATTCTTGCACATGTTTTTCCTTTTATTTCTTCGCTCTTTAGCACTCTTTCTTTCTTTCTTTCTTTCTTTCTTTATCTATTTTCCCCCATTTTTAACAGATTTTTCTTTTTTTGTCCCCTTTTTTCTTTCTCTATTTCTTTCTATCTTTTATTTCCGTTTTTAATATTTTCTTTCTTTCTTTTTCTCCATTTCTTTTTTTTCTTTCTTTCTTTCTTTTTGTCCCGTTTTTAACATTTTTCTTCCATCCATCCTTTCTTTCTTTCTTTCTTTTTTAGTCTCATCTTTAATAATGCTTTTGTTTGTTTGTTTGTTTCTTTCTTTCTTTTATTCCCGTTTTTAATATTTTCTTTCTTTTTTTTTCTTTTTGTCTCGTTTTTAAGATTCTTTCTTTCCTTTTGTCCCGTTTTAACATCTTTCTTTCTTTCTTTCTGTCCCGTTTGTAACATTTTTCTTTCTTTCTTTCTTTCTTTCTTTTTTAGTCTCATCTTTAATAATGTTTTTCTTTCTTTCTTTCTTTTATTTCCGTTTTTAATATTTTCTTTTTTTCTTTCTTTCCTTCTTTTTTCTTTTTGTCTCGTTTTTAAGATTCTTTCTTTCTTTCCTTTTGTCCCGTTTTAACATCTTTCTTTCCTTCTTTCTTTCTTTCTTTCTTTTTTCGTTTAATCTTTAATAATGTTTTTCTTTCACTCTTTATTTCCGTTTTTAATATTTTCTTTCTTTCTTTCTTTCTTTCTTTCTTTTTGTCCCGTTTTTAGAATTTTTCTTTCTTTCTTTTTTTTTTCTTGTCTCGTATTCAAGGTTTTTCTTCATTCCTTCAGTTTTTCTTTCTTCTTTACATTCTGTCTTTCTTTCTTTCTTTCTTTCTTTCTTTCTTTCTTTCTGTCTCATTTTTAAGATTCTTTCTTTCTTTTTGTCCCGTTTGTAACATCTTTCTTTCTTTCTTTCTTTTTAGTCTCCTCTTTAATAATGTTCTTCTTTCTTTCTTTCTTTTATTTCTGTTTTTAATATTTTCTTTCTTTTTTCTTTTTGTCTCGTTTGTAAGATTCTTTCTTTCTTTCTTTCCTTTTGTACCGTTTTTAACATTTTTTCTTTCTTTCTTTTGCATCTTTAATATTCATTCTTTCTTTAACTTCTTCTTTCTTTCTTTCTTTTAGATTTTTCTCTTCTGTTTTCTTCCATGCTTACCATTCATTGCCCTTCCCCACTTTATTATAGGGTTCTAGATCCTCCCTCTTCTCCAAATTCATTTTTCTCCCTCAATCATTATTCTATCGTCTGTTATTTCAACTCTTTCATTTCTATACAATTTTCTCTTTTGTTTTTTCTTGAATTTCTTCGCCCATTTAAAATTCCTTAAGTTGTTCGCTTTTTTAAAATTATTGTTCTTAGTTTCTTCTTGAATTTCTTTTTCTTTTTTTTTCCTTCATTCATTTTCCTTTTTTCCTTTTCTTTGTGTTCATTCTCCTATACGAAATTGGCCTCTTCTTTCAATTTCGTTTTCTTCTTTCTTTTCCGTATTTTTTTTTCTTGAAAATCGTTTTTTTTTTTTTTTTTTTTTCAGAATACAGCACCACTGATTACAAGGTGTTCCGTTCCTCATCTTCGGCAAGTGTTACTTGAGGAGGCATCCTTTTGCACTCTTTGATATATTTATTTATTTATTTATTGTCTTCGTTTTTTTTATTCGTTTCAATGGAAAATAAGTTAGTTCAGTTGAAACTTTTGGTCTGTAAGCAATCGGCAATGGAAAATAAAAATAGGTCAGTGTGTTGAGGTCGAGACGAGCAGACGATTTTCGTTCAAGTTGCAAAATGAATACTAGCATAATTAAATCTATGTTTTCAAAAGTAAAAAGAAAATGATTAAAAATCAAACATGAGTTCAATTCAAGTTGTTTTCCGATTAGTTCCGCATTTTTCTTAAGATTTAAGCGTTGGTATTTATTTTTCGTTCCGTTTCAATTTGTCTTCGTTTCGTTTCATTTTGTCTTCATCCATATTTTGGCTGAATTGTTTGTTACTTCATCCTTTCTGCTTATTTGTTTTTCCTGTTTTCGATTTTTTCATATTGTTGTTCCTTTTTACTTTTTCCAGACGTATTTTTTATTACCTTCTTCCGTTTCTTTCATTCAAAGTTTTCCTTTTCTTTCTTTCTTTCTTTCTTTCTTTCTTTCTTTCTTTCTTTCTTTCTTTCTTACAAGGTTTTCTTTTACGTTTACATCTTTGTTTTTGTTTGATTGTATCCCCTTCTTTCTTACTTTCTTTTCTTTTCTTTTTTTCTTTCTTAGTTTTTTGCTTCATTCTTTCTTTCTTTAAAAGTTTTACTTTTCTTTCTTTCTTGGGTATTTGCTACATTCTTTGTTGATTTATTTAAAAGTTTTACTTTTCTTTCTTTTTTCTTTCTTTCTTTCTTTCTTTCTTTCTTTCTTTCTTTCTTTCTTTCTTTCTTTCTTTCTTTCGTGGTTGTTTGCCTCATTCTTTCTTTCTTTCTTTAATAGTTTTACTTTTCTTTCTTTTTTCTTTTTTCTTTCATTCATTCATTCATTCATTCTTTCATTCATTCATTCTTTCTTTCTTTGTAGTTTACATCTCTATTTTTTAAAAGTTTTACTTTATTCTTTCTTTCTTGTTTGTTTGCTTCATTATTTTTCCTTTCTTTAAGTTTAATCTTTCTTTCTGTCTTGTTTTTCCCCTTTATTTATTCTTTCTTTCTTTCTTTAAAATTTTTACTTTTCTTTCTTTCTTTTTGACAATGTTCTACATTCCTTTCTTTCTTCATTCCAGATTTCAAGTACTTTCTTTCAATTTTCTTTACTTTTGATATTTTAATCTAGAATTCAACTTTTCTATCATTCATTCTTCTTTCATTCTTCCTTTCTTTCTTTCTCTATTTCTTTCTTTCTTTCGTTCCTCATTTGTTTGTTTATTTTGTCTTTCTTTCTTTCTTCCCTCATTTGTTTGTTGTTTGTTTCTTTTTTCTTCCTTTCTTCCTTCCTTTCTTTCTTTCTTTCTTTCTTCATTTGTTTGTTTTTGTTTGTTTGTTTCTTTCTTTCTTCCCTCATTTGTTTGTTTCTTGTTTGTTGGTTGGTTTCTTCCTTTATTTCTATCTTTCTTTCTTTCATTCCTCATTTGTTTGTTTGTTTCTTTTTTCTTCCTTTCTTTCTCCTTTTATTCTTTCTTTCTTTCTTTCTTAGTTTCTTTCTTTCCTTATTTGTTATTTTTGTTTGTTTGTTTGCTTCTTTTTTTCTTCATTTCTTTCTTCTTTTATTCTTTTTTTTCTTTCTTTGTTTCTTTCTTTCTTTGTTTCTTTCTTCATTTGTTTGTTTTTTGTTTGTTTGTTTCTTTTTTCTTCCTTTATTTCTCCGTTTATTCTTTGTTTGTTTGTTTGTTTGTTTGTTTGTTTCTTCCCTCATTTGTTTGTTTGTTTGTTTGTTTGTTTCTTTCTTTCTTTCTTTCCTCATAATTTTGTTTGTTTGTTTGTTTGTTTGTTTCTTCCCTCCTTTGTTTGTCTGTTTCTTTTTTCTTTCTTTCTTTCTCCTTTTATTCTTTCTTTCCTCATTTGTTTTTGTTTGCTTGTTTGTTTCTGTTGCTCAATTATATGACTCTATTAATCTTAACTGCTATCAACAGAAATATTAAAACAAAATTCCACATTTGTAATTTAAAAAAGAATACACAGGCGTAGATAGAGAAACCTTGGTTCGAAATAAAGTGACAATGTTCTGAAAAGAGCTTAAATTTGGAATGTTACGAATTTACTCTTTTGGGCTGGATATTCAGTGCCAAGAAACAGATTCAGTGCTCCCAAAATATGAGAATAGATCATGGTGATCCAATAAATACTATTAATATTATGCTGAACATTAATAATTGTAGATGGAATCAACAGTTGCTACTGCTCAATTTAACCTATAAACGGACTGAGTATAAATATTTTTTAGTCATTCCACCCCAGGGAAGGCAATAAAGCCACTAAGTGGTGGGGTCAATGTGGGAGAAAGAATCTGGAACAAAGGAAACATTTTAAGGGGAGGAAAAGGCTAATAAAAGAAAATTAATTAAGAAGACAAAAGATAACGATTGACATAGCAATTAAAATCATTATGATGTTTAAGTTGACTTTCACAAGTGAGAAGTGTGAGAAAAAAAGCTGTTAGCATAAAACCTTCGGTTACCTCTGGCCATTTAAAGTGTAAAATGATGAGACGTTGCCATTAATATAGCACTCTGCTTAAATGCATGATGTCGAGGTACCAAAAAGGAAAGCTCATCAGAAAAAAAGTACTATGTAAGTATTTATGGGAAAGAATCAGCAAAGCTACGTGATGGCGGTAGGAAAGTGTCAGATAGATAGATAGATAGATATGAACAGACTGAGATATATAGATAGATAGATATCAACTGACTTAGATAGATAGATAGATAGATAGATAGATAGATATGAACAGACTGAAATAGATAGATAGATATGAACAGACTGAAATAGATAGAGAGAGATAAACAGACTGAAATACATAGATAGATAGATATGAACAGGCTGAAATAAATATCAACATGCATACACACACACACACGAGCGCGCACATACACACACACACACACACACACACACACACACATATATATATATATATATATATATATATATATATATATATATATATATATATATATATAATCCAAATCAAAGAAAGAACAGATGAAGGATAATTCTGCTGTTCGTAACATTTTCTTTTTAAAAAAGTGCTCAATACAAAGCAGAGCAATATATTATTATTTTGGAAAAGATAAAAATAAAAACATATTGAAATCGCTACGCAATAGCTTTCGTGTTTCGGTACTACGTTGTACCTCTTCAGGTGAATGGTTAGTGACTTGTGTTACCTATTTTCCCAAAAATAAAGATAAATAATAATAATAATAATAATAATAATAATAATAATAATAATAATAATAATATATTGCTCTGCTTTGTATTGAGCACTTTTTAAAAAAGATAATGTTACGAACAGCAAAATTTTACTTCATCTGTTCTTTCTCTCATTTTGATATATATATATTATAAATAAAAACATACTGAAATCGCTACGCAATAGCTTTTGTGTTTCGTTACTACGTTGTACCTCTTCAGGTGACTGGTGTTACCTCTTTTCCGAAAAATAAAGGTTGAGGACAATAAAACACACAGTCAGAATTAAAAATAGATTTGTGGGTTTGCGTTGATCAACTCATTAATGTCACATCTACGCTAAGTAGAAAATTAAGCTATGAGAGTTGAGGTGGGGAGTTATTTTTTTACAAAAATCCGAATATTTAATAAATTTTATATTAGGAGTACCAAGATTTTTTTTTAAAATAGGAGGTATCAACATGTATTATCTTTCACCAATAATGCTTACAAAAATATGACGTCCCTTTCTAAGTATTTTTGGAAGCTAAAGGAATTTAGCAAAACTCTTACTGTAAAATTAAAAATACTAAAAAAGAAAATGTAAATCTTAAATGAACCTTGCTTCTTATGCTTACATAAAAAATTAGAAATTATCCGATTTGCTGGCAAAAAAAAAAATCTCTGCTAAATCAATGAAGTGAATTAATTGTAAATTGGCGACACAGTTTATCTTTTACCTTACAATTTACTTAAATTTTTTTAAAATTGGGTAATTTCATTTCTTATGGCCATAATTTATAAGTAAATGGTCCACCCACTACAGATAATATCTTATTTTGTTTATTCAGATTGAGTATTGCTATGTTATTGCCGTCCGGTTAGTATTATTTATATCTTATATATATGTTCCTCATTTTTATTTTATCTACAGGCCCCTTTAAATAGCTTTCTGAATCTGAAAATTTAAAAAGAATTACGTCTGATTACCCTCCTTCCCTTTCCCTCGGCGTCCTTTGAAAATTTGAACATGTCATATTTGTCTACAATGACAATACACTTGTTGCTTACATGTTTTCCGTAATTGTCAATAATGACCTCTCTATGTTCCGGTTTAACATGCCATGAAAAAAATAACTTCCTAACCTCCACCCCTTGAGCTTAATTTTCTATTAGGCGTAGCTGGGACAATTAATTTGTTGATCAAGACAAACCCACAAGTCTATTTTTGATTCTGACCATTTGTTTTCTTACCCCACCTTTCGGAAATGAGGTAACATTTTGCATTTGAAATTATATATATATATATATATATATATATATATATATATATAATCGCCAGTCACATACCATTCACCTAAAGAGGCACAACGTAGTACCGATACATGAATGATATTGTGTAGAGATTTTAACATGTTTTTGTTCTAATATCTAAGATAATATATATTGATGTATGTTTCACAAAATAATATAGACAAGTTTTATCTATTTAGTTTAATTAAGTTCCTTTCATATTGTCTGATAAGCTTAATCACATTATCATTGAAAGACGAAAGGAAATCACCATATTGATACATGTTTAAATCCAATCTAAGCTTTCGGCTTACATAAGCCATTATCAAAGATGACAATTACATTTCAATATATCAAACAATACACGGACAAAACAATAATGATAGTCTGTTTTTGTTGCATGAAAAATTTCAAAGCAACGACAAATTCGTGTATACGAGACGCGGAAGCAAACATCGCATCGCAGCTCAACGTCGCACACGACCACGCGAGATTGAAAACGAGAAGTATTAGGTATGGGAAGCCATTGGTATAAACCAATGGCTGTTGTTATCAATTATAGGCATTTAAGAATATTTGTGGAGATTTCGTATTTTTTTTTTGTTCAGTTTCAGTTGTCAATTGTTTTATGTATATAGCTTCAAGAATTTTTATTTTTTGTTTATTTTTTTCATGTTTATGTATAGTTGTGTTTTCAACGAGGATTTTCCGGAATATATATATATATATATATATATATATATATATATATATATATATATATATAGAGAGAGAGAGAGAGAGAGAGAGAGAGAGAGAGAGAGAGAGAGAGAAAGAAAGAGAGAGAGAGAAAGACGGGCAGATAGAAAGGAAGAAATAACCAAAGAAAGATAGTATAAGAAAAGGAAGAAAGAGAGAAAGAAACATGAAACATAGACATGTAGATAGAAAAAAAGTAAGAACGAAAGAGAGAGGGAGAAAAAGAATGAACGATAGATAGAAAAAAAAAGATAGATCATCGAAAGAAAGAAAACATTAACAGACTAAAAAGTAAGCTGACTGAAAAAAAAAACGACGAGTTAAATAACAGATTTATAGTTGAAACTAGTAAAATTCTGCCATTTTATATCATTAGCATCGTCTAATATTTCATGCCAACAAACGTCTCGCCACCTTTCTGTTATTCTCTCTCTTCGCCAACAACAGAGACCAAAAACTCTTCGCCAGCTTCCCCTCGCCTACACCACCGTTTTGACTTCCGTAAATTGTCAACACTTTGTTATTTTCACTTCCCTGAGACGTGTGATAATGTCTGCGTCTGCCCAGTTAATTCGTGTTGAGATTTCGATTCATTAAAAATGTACTCAGACGTCTAAAAACATTGCGAATCATTCTCGTCAATTTTTTTTTTTTTGGTATTCTGCAAAATAATTTGCATATGTCTGAGAGATGAACTCTCAAAATGATTAATTTTTACTGATTTTTATTCTTTTTCTCGTCATTTTTTTTTACCAGTCCTTGACTGCGAAAGCAAAGAGCAAAGTCTGAGAAAAAAAAACAAACTTCAGAAGAACTGCGAACAAATATTTCGATAACTCATCTTACAGAGACGATATTTTAACGTATTGCTTTTCAGCCAAGTAAGCCTCATTGTTTATAGCTTTTAACGACAGATTTTGATAGAAAATCATGTCAGTTCAAGGAGGGTAAAGTGTGATACTGAAATACGAAGGCGAATCAGAATAGCCAGAGGCTCATCCCAAAGGCTAAGCAAAATAATAAAAACAGAAAAATTTCTGTATATATTTCTGAGTTGAGATATTGTAACTATTTACACTATTTACATCGATCGGACTGTTGTCATCATCTTTATTGTGATATTCACGACGTTTCGGTCGTTCTACACTCCGACATTCTTCAGGATCTGTCTATGTATTTGATAAGAGGAATTGTGACTATTTAGACTATTTACATTGATCCAACTGCTCAACTTTATTGTCATATTCACGACGAACAACATCGTGAATATGGCAGTAAAGATGAGGACAACAGTCCGAACAATGTAAATAATGTAAATAGTTACAATACCTCATATCAGAAATATAGACAGAGCCTGACGAAGGCCGGAGTGTAAACGGCCGAAACGTCGCTAATATGACAATAAAGATGAGGACAACAGTCCGAACAATGTAAATAATATAAATAGTTAAAATACCTCATATCAGAAATATAGACAGAGTCTGACGAAGGCCGGAGTTTAGAACGGCCGAAACGACGTGAATATGGCAAGAAAGATGAGGACAACAGTCCGAACAATGTAAATAATGTAAATAGTTACAATGCCTTATATCAGAAATATAGACAAATCCTGACGAAGGCCGGAGTGTACAACGGCCGAAAAGTCGTGAATATGGCAATAAAGATGAGGACAACAGTCCGAACAATGTAAATAGTATAAAGGGTTACAATACCTCATATCAGAAATATAGACTTACCCTGAAGAAGACCGGAATGTACAACGACCGAAACGTCGTGAATATGGCGATAAAGATGAGGACAGCAGTCCGAACAATGTAAATAGTGTAAATAGTTACAATACCTCATATCAGCAATATAGAGAGATTCTGAAGTAGGCCGCGGTGTACAACGGCCGAAACGTCGTGAATATGCATAATGACAATGCGCCAGCGCATACCGTCTTGAGTGTGAGACAGTTTGTGACCAAAAATGGCATGACCCCACTTACCCAGCCTCCCTATTCACCCGACTGCCCCCCCGTGACTTTTTTTCTCCCCCGAATGAATAAAGTCCTCAAAGGAAAACGTTTTGCAGATGCGGAAGAGGTTAAGAAGAAAACGACTTAAAAACATAACTTCACAAGAGTTCCAGGAATGCTTTGAACAGTGGAAAATACGTCTGGATCGGTGCATTGCTTCAAATGAAGAATACTTTGAAGATGTTAAGAATATAAACCTGTA
Source organism: Acanthosepion lycidas (assembly GCA_963932145.1). Lineage (NCBI taxonomy): Eukaryota > Metazoa > Mollusca > Cephalopoda > Sepiida > Sepiidae > Acanthosepion > Acanthosepion lycidas. Next base: position 77,469,444 of record OZ010604.1, on the reverse strand, counting down.
ACAATGAATGAATAAAATTATATGTCACAATTCTGGTTACTTTTGTGACCGATACATAGCCTCTCCTTTTAATAAATTCTTTCTGGCTTTACCAGGTCGAATGATAATGTAATTAGTTCTTTTCGTATATAAGTGGGAATTGTCTAAACGCTGACATTCAAATTATGATAATTTAAACCAAGACAACAGCAAATTGTCGGACCAGTTGTTAAGGGCAAATAAACAATGCAAGTGAAAGAAATCTGACATCAACAGGTTGTTGTGGTCACCAAAAGGGATTCCAAAGATTCCTCAGTTACAATCATGAACGTGTGTAACGACTTCAAATGCAAGAAAAAAAAAGCACTGATTGGAAATGACGTTTTATTTATTACGCTGAGTATTAAATATTTTTTCGTTTTTGTTTACTAAATTTAGTCCTCTCTACCGTAAAAGAAACTACAAGTACAATTATTCAGTTATGTATTCGCCATTATTTGCAATATCTTGTCACATATCCAGAAAGAGCTTTGATAAATTTTGAATAAAATTCTGCATATTTCGATGTGAATATCTTTCGATGAATTCCTAGTTTAAATAGAGAAAGTTTTGCGAATGAAAGCATTTTACAGTGTTCGAAAATCGGTTGGTGCAACATCAACTGAATATGGTTGCTGGGGGAGCAGAACAGTCCAATGGAATTCCAAAATTATTTTCCTTGGTTATTCTTGCTCTATGTTACGGGGCAGCATTTTCCTATTTGATGAGGGCACAGCGAATTTCGAGCAAATTTCTACGGACACGTTACAGCTGCTGGGCGTAAAAATATTCATTTATTTCTTCATTACTGGAAGTCGAACTTTGGTTCTCCGACATCGAATTCTACACGTGTTTTATATACATACATAGAATTCGAAGTTCATATATATCTATATGTAGAAGTCGAAAACCTCTTATATATATATATATATATATATATATATATATATATATATATATATATATATATATATATGGTGGACTCTTGGGTCGTATTCGACGTATGTGGGTCAAGCAACTCAGTTCCTAGGAATCGACAGCCAGACAACAGCACATACAGTTTGATTATAGTGGTGAAGGATTTGTGCAGAACCAACCCACATTTTGGAGGGCCGAATACAGAGACCTGGTGCAAACGACCCTCCGCAAGTTTTGAATTCAGAGTTGTCCTTCTCCTAGACCAGTTGCATCCAAGGCTATAGAACACAGTCTGTACTGCTGTTTACCCATATCTGTAGGGAGAAGAGGATTAATAACTTTCTCAACGGTATTAGCACGTAAGTGAATGTAATGCATTCGACTGGAATATACATATACATATATATATATATATATATATATATATATATATATATATATATATATATATATATATATATAATTATTTATTTAAAAATATGATTCCAACTCGCTACATAAGAGGTCTCATGTTTCAAAACAAGAGCCGAAAACTTCAAAATAATATTTGAATTAACTTGAGTTTATTGGCTCCCGAATTAAGGTCGAGCACTCTGAACCTTTATTTATTTTTAAAAACAACTTCTTTAAAAATATGGAAAAAATTAATTTCGGGATTTCTCTGAAAAACATTCCACATACAAACAAACGGAATTATTTCGTTAAACTTTTGCAAAAAACAGAGGAATTAATCAGAAGGATGAGATGGAAGGCATACTTCTACTTTCGTGGGAATAACTCAACCGATAAAGAACGCGAAGTTTACGGCTTTAAAAGTAAAAGAGTCGCACCATTCAACAAACAACTATACGAATTTGAAAAAGACCTACTCAACCTTATCAACAACATCTCCTTTCATAATAAGAAAAACCACTTCCAAAAACAGCTAGACCAAATAGTTAAAAGCATTAATGATTGTGACAAAATATTAGTTAAGTCGGACAAAACCGGCAACTTCTACAAATTGGCTGTTGATGACTACAAAAACTTAATTAAAAAAAAACTTAACAAGGACTTATAAAAAAGCTTGCAACAACAACATAAACATGGTTGACAGCATAAACAGAGCAAGTAAAAAAATAACTGATAAATTTAAAATTAGCGATAGAGTAGGCAAACTTGCAGAAAAGGAATGTTACGTAACCCTTAAGGACCATAAGCCTGACTTTCTGGAAAACCCGACCATTAGGATAATTAACTAATGATGTCATCAATTGGTTCAACAATATTGACGATAAAACAAATTACACCTTACTACAGTTCGATATCGTGGACTACTACCCATCAATTTCGAAGGATCTTTTTACGACTGCCCTGGACTTTGCTGCTGTATATTCTAACCTGACAAAGGAAGAAACCGACATAATCCTCAGCGCAAAAAAAACCGTCCTCATTCATAATGGGGAGCAATGGATAAAAAACAATAACGACCTGTTTGACATCACAATGGGTTCACTAGACTCTGCAGAGTCTTCTGACTTGATTGGTCTTTTAATATTGTACAACCTAACGGCACACCGCGAGATTGATATCCAGGACATCGGACTGTATAGAGATGACGGTCTCATGGTGGTGAGGAGTTCCACTAGCTTTAAGATAGAGAAGATCCGTAAAATTATGTTTAGTGAATTTAAAAAACTTAACTTAAAGATAACAGTCTCTTCTAAATTAAAAAAGGTTAACTTCCTCGACGTAACCCTAGACTTACCGAGCAACACGTACCAACCTTATAGAAAACCAAATGCTAACCCCTTATATATACACCCGAAGTCAAACCACCCTCCATCCACAATTAAACATATACCCTCATCAATAGAAAATAGAATTAGCAGTAACTCTGCTAACAAAGTAATATTCCACCAACATAACGACTTCTACAACACTTCCCTAAAAAGTAGTAGTTATAAAAATGCTAACATTAAATATAGGGACAATTGCAATAACCAAAAGAAAAAAAACAGAAAAAGAAACATCATTTGGTATACACCTCCGTTCAACCAAATGGTTAGTATCAAACTTGGACAGAAGTTCATAGCTCTAATCGATAAACACTTCCCCACCAAGAGTAGGCTTAGTAATATATTCAATAAGAACACACTAAAATTGAGTTATTGCTGCACTGAAAATCTAGAAGGTATAATAAGAAGACACAATAATAATATCCTGAACAAACCCCCTTACCTGAATAGTTTTAATAACTCTTACACTTAAATCAGATAATGATAGGGAAAAACTATGCGATTGTAGAAACCCGGTAGACTGCCCATTAGAAAATAAGTGCTGCATCAAATCTGTGGTATACCAATGCACTATATCATCCACGGAGAACCCTAACAATAATATGATATACATTGGGTCCACGAAAAATGCCTTTAAAACCAGATGGAGGCAGCATAAATGCTCCTTCAACAACATAAACTTTAGACATCAGACCTCTCTATCTAAATATTTTTGGCACCTGAAAGAAAAAAATAGGACACCTAAAGTAAAATGGAAAATCATTAACAGGACTAGAACTTGCAAAACTTGGGATGACCCATGCCCTTTGTGCCTCCATGAGAAACTACACATTATTAAGCTTCTAAACAATAAAAACCTATTAAACAACCGGCAAGAATTAACGGTTTTCTGTCGACACAACCGAACTTACGCTCTGAATAACTAGCTAAAAACACGCATACAATAAAATAAATCTTAAAATCCATAGCCCATATACATAGTTTTAATACCCTACAAAAAATGATAACCTTTTATGAAGTCGTCAAATAACAAACGTTACGGCCTTTTTATATACACAAATCCCTTTCATAAAGAGATATAATAAAAGAATAAAATAAAAATAAATAAATAAATCTCCATAGACGCTCAAGCCAGACTATGCGAAAACTTCCTCCGTCGTAAATTTAGCCACCCCCACCTTACCGTGACCCGGCATCTATGAAAGTAACTCTATACTGATACAAATTATTAACACCCCATCCCTGCCGATTCTAAACAATCTGCCCTTGATGTTACCATGGAAATTTTATATTTCAATTCTGACCATACTATTAAAACTCGTAAATTTCAGAAATAAGTCATTCCCAAAAAATTTCGCTTGAAGATGGAACAGAGCCTACTTTAACTCAAGTTAATTCAAATATTATTTTGAAGTTTTCGGCTCTTGTTTTGAAACATGAGACCTCTTATGTAGCGAGTTCGAATCATATTTTTAAATAAATAATTATATTTATGCTCTACTTTCGTATCGAGCACTATTTTTTAAAAATAATTACAAAAATACTAAGGAACTTTGGATTATTTACCAAACCAGTTTCTTTCCTATTTTCTACAATATTTTCACACACACACACACACACACACACACACACACACACACACACACACACATATATATATATATATATGTGAAAATATATAGAAAATAGGAAAGAACTGGTTAGGTAAATAATGCAAAGTTCTTTAGTATTTTGTGATTATTTTTTTTTTTAAATTCCCCAAAATATTATTTTTAAAAAAAATTCCCAAAAAATTTCGCTTGAAGATGGAACAGAGCTTACTTTAATTCAATTTAATTCAAATAATTATATTGAAGTTTAGGCTCTTATGTTGAAACATGAGACCTCTTATGTAGCGTGTTGGAATCATATTTTTAAATAAATAATTATATATATATATATATATATATATATATATATATATATATATATATATATATTTAAAAATAAGTTACTCCAAAGTTCGCTTGAGGATGAAATGGAACTAATGTCTTAAAAAAAAAAAAAAAAAAAAAAAACTGCTCTCAATGAATCACCACAGAATCATGAATCCCTGCCCTCGATTAGAATGTCTGACGCTCAACTCCCCGAGAACACCTCTCTGCGGCTGCTCGGTCTCACGTTGACAGCTGACCTGAGATGGAACAAATACATTGAGTCAATTGCTTCGTCCACCGCAAGGAAAGTTGGCTCCCTGTGCCGCGCCAGGAAATTTTTCTCCCCGGAATCGATCCTCCAGATCTACAAATCAACAATTCGCCCTTGCATGGAGTATTGTTGCCATATATGGTCTGGTGGCCCTTCTGTTTGCCTCGGGGTTCTTGAGAGGCTCCCGAAGCGGATATGCAATATAATTGGCCCTGCTCTGGCATCTCGTCTACAGTCACTTTCTCACAGACGCGCCGTCGCCTCTCGCTGTCTGTTTTAGAAATACTTTCATGGCAATTTCTTCGAGGAGCTGCATTCGCTGGTTCCCAGACTTCATGAGTTCAAGCGCCCTACGATGCTGGCATCCCGCTCTCACCCCTTCACTGTCGAAACTCCTAAATGTAGCCGTCTCTTCTACTCTAATAGCTTCATGTCTCGCACCTCTCGCCCGTGGAACTCACTTCTTTATTCCAGTTTCCCTGAGAGCTATAATCTCCAAATATTCATATGTAATGCCAATCGACATCTCCAGTTGCATTGATCTATCCACTACACTTCTCCTCATCCTTTCTTCCAACACTCCTATCTGATCTTGCTCCAAATTTTCTGTAACCCCTTGCGTCCTAGTGGCTTCTTATCTTGCTTGTGGTGAAATGCCTAAAAAAAAAAAAAGAAAATAATTACAAAATTAAATTCAAAGGTTTTAGCTTCCATTTTTGAAACATGGTTAGAACTGTGTAGCGAAAAAACATATTTTAAATCATTTAATTTATAATATTAATGCTCTGTAAATTTACATTGAGCACTACTTCGTAAAAATAAAAATATCTATAAGAACACCGGATTATGTATCTTACTGTTCTTTCTTTATATATATATATATATATATATATATATATATATATATATATATATATATTATGGGGTCTACCCCCTTTTCATATAAGTGGACTCTACCAAGTATACCTTGACTGCTGCCGTTAAATACCCAGAGTTACAGTAAGTGAGGGCAGTAGTAGTCGGTTGTCGTATGGTAGTAGCAGTCGGTGGTCGGTAGTCGTTGAGTGAGAGTTAGAGACTATACGAACGGAGATAGTGTGAGATAACCTCTTGTGGAAGTTAGTTACAAGCACGTAGACTCTAAGGAAGTCCTACTTCGAGACTGTATATATCTATCTGTATTTGCTACTAACCACGTTCCTGGACTTACTAACAGTATTACTCTTTGTATGATTGTGTAAATACATTTTTTTTCTTATATTTAATTATTGCGTTTGTCATACCTTGGAGACCAAATTCATCTCGGAATCCACAATAATATATATATATATCACAATTAAGTAATTTATCGAGTCTAGAAGAAACCTCAACAGAACGCAGAAAGCACTGGACGTCCGTTTCGTCTTATATTTGGGACTCATCAGCAGTGCGCATCCAATACCGAGAATTGAAAAACCGACCAGTTACGATAATAGGCAAACGTCATACCAACTGTACCAACGGGACTCGCTGACGAAGCTAACGAATTACACTCAATATAGCGCTGCTCGTTCACATATTCTGTGGTAAAACTGTGCCCCCAAAAGCTACGATTACTATCCTCAAGCCGCTCCATCCAGAGCATTAGAAGCCGGATGAATTCCACATGCTTATTATCGGAGGTAGAGCGTTTACAGTATAGGCAGCGTCACATACCAATCAGTTGTTCATTTTGACTATTAATTTCAAGCCTTAGTGAGATTTTCATAGCAACATTTGGTCTAAAGACATCCTGAGACCCGAACCTAACAGAATCCATGCATTCTTGATTCCTATGTTTAAAGTCTGTTTACTTTTATATAACAGTAATAATGAAGAGTGAATAGTCTTATAATTTGGCGACAATAGACAAGAAATAATAAGATAGAACAGAACAAAGTAATTGTAATAATGAGTAAGGTATTAACCCAGATTTGGGGGATAAAAAAGCAATAATATTAGTATAAAAAGAATGATAGAAAAAAAAAACACGTTTTATCAAATAAACGACATTCATATCCATCTCTCAATTTCCTTCCACAAACAGAAACTGATACTTGTGTGACCCGAACTAAAAGCAGACCCCACTAGAAGAGAACGCCAAAATGAGTCCCAAATCTTTTGTCAATTATTCACATGGAATTAATAATATGCGTCACGTTTCCCGTCATCTGGTCGTCTGATCGTCTGCCTCAGTCATTTAAGATTCGTCAGATTTGGAGGAAACCAGGAAGGCTGTTGTTAAACATTAGTTCGTCTCCGTCACAAAAGCTTTTAAGAATATTTCAATTTTACAGACATTTACTCCAATGCTGATTTCCTGTACACATTTAAAGACGAACTATAACTCTACAGTATTATTAATATTATATTAGGTCATATTAAAATATTTTCACATAGACATTTACATTTTATTTTATGAACACATTTAAAGACGATGATTATTATTGTTTATATTGTGACATTGTGTTTCCGTATTATTATCATTATAATTCGACTCCGTACACAGTACTTACTCGCATATCAGGCGACTTTTGAAGACCTAATTTTGATGCTAATTTTAAGGAGCTCGCATCATACATAAGATAAGGGGTTTGTATGTTACACAAGATATAAAATTAGCGTATATATACTGCTGGCCCCGGCTACACCATTGACCAATATATATATATATATATATGTATATATATATATATATATATATATATATATATATATATATATATATATAAAAGTGAACATAGAAGTCAACACTTAGAGGCGTCAGTCTGTTTCATGCTATATGCAATCGTCAGGCCACAGCGCAATCGTCTTTATATATATATATATATATGTATAAATATATGTATCCTTGTGCAGGTATGCAGAAAATAGAAAAGAACACGTTGGGTGCATAATCCGGGGTTCCTTAGTATTTTTGTTTTTATTTTTAAGAAGACAGTGCTCCATACAGAAGTAGAGCTTATATTATAATAATATTTTTTGTTTAAAAATATGATTCTTTCGCTACATAAGAGTTCTCATGTTTCAAAAACGAGAGCCGAAATCATCCAAATAATTAATAGAATTAAGTTGGATTGTGGTGTTTAGTCCCGTTTCATCTTCAAGCGAAATTTTAGGAATAAGCTATCTCTCGGTTTACGTGTATTTTTAGGCACGGTCCGTTACAGAATTTGTTATTGTGGGAGTGGCTAGACTATTTTCCTTCGTTAAGTGGTCAGGGAGTTAATTCTTATCAATAGATTCATCATCCTCTGAGAGGTTTTGCTAAGGTTGGGTAGGGTATCTATTTCAAGGCTAATGTTTACGGTCATCCTTTAGTTGGTTCCCAGTGAAGGATATTTTTATGGCGCGCCTACAATCGTTATGTGTCTGGAGAATTGTCTTTTATTATTGTCTATCTGATTATCTATTTATTTATTTGTTTATTTAAGTGGGTGTTTTATATACAGATCGCTTTGCCTTGAATTTCAATTTGTTTTTAGTTTTTTGACGACGACAAAAAGGGTTTTTCCTATTTAAAGTTTTGGCTAAGCTTTTTAGAATTTTCTTAGCTATGTTTTTTTTTTTTTTTTTTTTTTTTTTTATGCTAATTATCTAATGCGAAAGTCTGTTGATGTCGGCAAAAAACCGTTAACTCCTGCCTATGGTTTAATAATTTTTCATTATTTAGGAATTTAATGATGTGTAGTTTTTCCTGTAAGCATAAAGGGCATGGGTCATCCCAGGTTCTACAGGTTCTTGTTTTATTTACTATTTTCCATTTTACTTTTGGTGTTTTATTCGTTTCCTTTAGATGCCAGAAATATTGGGATAGAGATGTCTGATTTCTATTTTGAATATTGTTGAAGGAGCTCTTGTGTTGCCTCCATCTAATTTTAAAATTATTCTTTGTTGATCCTATGTATATCCTATCAGTGTTAGGGCTCTCAATGGATGAGATAGTGCATTGGTATACCACGGATTTTGTGAGGCATTTATTTTCCAACGGGCAGTTTTTAGGGTTTCTACAATCGCATAATTTTTCGTTATTTTTATCTAGTTTTAGTTTATGTGTTTTATTACTGTTTTGGTATGCGTGTTTTTCTAGGATTTTCTTATTTTGTCTTTTTATGATTCTTTCTATATTTTCAGTGCAGCTGTAACTCAGTTTCAATGTGTTTTTGTTAAAGATGTTGCTAAGTTTGCTATTAGTGGGAAAGTGCTTTTCAATTATAAACGACAGCGACAAAATACTAGTTAAATCCGATAAGACGGGAAACTTTTACAAATTAACGGCTGACGGGATCATTTTTGCATTGTTCTTTAGTATTAAACTCATCCCCCTTTCTTGGCCACTGTATATGCTATCGATCTCTATAAGATAGGCAGGATTTAAGTAACTTCCAAAATATATTCTTATAGGTTGGTTTGTTATATATACCGTATATACCCATGTATAAGTCGAATTTTGAAGCTAATTTTAATGTGGTCGCATCATACACGTAATATAAACTTAGCGTATGTACTGCTGGTCCTAGATACGCCATTGACCAAACAACATATCCATTTACTGTAGTCAAATTAGCTTCAAAATTAAGTCTTTAAAACTCGCATGATACGGTAACTAAAAATCCTTATAATCAAAGGAAGCAATGATAAAATCCGGGGGATTATTTTTCTATTGTTCTTTAGTATTAAACTTATCCCCCATTTCTTGGCCATGACAAATGCATAGATGAAATTCCAACACACCCTTACACTTAAGCAAACAAAAGAATGACAGAAAGTGAGGTATCAGTTTTGCATTGTTCATTGGTATTAAACTTATCCCCCATTTCTTGGCCATGATAGATTCATAGATGAAATTCCAAAACACCCTTATAGGTAATCAGATAAAAGGATGCTAGAAAGTGAGGGGTCAGTTTTGTATTATTCTTTAGTATTAAACTCATCCCCCATTTCTTGGTCACTGCATCTGCTATCCGTTTCTATATGCTAGACAGGATTTAAGTAACTTCCAAAAAATATTCTCATAGGTTGTTTTGTTATATATACCGTATATAACCGTGTATCAGGCGAATTTTGAAGACCTAATTTTAAAGATAATTTTAGGAGCAGTCACATCATACACAAGATATAAAATTAGCGTACGTACTGCTGGCCCTGACTACGCCGTTGACCAAACTATATATTCAGTCAAATTAGCATCAAAATTAGGTCTTAAAAAGTCGCATGATACGCGAGTACATACGGTAGATTCGGATGTTTTAATCGCGAAAACAAGATTCTGTGAATTTTGAGGCCATATATATTTTTTTATATGCCTTGTTTAATTCAGTCTTTGCACTTACTAAATCTGCTCGCAAACTTCCGGGTATGCATGAAAATAAAAGACTAGAAAATACAGAATTAGACGAACGTCTGTTGTTCTTCACGATGATTTGAAACGGAAGTTATGGAAAATACAAGCATCAGAATTTTAAAGCATCGTAACGGCCATACAAAATATCTGTAGGAATAACGTAAGGGTCAAACTATGTTTGTCATTATATAAGAAAAAGCCAGTCTAAACACGAAATATTTTTTTTTCAAAATAAATGTTACTTACATTATTTGGACTGCTATCCTCATCTTCATTGCCATATTTGTTGTACGTTCCGGCCTTCTTCAGGTGATTAGAATTTTGAACCGAACGCTCTGTTTCGTCCACTGGAGTTAGATTGTTCTAGTTCCACATACCATTTCACATTTATTTTAACTCAACTCAAGATTTGGTTCACCACGACTTTGGTCTGGTATTGAACTCAAAACTCTTTGGGATCTAACCAACAACTTTATCAACTGGGCCATGTGTTCTCAAGCACACATAGCACAGTGAATAAAAGATGTAAGAATAAAGATGTTAATTCCAATCACCCAAAGAAAGCCGGAGAGGATAACAATCGAAAAGTTGTGAATATATTAATGAAGATGAGAATAACAGTCTGAATAATGTAAATAATGCAAGTAATCATAATACCTCATCTCAGAGATATAGACAGATGTAAATATGTTAATAACATGGCAAGCTGTTTTTTACCACAGGAAACATTCGACATTCAATTAGCAGTATTAGCTTTACAGTCGGCACAATTGTATAAAATCTCTCAATATTTCTTCAGATAAACAGGTTTCTCAAGTTCACTGTTACCGCCTCTTTCTAACCTTTTATTCAGTGACTGTTTGAACCCACACTTTTATGTTCTCTAACTTCTGTTTCCATTTTACATCTGATTAAATCAAGTGATGCTAGAACAGCAATTCTTGTTTTTGTCTTCTTTCTCAGACTACAATCAGCATGGTTCTAAAAGATCACTGGATATTTTCTATGGTTATATCTGGAAATGCGCCGTATGTAATACGAATATAAAGTGTCTCTGTTGTAGAATAGCTAGCACCCCTTCAGCACTCTATCAGCTGGCCTGGCTTATCACCTTAAATAGTCTACGATTAAGAACTTCAAAAGTTGATCAATAAGTTGATACTAAGCTGATTAATATTCCGACTGATCTTACTTCGTTGGGCTATACAGCATTTGACCCTCTTCTATTTCTTGTAAGTTGCCTTGTTAATTGTTTTCTAACGTATTTTTCTCTGCCTTTGTATGTATCTGTTAGCACCGGATAATGGTGCTGAATAAATATATTAAGCACTCATTCTTCTCTGTCTATCATTCACTTCGATGATACAACATTCTCTTTTATTACAAATTATTCCAAAAAGTTCCATTGAAAATTTTAATTATATTAGCCACTAGAAGATTGAGACAAATATGGCTACTAAACGTGTTCAATTTATCAAAATTGACAAAAGAACGTTTCCTTTTAAAACACTGAACTGTTGTCAAATGAGAAAATCAGGAATAATTACACATATATATACATGCGCATGCGCATAGACATACACACACACACACACACACACACACACATATATACATATATATATATATATATATATATGAAGGCTGATTTTATTACGCAAATGAACTGTAAAATATATTTTTTATCTATAAATCACAACACCTCATATATACACACATATATATACACACACACACATATATATATATATATATATATATATATATATGAAAAATTTCTCAGAGTTAACATGTAGAAAAAGATATTTATAAATGTAAAAAACAATAGCAAAACTGTAATATTTGCCGACGCGTTTCGTCCGATGTGGACTTTTTTGAGGCAAAACGTAAAGAATTTAGCTACTTCGTTTCCTAAACAACATTCTCTTTTATTACAAATTATTCCAAAAAGTTCAATTGAAAATTTTAATTATATTAGCCACTAGAAGATTGAGACAAATATGGCCACTAAACGTGTTCACTTTATCAAAATTGACAAAAGAACGTTTCCTTTTAAAACACTGAACTGTTGTCAAATTAGAAAATCAGGAAGAATTGAAGAAATTATTGCCGTTTAATAATATGGAGAAAAGACAAGAAACATTAAATGATTAATGTCAGTTATTATTTAACGAAAGATATTTTAAAGTCCGACAATTATTTTGTTTATACGTTCTATTTATAGATACAAATATTTAATTAAATGCTCTGTTTGTAATAAACTGTATTAACCGGCCTTAATGTCCGAGAAATTTTCATAGAATATATGCGTATCGAACCTGTATCCTATATGGAACAGTCATATGGCCTCACGTTTTTTACCGATTGAACCATAGAGGAGCGTTTCGGTTAGCAAGTCCGATTTTACTGTTTTTGAACTACAATTCTCCATGATTTTCTTTCGTACATTCATATCTGCTCGATGCATATCCAAATGTAAACAAATGACGTCACGCATTATGACATGGACAAAGTACGACAATTATTTTATGACGTATAAACATAAAAAATGTCATAAAATAAAAGATATTTTCTTTGTTTCTGTCTGTTCAAACATATTCACAAGAACATTAAAAGTTCACATCTCAATCATTCTCTAACAAAATATATTTTTTTGTCTTTGGATGCTCAAATATATTGATGCGAACATTTAAAATTAACTGGTATCATTGTCTATATTTATGGTTTGAATTTCTTCGATGAAGAGTTTATTATTATTTACACTTTGACTTCTGGTCATTCTTAGGCGTATATCGGTCTGGGAAACGTACAAGGAATTATGAACTGAACCCTTTATTTAATCTACCAGTATTTACACTATTTATATTCGGACTATTGTCCTCATCTTTGTTGTTGTTATCACAACGTTTCGGACGTTTTGCCCTCCTACCTTCTTCAAGTGTATATCTATCTGGGTAACCTAAGGGTATTTGGAACTGAAACTTTAATCTACCAGTATCTACACTATATTCAAACTATTGTCACCACCTTTGTTGTTGCTATCATAATGTTTCAGCTGTTGTGTCCTCTGGACTTTATCAGATGTATCGGTAACGTATCAGGTGTAGGTAACCTACCCGGAATTGTGAACTGAAGCCTTTAATCTACCAGTAGTTATAATATTTATCACAACGTTTGGGACGTTCACTATTTATATTATTCGGACTATTGTCCTCAACTTTATCGCCATATTTATTACAACGTTTCGGCCGTTGTACGCCCTGGCCTTTTTCAGGTGGTTGGAATGTAGAACTGAACCCTTCATATCGCTTGCTGGGGTCCTCAACGACACATGGTACAGTGGATAAAGCCTCTAGTTAGATCCAGTGACAGGATCCAAAGAGTGTGAGTTCAATACCTGGTTAAGGCGATGGAGAATTTTGAGAGGGGAATTAACAGGGGATACCTGACATCCATTATACATGGCACGTAGAACTAGAACAATCTACCCCAGTGAGCGAAATAAAGATTGCAGTTCGACATTCCAACTTCCTGGAGAAGGCCGGAGCGTAGAACGGGTGAAACGTTGTGATAAACATGACGACAAAGATGAGGACAATAGTCCGACTAATGTAAATAGTGTACATACCTCATCTCAGAAATATAGACAGATACTGAAGGGCGGAAATGTTGTAACAAATATGGCATCAAAGAAAAGGACAGTAGTCCGAATAATGTAAATAGTGTACATAATACCTCATCTCAGAAATATAGACAGATACTGAAAGGCTGAAACGTTGTAATAAATATGGCGACAAAGATGAGGACAATAGTCCGAATAATGTAAATAGTGTACATTATACCTCATCTCAGAAATATAGACAGATACTGAAAGGCCGAAACGTTGTAATAAATATGGCGACAAAGATGAGGACAATAGTCCGAATAATGTAAATAGTGTACATAATACCTCATCTCAGAAATATAGACATTTTCCGGCGTTGTTCCCTCCTGCCTCCCTCAGGTATATATTGATCTGGGTAACCTGCAGTGAAAAGTGAACTAAATCTTTAATGTACCAGTATTTACACAATTTATATTTGGACTATTGTCCTCATCTTTGTTGTTATCACAACATTTCGGATGGTGTGCTCTCTTTATTTCCTCAGGTGTATATCGATCTGGGCAATCTACAGGGAATTCTGAACTCAACCCTTAATCCTCCAGTATTTCCGTTATTTATATTCGTACTATTGTCCTCATCGTTGTTGTTGTTATCAAAACGTTTCGGCCGTTGTACTCCCCAGGCTGCCTCAGGTATATATTGATGTGAGTATCAAACAGCAAATTGTGAACTGTACTCTTTGTTTAATCTATCAGCATTTACACTATTCATATTTGGACTATTGTCGACAACATTGTTTTTGTGATCATAACTTTTCGCCCGTTTGATAACAACAACAAAGATGAGGACAATAGTACGAATATAAATAATGTAGATACTTGTAGATTAAGGGTTCAATTCCCTGTAGATTATCCAGATCGATATGCACCTGAGGTTGGCCGGAGAGCACAACGGCCGAAACGTAGTGATAGCAACAACAATGATGAGGGCAATTGGCCGAATATAAATAGTTCAGTTTATAGATTTTGGTTTACAAATCCCAGTAGGTTACCCTGATTGATATACACCTGAAGAACGCCTAAGGGCACAAACCCCGAAACGTTGTGATAACAACAGCAAAGATGAGGACAGGACTTCGAATATAAATTCTGTAAATATTATTGTGTAACGAATCTTATTTTCATTGTCTCTCTATCTTAAATATTAGGTCGGTGTAAAAATAATGTCGTTTTCTCACAGTAACATATGTGAGAAAACGACATTATCTTTGCACCAACCTAATAGCAATCGCCGAGAACGCTTTTATCCTTTATCATGGAATGTACAATATATGGAAGGACAATGAAATATTAAGAAAACATTCCTTGTTAATATTTATGAAATATTTGTATTCTTTAGTTTTCATTGTCAATTTTATTTTAACCTTTCCCAGAAGGATGGGGACAAAATCGACTGAAGTATGAGTGATAGAAATACGTTACGTTGAATCTTGAATTCCTTGAAAATCAGCGTTCGTAATGGTCGTTTTTAGCTGGGCTTGATCTCTGATTTATTTTGTAGTTATTTAGCCATGCCACGAGCCTGGTTCCCCCATACCGCGTAATACAGCGGGGCAGTAATTTCAATGGGAGTGACAATACATTGGTTGTAGCCACACAGGTTGGCGCCCAACAGTAGA
Organism: Acanthosepion lycidas; assembly: GCA_963932145.1. Taxonomy (NCBI): domain Eukaryota; kingdom Metazoa; phylum Mollusca; class Cephalopoda; order Sepiida; family Sepiidae; genus Acanthosepion; species Acanthosepion lycidas. Next base: position 77,453,899 of record OZ010604.1, on the reverse strand, counting down.
AATCAAATTATCACAATGATTAACCGTGTCTCCTCCATGGCGGGAAATGATCTGCTTTTTCGTTCCGCACCGATTTTTAATTAGGAAGTGTCGTCAATAGAATCATTAAGACATCCGAAAGAGCTTACAACACAGAAACACAATGAAAAAATAAATTAGCATA